>JAZKLR010000041.1:600000-1169856 GCA_037103525.1 Ganaspis brasiliensis | reverse complement strand
TATATTTTAGACTTATATTTTTTGGGGAGATTTTTTTTTAACATCGTGTTTAACACGTGTTAAACTCGTATACTTAGACTTATATTTTTTTGCAATTTTTTTTTCAAATTGTGTTTAACACGTGTTAAACTCGTATATTTCGACTTACATTTTTTAGTGAATTTTTTTTCTCCTTACATCGTGTCTAACACGTGTTAACTCGTATGTTTGACACTTATATTTTTTTGGGAAATTTTTTTTAACATCGTGTTTAACACGTGTTAAACACGTATATTTAGCCTTATATGTTCTAGCGACATTTTTATTTACGTCGTGTTTAACACGTGATAAACACGTATATTTAGACTTATATGTTCTAGCGATTTTGTTATTTACGTCGTGTTTAACACGTGTTAAACTTGTATATTTAGACTTATATTTTTTAGTAATTTTTTTTTCTCTTTACATCGTGTTTAACACGTGTTAAACTCGTATATTTTAGATTTATATTTTTTAGTCATTTTTTTTTCTTTACATCATGTTTAACACGTGTTAAACTCGTATATTTTAGAGTTATTTTTTTTGGGGAGATTTTTTTTTAACATCGTGTTTAACACGTGTTAAGCACGTATATTTAGACTTATATGTTCTAGCGATTCTTTTATTTAAGTCGTGTTTAACACGTGTTAAACTTGTATATTTAGACTTACATTTTTTTGTGAATTTTTTTTTTCTTTACATCGTGTTTAACGCGTGTTAAACTCGTATATTTTAGACTTATATTTTTTAGTGATTTTCTTTTATTTACGTCTTGTTTAACACGTGTTAAACTCGTATTTTTAGACTTATATTTTTTAGTGATATTTTTTTTTATTTACATTGTGTTTAACACGTGTTAAACTCGTATATTTTAGACTTATATTTTTTTGGGAATTTTTTTTTAACATCGTGTTTAACACGTGTTAAACTCGTATTTTTAGACTTATATTTTTTAGTGATTTTTTTTTATTTACATTGTGTTTAACACGTGTTAAACTCGTATATTTTAGACTTATATTTTTTGGGGAGATTTTTTTAACATCGTGTTTAACACGTTTTAAACTCGTATATTTAGACTGATATGTTTTAGCGATTTTTTTATTTACGTCGTGTTTAACACGTGTTAAACACGTATATTTAGACTTATATGTTCTAGCGATTTTTTATTTACGTTGTGTTTAACACGTGTTAAACTTGTATATTTAGACTTATATTTTTTAGTAATTTTTTTTTCTCTTTACATCGTGTTTAACACGTGTTAAACTCGTATATTTTAGACTTATATTTTTTAGTGATTTTCTTTCATTTACGTCGTGTTTAACACGTCTTAAACTCGTATATTTAGACTTATATTTTTTAGTGATATTTTTTTATTTACATTGTGTTTAACACGTGTTAAAGTCGTATATTTTAGACTTATATTTTTTTGGGAATTTTTTTTTAACATCGTGTTTAACACGTGTTAAACTCGTATTTTTAGACTTATATTTTTTAGTGATTTTTTTTTTATTTACATTGTGTTTAACACGTGTTAAACTCGTATATTTTAGACTTATATTTTTTGGGGAGATTTTTTTTAACATCGTGTTTAACACGTTTTAAACTCGTATATTTAGACTGATATGTTTTAGCGATTTTTTTATTTACGTCGGGTGTAACACGTGTTAAACACGTATATTTAGACTTATATTTTTTAGTGATTTTCTTTCATTTACGTCGTGTTTAACACGTCTTAAACTCGTATATTTAGACTTATATTTTTTAGTGATATTTTTTTATTTACATTGTGTTTAACACGTGTTAAAGTCGTATATTTTAGACTTATATTTTTTTGGGAATTTTTTTTTAACATCGTGTTTAACACGTGTTAAACTCGTATTTTTAGACTTACATTTTTTAGTGAATTTTTTTTTTCTTTACATCGCGTTTAACACGTGTGAAACTCGTATATTTTAGACTTATATTTTTTGGGGAGATTTTTTTTTAACATCGTGTTTAACACGTGTTAAATTCGTATATTTAGACTTATATATTTTAGCAATCTTTTTTTCACATCGTGTTTAACACGTGTTAAACTCGTATATTTAGACTTATATTTTTAAAAAGATTTTTTTTATTCACATCGTGATAAACACGTGTTAAACTCGTATATTTAGACTTATATTTTGTAGTGATTTTTTAATTTACGTCTTGTTTAACACGTGTTAAACTTGTATATTCAGACTTTTATTCTTTAGTGCATTTTTTCACTTTCCTTTGTGTTTAACACGTGTTAAACTCGTATATTTTAGACTTATATTTTACAGTGATTGTTTTTTAATTACGTCGTATTTTACACGTGTTAAACTCGTATATTTTAACTTATATTTTTTAGTGAATTTCTTTTCTTTACATCGTGTTTAACACGTGTTAAACTCGTATATTTTAGACTTATATTTCACAGTGATTGTTTTTTAATTACGTCGTGTTTAACACGTGTTAAACTCGTATATTTTAACTTATATTTTTTAGTGAATTTTTTTTCTTTACATCGTGTTTAACATGTGTTAAACTCGAATTTTTAGACTTATTTTTTTTAGTGATTTTTTTCTATTTACATCGTGTTTAACACGTGTTAAACTCGTATATTTAAGACTTATATTTTACAGTGATTGTTTTTTGATTACGTCGTGTTTAACACGTGTTAAACTCGTATATTTTAACCTATATTTTTTAGTGATTTTTTTCTATTTACATTGAGTTTAACACGTGTTAAACTTGTATATTTAGACTTACATTTTTTTGTGAATTTTTTTTCTCTTTACATCGTGTTTAACACGTGTTAAACTCGTATATTTTAGACTTATATTTTTTAGTGATTTTTTTTCATTTACGTCGTGTTTAACACGTGTTAAACTCGTATATTTAGACTTATATTTTTTAGTGATTTTTTTTTATTTACATTGTGTTTAACACGTGTTAAACTCGTATATTCTAGACTTATATTTTTTGGGGAGATTTTTTTTAACATCGTGTTTAACACGTTTTAAATTCGTATATTTAGACTGATATGTTTTAGCGATTTTTTTATTTACGTCGGGTGTAACACGTGTTAAACTTGTATATTTAGACTTTCATTTTTTAGTGTATTTTTTTACTTTTCCTTGTGTTTAACACGTGTTAAACACGTATATTTAGACTTATATGTTCTAGCGATTTTTTTATTTTTGTAGTGTTTAACACGCGTTAAACACGTATATTTTGACTTGTATGTTCTAGCGACCTTTTTATTTACGTCGTGTTTAACAAGTGTTAAACATGTATATTTAGACTGACATGTTCTAGCGATTTTTTTATTTACGTCGTGCTTAACACGTGTTAAACTTGTATATTTAGACTTACATTTTTTTGTGAATTTTTTTTCTCTTTACATCGTGTTTAACACGTGTTAAACTCGTATATTTTAGACTTATATTTTTTAGTGATTTTCTTTCATTTACGTCGTGTTTAACACGTGTTAAACTCATATTTTTAGACTTATATTTTTTAGTGATATTTTTTTATTTACATTGTGTTTAACACGTGTTAAACTCGTATATTTTAGACTTATATTTTTTTGGGAATTTTTTTTTAACATCGTGTTTAACACGTGTTAAACTCGTATTTTTAGACTTATATTTTTTAGTGATTTTTTTTTATTTACATTGTGTTTAACACGTGTTAAACTCGTATATTTTAGACTTATATTTTTTGGGGAGATTTTTTTTAACATCGTGTTTAAAAAGGTTTTAAACTCGTATATTTAGACTGATATGTTTTAGCGATTTTTTTATTTACGTCGTGTTTAACACGTGTTAAACACGTATATTTAGACTTATATGTTCTAGCGATTTTTTTATTTACAACGTGTTTAACACGTGTTAAACTTGTATATTTAGACTTATAATTTTTAGTAATTTTTTTTTCTCTTTACATCGTGATTAACACGTGTTAAACTCGTATATTTTAGACTTATATTTTTTAGTGATTTTCTTTCATTTACTTCGTGTTTAACACGTGTTAAACTCGTATATTTTAGACTTATATTTTTTGGGGAGATTTTTTTTTAACATCGTGTTTAACACGTGTTAAACTCGTATTTTTAGACTTATATTTTTTAGTGATTTTTTTTTATTTACATTGTGTTTAACACGTGTTAAACACGTATATTTAGACTTATATGTTCTAGCGATTTTTTTATTTACGTCGCGTTTAACACGTGTTAAACTCGTATATTTAGACTTATATTTTTTAGTGATTTTTTTTTATTTACGTCGTGTTTAACTCGTGGTAAACTCGTATATTTGACACTTATATTTTTTTGGGAAATTTTTTTTAACATCGTGTTTAACACGTGTTTAACACGTATATTTAGACTTATATGTTCTAGCGACATTTTTATTTACGTCGTGTTTAACACGTGTTAAACTTGTATATTTAGACTTTCATTTTTTAGTGTATTTTTTTACATTTCCTTGTGTTTAACACGTGTTAAACACGTATATTTAGACTTATATGTTCTAGCGATTTTTTTATTTACGTAGTGTTTAACACGTGTTAAACACGTATATATGTTCTAGCGACTTCTTTATTTACGTCGTGTTTAACACGTGTTAAACACGTATATTTAGACTTACATGTTCTAGCGATTTTTTTATTTACGTCGTGTTTAACACGTTGTTAAACTTGTATATTTAGACTTTTATTTTTTAGTGGATTTTTTTACTTTTCCTTGTGTTTAACACGTGTTAAACACGTATATTTAGACTTATATGTTCTAGCGATTTTTTTATTTACGTCGTGTTTAACACGTGGTAAACTTGTATATTTAGACTTTCATTTTTTAGTGGATTTTTTTACTTTTCCTTGTGTTTAACACGTGTTAAACACGTATATTTAGACTTACATGTTCTAGCGATTTTTTTAGTTACGTCGTGTTTAACACGTGTTAAACTTGTATATTTAGACTTACATTTTTTAGTAAATTTTTTTTCTCTTTACATTGTGTTTAACACGTGTTAAACTCGTATATTTTAGACTTATATTTTTAAGTAATTTTTTTTTATTAACGTCGTGTTTATCTCGTGTTAAACTTGTATATTTAGACTTATATTTTTTAGTGAATTTTTTTATTTACGTCGCGTTTAACACGTGTGAAACTCGTATATTTTAGACTTATATTTTTTGGGGAGATTTTTTTTTAACATCGTGTTTAACACGTGTTAAACTCGTATACTTAGACTTATATTTTTTTGCAATTTTTTTTTCAAATTGTGTTTAACACGTGTTAAACTCGTATATTTCGACTTACATTTTTTAGTGAATTTTTTTTCTCCTTACATCGTGTCTAACACGTGTTAAACTCGTATGTTTGACACTTATATTTTTTTGGGAAATTTTTTTTAACATCGTGTTTAACACGTGTTAAACACGTATATTTAGCCTTATATGTTCTAGCGACATTTTTATTTACGTCGTGTTTAACACGTGATAAACACGTATATTTAGACTTATATGTTCTAGCGATTTTGTTATTTACGTCGTGTTTAACACGTGTTAAACTTGTATATTTAGACTTATATTTTTTAGTAATTTTTTTTTCTCTTTACATCGTGTTTAACACGTGTTAAACTCGTATATTTTAGATTTATATTTTTTAGTCATTTTTTTTTCTTTACATCATGTTTAACACGTGTTAAACTCGTATATTTTAGAGTTATTTTTTTTGGGGAGATTTTTTTTTAACATCGTGTTTAACACGTGTTAAGCACGTATATTTAGACTTATATGTTCTAGCGATTCTTTTATTTAAGTCGTGTTTAACACGTGTTAAACTTGTATATTTAGACTTACATTTTTTTGTGAATTTTTTTTTTCTTTACATCGTGTTTAACGCGTGTTAAACTCGTATATTTTAGACTTATATTTTTTAGTGATTTTCTTTTATTTACGTCTTGTTTAACACGTGTTAAACTCGTATTTTTAGACTTATATTTTTTAGTGATATTTTTTTTTATTTACATTGTGTTTAACACGTGTTAAACTCGTATATTTTAGACTTATATTTTTTTGGGAATTTTTTTTTAACATCGTGTTTAACACGTGTTAAACTCGTATTTTTAGACTTATATTTTTTAGTGATTTTTTTTTATTTACATTGTGTTTAACACGTGTTAAACTCGTATATTTTAGACTTATATTTTTTGGGGAGATTTTTTTAACATCGTGTTTAACACGTTTTAAACTCGTATATTTAGACTGATATGTTTTAGCGATTTTTTTATTTACGTCGTGTTTAACACGTGTTAAACACGTATATTTAGACTTATATGTTCTAGCGATTTTTTATTTACGTTGTGTTTAACACGTGTTAAACTTGTATATTTAGACTTATATTTTTTAGTAATTTTTTTTTCTCTTTACATCGTGTTTAACACGTGTTAAACTCGTATATTTTAGACTTATATTTTTTAGTGATTTTCTTTCATTTACGTCGTGTTTAACACGTCTTAAACTCGTATATTTAGACTTATATTTTTTAGTGATATTTTTTTATTTACATTGTGTTTAACACGTGTTAAAGTCGTATATTTTAGACTTATATTTTTTTGGGAATTTTTTTTTAACATCGTGTTTAACACGTGTTAAACTCGTATTTTTAGACTTATATTTTTTAGTGATTTTTTTTTTATTTACATTGTGTTTAACACGTGTTAAACTCGTATATTTTAGACTTATATTTTTTGGGGAGATTTTTTTTAACATCGTGTTTAACACGTTTTAAACTCGTATATTTAGACTGATATGTTTTAGCGATTTTTTTATTTACGTCGGGTGTAACACGTGTTAAACACGTATATTTAGACTTATATGTTCTAGCGATTTTTTTATTTACGTCGTGTTTAACACGTGGTAAACTTGTATATTTAGACTTTCATTTTTTAGTGGATTTTTTTACTTTTCCTTGTGTTTAACACGTGTTAAACACGTATATTTAGACTTATATGTTCTAGCGATTTTTCTATTTACGTCGTGTTTAACACGTGTTAAACTTGTATATTTAGACTTACAGTTTTTAAGTGAATTTTTTTTCTCTTTACATCGTTTTTAACACGTGTTAAACTCGTATATTTAAACTTATATTTTTTAGTGAATTTTTTTTCTTTACATCGTGTTTAACACGTGTTAAACTCGTATATTTAAGACTTATATTTTACAGTGATTGTTTTTTAATTACGTCGTGTTTAACACGTGTTAAACTCGTATATTTTAACTTATATTTTTTAGTGATTTTTTTTTATTTACATTGTGTTTAACACGTGTTAAACTCGTATATTTGACACTTATATTTTTTTGGGAAATTTTTTTTAACATCGTGTTTAACTCGTGTTAAACACGTATATTTAGACTTATATGTTCTAGCGACATTTTTATTTACGTCGTGTTTAACACGTGTTAAATTTGTATATTTAGACTTTCATTTTTTAGTGTATTTTTTTACATTTCCTTGTGTTTAACACGTGTTAAACACGTATATTTAGACTTATATGTTCTAGCGATTTTTTTATTTACGTAGTGTTTAACACGTGTTAACCACGTATATATGTTCTAGCGACTTTTTTATTTACGTCGTGTTTAACACGTGTTAAACACGTATATTTAGACTTACATGTTCTAGCGATTTTTTTATTTACGTCGTGTTTAACACGTGTTAAACTTGTATATTTAGACTTTCATTTCTTAGTGGATTTTTTTACTTTTCCTTGTGTTTAACACGTGTTAAACACTCATATTTAGACTTATATGTTCTAGCGATTTTTTTATTTACGTCGTGTTTAACACGTGGTTAACTTGTATATTTAGACTTTCATTTTTTAGTGGATTTTTTTACTTTTCCTTGTGTTTAACACGTGTTAAACACGTATATTTAGACTTATATGTTCTAGCGATTTTTTTATTTACATCGTGTTTAACACGTGTTAAACTTTCATATTTAGACTTTCATTTTTTAGTGGATTTTTTTACTTTTCCTTGTGTTTAACACGTGTTAAACACGTATATTTAGACTTATATGTTCTAGCGATTTTTTATTTACGTCGTGTTTAACACGTGTTAAACTTGTATATTTAGACTTTCATTTTTTAGTGGATTTTTTTACTTTTTCTTGTGTTTAACACGTGTTAAACTGGTATATTTAGACTTACATGTTCTAGCGATTTTTTTATTTACGTCGTGCATAACACGTGTTAAACTTGTATATTTAGACTTACAGTTTTTAAGTGAATTTTTTTTTTTACATCGTTTTTAACACGTGTTAAACTTGTATATTTAGACTTATATGTTCTAGCGATTTTTTTATTTACGTAGTGTTTAACACGTGTTAAACACGTATATATGTTCTAGCGACTTCTTTATTTACGTCGTGTTTAACACGTGTTAAACACGTATATTTAGACTTACATGTTCTAGCGATTTTTTTATTTACGTCGTGTTTAACACGTGTTAAACTTGTATATTTAGACTTTTATTTTTTAGTGGATTTTTTTACTTTTCCTTGTGTTTAACACGTGTTAAACACGTATATTTAGACTTATATGTTCTAGCGATTTTTTTATTTACATCGTGTTTAACACGTGTTAAACTTGTATATTTAGACTTTCATTTTTTAGTGGATTTTTTTACTTTTCCTTGTGTTTAACACGTGTTAAACTTGTATATTTAGACTTACATGTTCTAGCGATTTTTTTATTTACATCGTTTTTAACACGTGTTAAACTCGTATATTTAGACTTACATTTTTTAGTAAATTTCTATCCTCTTTATATCGTGTTTAACACGTGTTAAACTCGTATTTTTAGACTTATATTTTTTAGTGATTTTTTTTTATTTACATTGTGTTTAACACGTGTTAAACTCGTATATTTTAGACTTATATTTTTTGGGGAGATTTTTTTTAACATCGTGTTTAACACGTTTTAAACTCGTATATTAAGACTGATATGTTTTAGCGATTTTTTTATTTACATCGTGTTTAACACGTGTTAAACTTGTATATTTAGACTTTCATTTTTTAGTGGATTTTTTTACTTTTCCTTGTGTTTAACACGTGTTAAACACGTATATTTAGACTTATATGTTCTAGCGATTTTTTTATTTACGTCGTGTTTAACACGTGTTAAACTGGTATATTTAGACTTATCTTTTTTAGTTATTTTTTTTTATTCACGTCGTGTTTAACTCGTGGTAAACACGTATATTTAGACTTACATGTTCTAGCGATTTTTTTATTTACGTCGTGTTTAACACGTGTTAAACTTGTATATTTAGACTTACATTTTTTAGTGAATTTTTTTTCTCTTTACATCGTGTTTAACACGTGTTAAACTTGTATATTTTAGATTTATATTTTTTAGTGATTTATTTTAGTTACGTCGTGTTTAACACGTGTTAAACTCGTATATTTTAGACTTATATTTTTTGAAGAGATTTTTTTTAACATCGTGTTTAACACGTTTTAAACTCGTATATTTAGACTGATATGTTTTAGCAATTTTTTTATTTACGTCGGGTGTAACACTTGTTAAACACGTATATTTAGACTTATATGTTCTAGCGATTTTTTTATTTACGTCGTGTTTAACACGTGTTAAACTTGTATATTTAGACTTTCATTTTTTAGTGTATTTTTTTACATTTCCTTGTGTTTAACACGTGTTAAACACGTATATTTAGACTTATATGTTCTAGCGATTTTTTTATTTACGTAGTGTTTAACACGTGTTAAACACGTATGTATGTTCTAGCGACTTTTTTATTTACGTCGTGTTTAACACGTGTTAAACACGTATATTTAGACTTACATGTTCAAGCGATTTTTTTATTTACGTCGTGTTTAACACGTGTTAAACTTGTATATTTAGACTTTCATTTTTTAGTGGATTTTTTTACTTTTCCTTGTGTTTAACACGTGTTAAACACGTATATTTAGACTTATATGTTCTAGCGATTTTTTTATTTACGTAGTGTTTAACACGTGTTAAACACGTATGTATGTTCTAGCGACTTTTTTATTTACGTCGTGTTTAACACGTGTTAAACACGTATATTTAGACTTATATGTTCTAGCGATTTTTTTATTTACGTAGTGTTTAACACGTGTTAACCACGTATATATGTTCTAGCGACTTTTTTATTTACGTCGTGTTTAACACGTGTTAAACACGTATATTTAGACTTACATGTTCTAGCGATTTTTTTATTTACGTCGTGTTTAACACGTGTTAAACTTGTATATTTAGACTTTCATTTTTTAGTGGATTTTTTTACTTTTCCTTGTGTTTAACACGTGTTAAACACTCATATTTAGACTTATATGTTCTAGCGATTTTTTTATTTACGTCGTGTTTAACACGTGGTTAACTTGTATATTTAGACTTTCATTTTTTAGTGGATTTTTTTACTTTTCCTTGTGTTTAACACGTGTTAAACACGTATATTTAGACTTATATGTTCTAGCGATTTTTTTATTTACGTCGTGTTTAACACGTGTTAAACTTGTATATTTAGACTTACATGTTCTAGCGATTTTTTTATTTACGTCGTGCTTAACACGTGTTAAACTTGTATATTTAGACTTACAGTTTTTAAGTGAACTTTTTTTTTTACATCGTTTTTAACACGTGTTAAACTCGTATATTTAGACTTATATGTTCTAGCGATTTTTTTATTTACGTAGTGTTTAACACGTGTTAAACACGTATATATGTTCTAGCGACTTTTTTATTTACGTCGTGTTTAACACGTGTTAAACACGTATATTTAGACTTACATGTTCTAGCGATTGTTTTATTTACGTCGTGTTTAACACGTGTTAAACTTGTATATTTAGACTTTTATTTTTTAGTGGATTTTTTTACTTTTCCTTGTGTTTAACACGTGTTAAACACGTATATTTAGACTTACATTTTTTAGTGAATTTCTATCCTCTTTACATCGTGTTTAACACGTGTTAAACTCGTATTTTTAGACTTATATTTTTTAGTGATTTTTTTTTATTTACATTGTGTTTAACACGTGTTAAACTCGTATATTTAGACTTACATTTTTTAGTGAATGTCTATTCTCTTTACATCGTGTTTAACACGTGTTAAACTCGTATATTTAGACATATATTTTTTAGTGATTTTTTTTATTTACGTCGTGTTTAACTCGTGTTAAACTCGTATATTTTAGACTTATATTTTTTATGGAGATTTTTTTTTAACATCGTGTTTAACACGTTTTAAACTCGTATATTTAGACTAATATGTTTTAGCGATTTTTTTATTTACGTCTAATGTAACACGTGTTAAACACGTATATTTAGACTTATATGTTCTAGCGATTTTTTTATTTACGTCGTCTTTAACACGTGTTAAACTTGTATATTTAGACTTACATTTTTAAGTTAATTTCTATCCTCTTTACATCGTGTTTAACACGTGTTAAACTCGTATATTTAGACTTATATTTTTTAGTGATTTTTTTTTATTTACGTCGTGTTTAACTCGTAGTAAACTCGTATATTTTAGACTTATATTTTTTTGGGAAATTTTTTTTATAACATAGTGTTTAACACGCGTTAAACACGTATATTTTGACTTGTATGTTCTAGCGACCTTTTTATTTACGTCGTGTTTAACAAGTGTTAAACTTGTATATTTAGACTTACATTTTTTAGTTAATTTTTTTTCTTTTTACATCGTGTTAAACACGTGTTAAACTAGTATATCTTAGACTTATATTTTTTAGTGATTTTTTTTCATTTACGTCGTGTTTAACTCGTTTTAAACTCGTATATTTTAGACTTATATTTTTTTGTGAATTTTTTTTTAACATCGTGTTTAACACGTGTTAAACTCGTATTTTTAGACTTATATTTTTTAGTGATTTTTTTTTATTTACATTGTGTTTAACACGTGTTAAACTCGTATATTTTAGACTTATATTTTTTGGGGAGATTTTTTTTAACATCTTGTTTAACACGTTTTAAACTCGTATATTTAGACTGATATGTTTTAGCGATTTTTTCATTTACGTCGGGTGTAACACGTGTTAAACACGTATATTTAGACTTATATGTTCTAGCGATTTTTTTATTTACATCGTGTTTAACACGTGTTAAACTTGTATATTAAGACTTTCATTTTTTAGTGGATTTTTTTACTTTTCCTTGTGTTTAACACGTGTTAAACTTGTATATTTAGACTTACATGTTCTAGCGATTTTTTTATTTACGTCGTGCTTAACACATGTTAAACTTGTATATTTAGACTTACAGTTTTTAAGTGAATTTTTTTTCTCTTTACATCGTTTTTAACACGTGTTAAACTCGTATATTTAGACTTACATTTTTTAGTAAATTTCTATTCTCTTTACATCGTGTTTAACACGTGTTAAACTCGTATATTTAGACATATATTTTTTAGTGATTTTTTTTATTTACGTCGTGTTTAACTCGTGTTAAACTCGTATATTTTAGACTTATATTTTTTATGGAGATTTTTTTTTAACATCCTGTTTAACACGTTTTAAACTCGTATATTTAGACTGATATGTTTTAGCGATTTTTTTATTTACGTCGGGTGTAACACGTGTTAAACACGTATATTTAGACTTATATGTTCTAGCGATTTTTTTATTTACGTCGTGTTTAACACGTGTTTAACTTGTATATTTAGACTTTCATTTTTTAGTGGATTTTTTTACTTTTCCTTGTGTTTAACACGTGTTAAACTTGTATATTTAGACTTACATGTTCTAGCGATTTTTTTATTTACGTCGTGCTTAACACGTGTTAAACTTGTATATTTAGACTTACAGTTTTTAAGCGAATTTTTTTTCTCTTTACATCGTGTTTAACACGTTTTAAACTCGTATATTTAGACTGTTATGTTTTAGCGATTTTTTTATTTACGTCGGGTGTAACACGTGTTAAACACGTATATTTAGACTTATATGTTCTAGCGATTTTTTTATTTACGTCGTGTTTAACACGTGTTAAACTTGTATATTAGACTTACATTTTTTAGTTAATTTCTATCCTCTTTACATCGTGTTTAACACGTGTTAAACTCGTATATTTAGACTTATATTTTTTAGTGATTTTTTTTTATTTACGTTGTGTTTAACTCGTAGTAAACTCGTAAATTTTATACTTATATTTTTTTGGGAAATTTTTTTTATTTACATTGTGTTTAACACGTGTTAAACTCGTATATTTTAGACTTATATTTTTTAGTAATTTTTTTTTCTCTTTACATCGTGTTTAACACGTGTTAAACTCGTATATTTTAGACTTATATTTTTTAGTGATTTTCTTTCATTTACGTCGTGTTTAACACGTGTTAAACTCGTATATTTAGACTTATATTTTTTAGTGATATTTTTTTATTTACGTTGTGTTTAACACGTGTTAAACTTGTATATTTAGACTTATATTTTTTAGTAATTTTTTTTTCTCTTTACATCGTGTTTAACACGTGTTAAACTCGTATATTTTAGACTTATATTTTTTAGTGATTTTCTTTCATTTACGTCGTGTTTAACACGTGTTAAACTGGTATATTTAGACTTATATTTTTTTGTGATATTTTTTTATTTACATTGTGTTTAACACGTGTTAAACTCGTATATTTTAGACTTATATTTTTTTGGGAATTTTTTTTTAACATCGTGTTTAACACGTGTTAAACTCGTATTTTTAGACTTATATTTTTTAGTGATTTTTTTTTTATTTACATTGTGTTTAACACGTGTTAAACTCGTATATTTTAGACTTATATTTTTTGGGGAGATTTTTTCTAACATCGTGTTTAACACGTTTTAAACTCGTATATTTAGACTGATATATTTTAGCGATTGTTTTATTTACGTCGTGTGTAACACGTGTTAAACACGTATATTTAGACTTATATGTTCTAGCGATTTTTTTATTTACATCGTGTTTAACACGTGTTAAACTTGTATATTTAGACTTTCATTTTTTAGTGGATTTTTTTACTTTTCCTTGCGTTTAACACGAGTTAAACACGTATATTTAGACTTATATGTTCTAGCGATTTTTTTATTTAAGTCGTGTTTAACACGTTTTAAACTCGTATATTTAGACTGATATGTTTTAGCGATTGTTTTATTTACGTCGGGTGTAACACGTGTTAAACACGTATATTTAGACTTATATGTTCTAGCGATTTTTTTATTTACGTCGTGTTTAACACGTGTTAAACTTGTATATTTAGACTTTCATTTTTTAGTGGATTTTTTTACTTTTCCTTGTGTTTAACACGTGTTAAACACGTATATTTTGACTTATATGTTCTAGCGATTTTTTTATTTACGTCGTGTTTAACACGTGGTAAACTTGTATATTTAGACTTTCATTTTTTAGTGGATTTTTTTACTTTTCCTTGTGTGTAACACGTGTTAAACACGTATATTTAGACTTATATGTTCTAGCGATTTTTTTATTTACGTCGTGTTTAACACGTGTTAAACTTGTATATTTAGACTTACATTTTTTAGTTAATTTTTTTTCTTTTTACATCGTGTTAAACACGTGTTAAACTTGTATATTTTAGACTTATATTTTTTAGTGATTTTTTTATTTACGTCGGGTGTAACACGTGTTAAACATGTATATTTAGACTTATATGTTCTAGCGATTTTTTTATTTACATCGTGTTTAACACGTGTTAAACTTGTTTATTAAGACTTTCATTTTTTAGTGGATTTTTTTACTTTTCCTTGTGTTTAACACGTGTTAAACACGTATATTTAGACTTATATGTTCTAGCGATTTTTTTATTTACGTCGTGTTTAACACGTGTTAAACTTGTATATTTAGACTTTCATTTTTTAGTGGATTTTTTTACTTTTCCTTGTGTTTAACACGTGTTAAACTTGTATATTTAGACTTACATGTTCTAGCGATTTTTTTATTTACGTCGTGCTTAACACGTGTTAAACTTGTATATTTAGACTTACAGTTTTTAAGTGAATTTTTTTCTCTTTACATCGTTTTTAACACGTGTTAAACTCGTATATTTAGACATATATTTTTTAGTGATTTTTTTATTTACGTCGGGTGTAACACGTGTTAAACATGTATATTTAGACTTATATGTTCTAGCGATTTTTTTATTTACATCGTGTTTAACACGTGGTAAACTTGTATATTTAGACTTTCATTTTTTAGTGGATTTTTTTACTTTTCCTTGTGTGTAACACGTGTTAAACACGTATATTTAGACTTATATGTTCTAGCGATTTTTTTATTTACGTCGTGTTTAACACGTGTTAAACTTGTATATTTAGACTTACATTTTTTAGTTAATTTTTTTTCTTTTTTACATCGTGTTAAACACGTGTTAAACTTGTATATTTTAGACTTATATTTTTTAGTGATTTTTTTATTTACGTCGGGTGTAACACGTGTTAAACATGTATATTTAGACTTATATGTTCTAGCGATTTTTTTATTTACATCGTGTTTAACACGTGTTAAACTTGTTTATTAAGACTTTCATTTTTTAGTGGATTTTTTTACTTTTCCTTGTGTTTAACACGTGTTAAACACGTATATTTAGACTTATATGTTCTAGCGATTTTTTTATTTACGTCGTGTTTAACACGTGTTAAACTTGTATATTTAGACTTTCATTTTTTAGTGGATTTTTTACTTTTCCTTGTGTTTAACACGTGTTAAACTTGTATATTTAGACTTACATGTTCTAGCGATTTTTTTATTTACGTCGTGCTTAACACGTGTTAAACTTGTATATTTAGACTTACAGTTTTTAAGTGAATTTTTTTTTCTCTTTACATCGTGTTAAACACGTGTTAAACTTGTATATTTTAGACTTATATTTTTTAGTGATTTTTTTATTTACGTCGGGTGTAACACGTGTTAAACATGTATATTTAGACTTATATGTTCTAGCGATTTTTTTATTTACATCGTGTTTAACACGTGTTAAACTTGTTTATTAAGACTTTCATTTTTTAGTGGATTTTTTACTTTTCCTTGTGTTTAACACGTGTTAAACACGTATATTTAGACTTATATGTTCTAGCGATTTTTTTATTTACGTCGTGTTTAACACGTGTTAAACTTGTATATTTAGACTTTCATTTTTTAGTGGATTTTTTTACTTTTCCTTGTGTTTAACACGAGTTAAACACGTATATTTAGACTTACATGTTCTAGCGATTTTTTTATTTACGTCGTGTTTAACACGTGTTAAACTTGTATATTTAGACTTACATTTTTAAGTGAATTTTTTTTCTCTTTACATCGTGTTTAACACGTGTTAAACTTGTATATTTTAGATTTATATTTTTTAGTGATTTGTTTTTAGTTACGTCGTGTTTAACACGTGTTAAACACGTATATTTAGACTTACATGTTCTAGCGATTTTTTTAGTTACGTCGTGTTTAACACGTGTTAAACTTGTATATTTAGACTTACATTTTTTAGTGAATTTTTTTTCTCTTTACATCGTGTTTAACACGTGTTAAACTCGTATATTTTAGACTTACATTTTTTAGTGAATTTTTTTTCTCTTTACATCGTGTTTAACACGTGTTAAACTCGTATATTTTAGATTTATATTTTTAGTGATTTTTTTTTCTTTACATCATGT
Organism: Ganaspis brasiliensis; assembly: GCA_037103525.1. Lineage (NCBI taxonomy): Eukaryota > Metazoa > Arthropoda > Insecta > Hymenoptera > Figitidae > Ganaspis > Ganaspis brasiliensis. Next base: position 1,153,137 of record JAZKLR010000041.1, on the reverse strand, counting down.
TTAAGACGTGTTAAACTCGTATATTTTAGAGTTATATTTTTCTGGGAGATTTTTTTTAACATCGTGTTTAACACGTGTTAAACACGTATATTTAGACTTATATGTTCTAGCGATTCTTTTATTTAAGTCGTGTTTAACACGTTTTAAACTCGTATATTTAGACTGATATGTTTTAGCGATTTTTTTATTTACGTCGGGTGTAACACGTGTTAAACACGTATATTTAGACTTATATGTTCTAGCGATTTTTTTATTTACGTCGTGTTTAACACGTGTTAAACTTGTATATTTAGACTTTCATTTTTTAGTGGATTTTTTTTACTTTTCCTTGTGTTTAACACGTGTTAAACACGTATATTTTGACTTATATGTTCTAGCGATTTTTTTATTTACGTCGTGTTTAACACGTGGTAAACTTGTATATTTAGACTTTCATTTTTTAGTGGATTTTTTTACTTTTCCTTGTGTGTAACACGTGTTAAACACGTATATTTAGACTTATATGTTCTAGCGATTTTTTTATTTACGTCGTGTTTAACACGTGTTAAACTTGTATATTTAGACTTACATTTTTTAGTTAATTTTTTTTCTTTTTACATCGTGTTAAACACGTGTTAAACTTGTATATTTTAGACTTATATTTTTTAGTGATTTTTTTATTTACGTCGGGTGTAACACGTGTTAAACATGTATATTTAGACTTATATGTTCTAGCGATTTTTTTATTTACATCGTGTTTAACACGTGTTAAACTTGTTTATTAAGACTTTCATTTTTTAGTGGATTTTTTTTACTTTTCCTTGTGTTTAACACGTGTTAAACACGTATATTTAGACTTATATGTTCTAGCGATTTTTTTATTTACGTCGTGTTTAACACGTGTTAAACTTGTATATTTAGACTTTCATTTTTTAGTGGATTTTTTTACTTTTCCTTGTGTTTAACACGTGTTAAACTTGTATATTTAGACTTACATGTTCTAGCGATTTTTTTATTTACGTCGTGCTTAACACGTGTTAAACTTGTATATTTAGACTTACAGTTTTTAAGTGAATTTTTTTTCTCTTTACATCGTTTTTAACACGTGTTAAACTCGTATATTTAGACATATATTTTTTAGTGATTTTTTTTATTTACGTCGTGTTTAACTCGTGTTAAACTCGTATATTTTAGACTTATATTTTTTTGAGAGATTTTTTTTTAACATCGTGTTTAACACGTTTTAAACTCGTATATTTAGACTGTTATGTTTTAGCGATTTTTTTAGTTACGTCGGGTGTAACACGTGTTAAACACGTATATTTAGACTTATATGTTCTAGCGATTTTTTTATTTACGTCGTGTATAACACGTGTTAAACTTGTATATTTAGACTTACATTTTTTAGTTAATTTCTATCCTCTTTACATCGTGTTTAACACGTGTTAAACTCGTATATTTAGACTTATATTCTTTAGTGATTTTTTTTTATTTACGTCGTGTTTAACTCGTAGTAAACTCGTATATTTTAGACTTATATTTTTTTGGGAAATTTTTTTTATAACATAGTGTTTAACACGCGTGAAACACGTATATTTTGACTTGTATGTACTAGCGACCTTTTTATTTACGTCGTGTTTAACAAGTGTTAAACATGTATATTTAGACTTACATGTTCTAGCGATTTTTTTATTTACGTCGTGCTTAACACGTGTTAAACTTGTATATTTAGACTTAAAGTTTTTAAGTGAATTTTTTTTCTCTTTACATCGTTTTTAACACGTGTTAAACTCGTATATTTAGACTTTCATTTTTTAGTGGATTTTTTTACTTTTCCTTGTGTTTAACACGTGTTAAACTTGTATATTTAGACTTACATGTTCTAGCGATTTTTTTATTTACGTCGTGCTTAACACGTGTTAAACTTGTATATTTAGACTTACAGTTTTTAAGTGAATTTTTTTTCTCTTTACATCGTTTTTAACACGTGTTAAACTCGTATATTTAGACATATATTTTTTAGTGATTTTTTTTATTTACGTCGTGTTTAACTCGTGTTAAACTCGTATATTTTAGACTTATATTTTTTTGAGAGATTTTTTTTTAACATCGTGTTTAACACGTTTTAAACTCGTATATTTAGACTGTTATGTTTTAGCGATTTTTTTAGTTACGTCGGGTGTAACACGTGTTAAACACGTATATTTAGACTTATATGTTCTAGCGATTTTTTTATTTACGTCGTGTATAACACGTGTTAAACTTGTATATTTAGACTTACATTTTTTAGTTAATTTCTATCCTCTTTACATCGTGTTTAACACGTGTTAAACTCGTATATTTAGACTTATATTCTTTAGTGATTTTTTTTTATTTACGTCGTGTTTAACTCGTAGTAAACTCGTATATTTTAGACTTATATTTTTTTGGGAAATTTTTTTATAACATAGTGTTTAACACGCGTGAAACACGTATATTTTGACTTGTATGTACTAGCGACCTTTTTATTTACGTCGTGTTTAACAAGTGTTAAACATGTATATTTAGACTTATATGTTCTAGCGATTTTTTTATTTACGTCGTGTTTAACACGTGTTAAACTTGTATATTTAGACTTTCATTTTTTAGGGGATTTTTTTACTTTTCCTTGTGTTTAACACGTGTTAAACTTGTATATTTAGACTTACATGTTCTAGCGATTTTTTTATTTACGTCGTGCTTAACACGTGTTAAACTTGTATATTTAGACTTACAGTTTTTAAGTGAATTTTTTTTCTCTTTACATCGTTTTTAACACGTGTTAAACTCGTATATTTAGACATATATTTTTTAGTGATTTTTTTTATTTACGTCGTGTTTAACTCGTGTTAAACTCGTATATTTTAGACTTATATTTTTTTGAGAGATTTTTTTTTAACATCGTGTTTAACACGTTTTAAACTCGTATATTTAGACTGTTATGTTTTAGCGATTTTTTTAGTTACGTCGGGTGTAACACGTGTTAAACACGTATATTTAGACTTATATGTTCTAGCGGTTTTTTTATTTACGTCGTGTATAACACGTGTTAAACATGTATATTTAGACTTATATGTTCTAGCGATTTTTTTATTTACGTCGTGTTTAACACGTGTTAAACTTGTATATTTAGACTTAAAGTTTTTAAGTGAATTTTTTTTCTCTTTACATCGTTTTTAACACGTGTTAAACTCGTATATTTAGACTTACATTTTTTAGTGAATTTCTATTCTCTTTACATCGTGTTTAACACATGTTAAACTCGTATATTTAGACATATATTTTTTAGTGATTTTTTTTATTTACGTCGTGTTTACCTCGTGTTAAACTCGTATATTTTAGACTTATATTTTTTGGGGAGATTTTTTTTTAACATCGTGTTTAACACGTTTTAAACTCGTATATTTAGACTGATATGTTTTAGCGATTTTTTTATTTACGTCGGGTGTAACACGTGTTAAACATGTATATTTAGACTTATATGTTCTAGCGATTTTTTTATTTACGTCGTGTTTAACACGTGTTAAACTTGTATATTTAGACTTACATTTTTTAGTTAATTTTTTTTCTTTTTACATCGTGTTAAACACGTGTTAAACTCGTATATCTTAGACTTATATTTTTTAGTGATTTTTTTTCATTTACGTCGTGTTTAACTCGTGTTAAACTCGTATATTTTACACTTATATTTTATTGGGAATTTTTTTTTAACATCGTGTTTAACACGTTTTAAACTCGTATATTTAGACTGATATGTTTTAGCGATTTTTTTATTTACGTCGGGTGTAACACGTGTTAAACACGTATATTTAGACTTATATGTTCTAGCGATTTTTTTATTTACGTCGTGTTTAACACGTGTTAAACTTGTATATTTAGACTTTCATTTTTTAGTGGATTTTTTTACTTTTCCTTGTGTTTAACACGTGTTAAACTTGTATATTTAGACTTACAGTTTTTAAGTGAATTTTTTTTCTCTTTACATCGTGTTTAACACGTGTTAAACTTGTATATTTAGACTTTCATTTTTTAGTGGATTTTTTTACTTTTCCTTGTGTTTAAAACGTGTTAAACACGTATATTTAGACTTACATTTTTTAGTGAATTTCTATTCTCTTTACATCGTGTTTAACACGTGTTAAACTCGTATATTTAGACATATATTTTTTAGTGATTTTTTTTATTTACGTCGTGTTTAACTCGTGTTAAACTCGTATATTTTAGACTTATATTTTTTGGGGAGATTTTTTTTTAACATCGTGTTTAACACGTTTTAAACTCGTATATTTAGACTGTTATGTTTTAGCGATTTTTTTATTTACGTCGGGTGTAACACGTGTTAAACACGTATATTTAGACTTATATGTTCTAGCGATTTTTTTATTTACGTCGTGTTTAACACGTGTTAAACTTGTATATTAGACTTACATTTTTTAGTTAATTTCAATCCTCTTTACATCGTGTTTAACACGTGTTAAACTCGTATATTTAGACTTATATTTTTTAGTGATTTTTTTTTATTTACGTCGTGTTTAACTCGTAGTAAACTCGTATATTTTAGACTTATATTTTTTTGGGAAATTTTTTTTATAACATAGTGTTTAACACGCGTTAAACACGTATATTTTGACTTGTATGTTCTAGCGACCTTTTTATTTACGTCGTGCTTAACAAGTGTTAAACATGTATATTTAGACTTACATCTTCTAGCGATTTTTTTATTTACGTCGTGCTTAACACGTGTTAAACTTGTATATTTAGCCTTACAGTTTTTAAGTGAATTTTTTTTCTCTTTATATCGTTTTTAACACGTGTTAAACACGTATATTTAGACTTATATGTTCTAGCGATTTTTTTATTTACGTCGTGTTTAACACGTGTTAAACTTGTATATTTAGACTTACATTTTTTAGTTAATTTTTTTTCTTTTTACATCGTGTTAAACTCGTATACCTTAGACTTATATTTTTTAGTGATTTTTTTTCATTTACGTCGTGTTTAACTCGTGTTAAACTCGTATATTTTAGACTTATATTTTTTTGGGAATTTTTTTTTAACATCGTGTTTAACACGTGTTAAACTCGTATTTTTAGACTTATATTTTTTAGCGATTTTTTTTTATTTACATTGTGTTTAACATGTGTTAAACTCGTATATTTTAGACTTATATTTTTTGGGGAGATTTTTTCTAACATCGTGTTTAACACGTTTTAAACTCGTATATTTAGACTGATATGTTTTAGCGATTTTTTTATTTACGTCGTGTGTAACACGTGTTAAACACGTATATTTAGACTTATATGTTCTAGCGATTTTTTTATTTACATCGTGTTTAACACGTGTTAAACTTGTATATTTAGACTTTCATTTTTTAGTGGATTTTTTTACTTTTCCTTGTGTTTAACACGAGTTAAACACGTATATTTCGACTTACATGTTCTAGCGATTTTTTTAGTTACGTCGTGTTTAACACGTGTTAAACTTGTATATTTAGACTTACATTTTTTAGTGAATTTTTTTTCTCTTTACATCGTGTTTAACACGTGTTAAACTCGTATATTTTAGACTTACATTTGTTAGTGAATTTTTTTTCTCTTTACATCGTGTTTAACACGTGTTAAACTCGTATATTTTAGATTTATATTTTTTAGTGATTTTTTTTTCTTTACATCATGTTTGAGACGTGTTAAACTCGTATATTTCAGAGTTATATTTTTCTGGGAGATTTTTTTTAACATCGTAATTAACACGTGTTAAACACGTATATTTAGACTTATATGTTCTAGCGATTCTTTTATTTAAGTCGTTTTTAACACGTTTTAAACTCGTATATTTAGACTGATATGTTTTAGCGATTTTTTTATTTACGTCGGGTGTAACACGTGTTAAACACGTATATTTAGACTTATATGTTCTAGCGATTTTTTTATTTACGTCGTGTTTAACACGTGTTAAACACGTATATTTAGACTTATATGTTCTAGCGATTTTTTTATTTACGTCGTGTTTAACACGTGTTAAACTTGTATATTTAGACTTATATTTTTTAGTAATTTTTTTTTCTCTTTACATCGTGTTTAACACGTGTTAAACTCGTATATTTTAGACTTATATTTTTTAGTGATTTTTTTTCATTTACGTCGTGTTTAACACGTGTTAAACTCGTATATTTAGACTTTCATTTTTTAGTGTATTTTTTTACATTTTCTTGTGTTTAACACGTGTTAAACACGTATATTTAGACTTATATGTTCTAGCGATTTTTTTATTTACGTCGTGTTTAACACGTGTTAAACTTGTATATTTAGACTTTCATTTTTTAGTGGATTTTTTTACTTTTCCTTGTGTTTAACACGTGTTAAACTTGTATATTTAGACTTACAGTTTTTAAGTGAATTTTTTTTCTCTTTACATCGTGTTTAACACGTGTTAAACTTGTATATTTAGACTTTCATTTTTTAGTGGATTTTTTTACTTTTCCTTGTGTTTAAAACGTGTTAAACACGTATATTTAGACGTATATGTTATAGCGATTTTTTTATTTACGTCGTGTTTAACACGTGTTAAACTTGTATATTTAGACTTTCATTTTTTAGTGGATTTTTTTACTTTTCCTTGTGTTTAACACGTGTTAAACTTGTATATTTAGACTTACAGTTTTTAAGTGAATTTTTTTTCTCTTTACATCGTGTTTAACACGTGTTAAACTCGTATATTTAGACTTACATTTTTTAGTGAATTTCTATTCTCTTTACATCGTGTTTAACACGTGTTAAACTCGTATATTTAGACATATATTTTTTAGTGATTTTTTTTATTTACGTCGTGTTTAACTCGTGTTAAACTCGTATATTTTAGACTTATATTTTTTGGGGAGATTTTTTTTTAACATCGTGTTTAACACGTTTTAAACTCGTATATTTAGACTGTTATGTTTTAGCGATTTTTTTATTTACGTCGGGTGTAACACGTGTTAAACACGTATATTTAGACTTATATGTTCTAGCGATTTTTTTATTTACGTCGTGTTTAACACGTGTTAAACTTGTATATTAGACTTACATTTTTTAGTTAATTTCTATCCTCTTTACATCGTGTTTAACACGTGTTAAACTCGTATATTTAGACTTATATTTTTTAGTGATTTTTTTTATTTACGTCGTGTTTAACTCGTAGTAAACTCGTATATTTTAGACTTATATTTTTTTGGGAAATTTTTTTTATAACATAGTGTTTAACACGCGTTAAACACGTATATTTTGACTTGTATGTTCTAGCGACCTTTTTATTTACGTCGTGCTTAACAAGTGTTAAACATGTATATTTAGACTTACATCTTCTAGCGATTTTTTTATTTACGTCGTGCTTAACACGTGTTAAACTTGTATATTTAGCCTTACAGTTTTTAAGTGAATTTTTTTTCTCTTTATATCGTTTTTAACACGTGTTAAACACGTATATTTAGACTTATATGTTCTAGCGATTTTTTTATTTACGTCGTGTTTAACACGTGTTAAACTTGTATATTTAGACTTACATTTTTTAGTTAATTTTTTTTCTTTTTACATCGTGTTAAACTCGTATACCTTAGACTTATATTTTTTAGTGATTTTTTTTCATTTACGTCGTGTTTAACTCGTGTTAAACTCGTATATTTTAGACTTATATTTTTTTGGGAATTTTTTTTTAACATCGTGTTTAACACGTGTTAAACTCGTATTTTTAGACTTATATTTTTTAGCGATTTTTTTTTATTTACATTGTGTTTAACATGTGTTAAACTCGTATATTTTAGACTTATATTTTTTGGGGAGATTTTTTCTAACATCGTGTTTAACACGTTTTAAACTCGTATATTTAGACTGATATGTTTTAGCGATTTTTTTATTTACGTCGTGTGTAACACGTGTTAAACACGTATATTTAGACTTATATGTTCTAGCGATTTTTTTATTTACATCGTGTTTAACACGTGTTAAACTTGTATATTTAGACTTTCATTTTTTAGTGGATTTTTTTACTTTTCCTTGTGTTTAACACGAGTTAAACACGTATATTTCGACTTACATGTTCTAGCGATTTTTTTAGTTACGTCGTGTTTAACACGTGTTAAACTTGTATATTTAGACTTACATTTTTTAGTGAATTTTTTTTCTCTTTACATCGTGTTTAACACGTGTTAAACTCGTATATTTTAGACTTACATTTGTTAGTGAATTTTTTTTCTCTTTACATCGTGTTTAACACGTGTTAAACTCGTATATTTTAGATTTATATTTTTTAGTGATTTTTTTTTCTTTACATCATGTTTGAGACGTGTTAAACTCGTATATTTCAGAGTTATATTTTTCTGGGAGATTTTTTTTAACATCGTGTTTAACACGTGTTAAACACGTATATTTAGACTTATATGTTCTAGCGATTCTTTTATTTAAGTCGTGTTTAACACGTTTTAAACTCGTATATTTAGACTGATATGTTTTAGCGATTTTTTTATTTACGTCGGGTGTAACACGTGTTAAACACGTATATTTAGACTTATATGTTCTAGCGATTTTTTTATTTACGTCGTGTTTAACACGTGTTAAACACGTATATTTAGACTTATATGTTCTAGCGATTTTTTTATTTACGTCGTGTTTAACACGTGTTAAACTTGTATATTTAGACTTATATTTTTTAGTAATTTTTTTTTCTCTTTACATCGTGTTTAACACGTGTTAAACTCGTATATTTTAGACTTATATTTTTTAGTGATTTTTTTTCATTTACGTCGTGTTTAACACGTGTTAAACTCGTATATTTAGACTTTCATTTTTTAGTGTATTTTTTTACATTTTCTTGTGTTTAACACGTGTTAAACACGTATATTTAGACTTATATGTTCTAGCGATTTTTTTATTTACGTAGTGTTTAACACGTGTTAAACACGTAAATATGTTCTAGCGACTTTTTTATTTACGTCGTGTTTAACACGTGTTAAACAAGTATATTTAGACATATATTTTTTAGTGATTTTTTTTATTTACGTCGTGTTTAACTCGTGTTAAACTCGTATATTTTAGACTTATATTTTTTGGGGAGATTTTTTTTTAACATCGTGTTTAACACGTTTTAAACTCGTATATTTAGACTGATATGTTTTAGCGATTTTTTTATTTACGTCGGGTGTAACACGTGTTAAACACGTATATTTAGACTTATATGTTCTAGCGATTTTTTTATTTACGTCGTGTTTAACACATGTTAAACTCGTATATTTTAGACTTATATTTTTTTGGGAATTTTTTTTTAACATCGTGTTTAACACGTGTTAAACTCGTATTTTTAGACTTATATTTTTTAGTGATTTTTTTTTATTTACATTGTGTTTAACAAGTGTTAAACTCGTATTTTTAGACTTATATTTTTTAGTGATTTTTTTTTATTTACATTGTGTTTAACACGTGTTAAACTCGTATATTTTTGACTTATATTTTTTGGGGAGATTTTTTTTAACATCGTGTTTAACACGTTTTAAACTCGTATATTTAGACTGATATGTTTTAGCGATTTTTTTATTTACGTCGGGTGTAACACGTGTTAAACTTGTATATTTAGACTTACAGTTTTTAAGTGAATTTTTTTTCTCTTTACATCGTTTTTAACACGTGTTAAACTCGTATATTTAGACTTACATTTTTTAGTGAATTTCTATTCTCTTTACATCATGTTTAACACGTGTTAAACTTGTATATTTAGACTTACATGTTCTAGCGATTTTTTTATTTACGTCGTGCTTAACACGTGTTAAACTTGTATATTTAGACTTACAGTTTTTAAGTGAATTTCTATTCTCTTTACATCGTGTTTAACACGTGTTAAACTCGTATATTTAGACATATATTTTTTAGTGATTTTTTTTATTTACGTCGTGTTTAACTCGTGTTAAACTCGTATATTTTAGACTTATATTTTTTTGAGAGATTTTTTTTTAACATCGTGTTTAACACGTTTTAAACTCGTATATTTAGACTGTTATGTTTTAGCGATTTTTTTAGTTACGTCGGGTGTAACACGTGTTAAACACGTATATTTAGACTTATATGTTCTAGCGATTTTTTTATTTACGTCGTGTTTAACACGTGTTAAACTTGTATATTTAGACTTATATTTTTTAGTAATTTTTTTTTCTCTTTACATCGTGTTTAACACGTGTTAAACTCGTATATTTTAGACTTATATTTTTTAGTGATTTTTTTTCATTTACGTCGTGTTTAACACGTGTTAAACTCGTATATTTATACTTTCATTTTTTAGTGTATTTTTTTACATTTTCTTGTGTTTAACACGTGTTAAACACGTATATTTAGTCTTATATGTTCTAGCGACATTTTTATTTACGTCGTGTTTAACACGTGTTAAACACGTATATTTAGACTTATATGTTCTAGCGATTTTTTTATTTACGTCGTGTTTAATACGTGTTAAACTTGTATATTTAGACTTATATTTTTTAGTAATTTTTTTTTCTCTTTACATCGTGTTTAACACGTGTTAAACTCGTATATTTTAGACTTATATTTTTAAGTGATTTTTTTTCATTTACGTCGTGTTTAACACGTGTTAAACTCGTATATTTAGACTTTCATTTTTTAGTGTATTTTTTTACATTTTCTTGTGTTTAACACGTGTTAAACACGTATATTTAGACTTATATGTTCTAGCGATTTTTTTATTTACGTAGTGTTTAACACGTGTTAAACACGTATATATGTTCTAGCGACTTTTTTATTTACGTCGTGTTTAACACGTGTTAAACACGTATATTTAGACTTACATGTTCTAGCGATTTTTTTATTTACGTCGTGTTTAACACGTGTTAAACTTGTATATTTAGACTTTCATTTTTAGTGGATTTTTTTACTTTTCCTTGTGTTTAACACGTGTTAAACACGTATATTTAGACTTATATGTTCTAGCGATTGTTTTATTTACGTAGTGTTTAACACGTGTTAAACACGTAAATATGTTCTAGCGACTTTTTTATTTACGTCGTGTTTAACACGTGTTAAACACGTATATTTAGACTTATATGTTCTAGCGATTTTTTTATTTTTGTAGTGTTTAACACGCGTTAAACACGTATATTTTGACTTGTATGTTCTAGCGACCTTTTTATTTACGTCGTGTTTAACAAGTGTTAAACATGTATATTTAGACTTACATGTTCTAGCGATTTTTTTATTTACGTCGTGCTTAACATGTGTTAAACTTGTATATTTAGACTTACATTTTTTTGTGAATTTTTTTTCTCTTTACATCGTGTTTAACACGTGTTAAACTCGTATATTTTAGACTTATATTTTTTAGTGATTTTCTTTCATTTACGTCGTGTTTAACACGTGTTAAACTCATATTTTTAGACTTATATTTTTTAGTGATATTTTTTTATTTACATTGTGTTTAACACGTGTTAAACTCGTATATTTTAGACTTATATTTTTTTGGGAATTTTTTTTTAACATCGTGTTTAACACGTGTTAAACTCGTATTTTTAGACTTATATTTTTTAGTGATTTTTTTTTATTTACATTGTGTTTAACACGTGTTAAACTCGTATATTTTAGACTTATATTTTTTGGGGAGATTTTTTTTAACATCGTGTTTAAAAAGGTTTTAAACTCGTATATTTAGACTGATATGTTTTAGCGATTTTTTTATTTACGTCGTGTTTAACACGTGTTAAACACGTATATTTAGACTTATATGTTCTAGCGATTTTTTTATTTACGTCGTGTTTAACACGTGTTAAACTTGTATATTTAGACTTATAATTTTTAGTAATTTTTTTTTCTCTTTACATCGTGATTAACACGTGTTAAACTCGTATATTTTAGACTTATATTTTTTAGTGATTTTCTTTCATTTACTTCGTGTTTAACACGTGTTAAACTCGTATATTTTAGACTTATATTTTTTGGGGAGATTTTTTTTTAACATCGTGTTTAACACGTGTTAAACTCGTATTTTTAGACTTATATTTTTTAGTGATTTTTTTTTATTTACATTGTGTTTAACACGTGTTAAACTCGTATATTTTAGACTTATATTTTTTGGGGAGATTTTTTTTAACATCGTGTTTAACACGTTTTAAACTCGTATATTTAGACTGATATGTTTTAGCGATTTTTTTATTTACGTCGGGTGTAACACGTGTTAAACACGTATATTTAGACTTATATGTTCTAGCGATTTTTTTATTTACGTCGTGTTTAACACGTGTTAAACTCGTATATTTAGACTTATATTTTTTAGTGATTTTTTTTTATTTACGTCGTGTTTAACTCGTGGTAAACTCGTATATTTGACACTTATATTTTTTTGGGAAATTTTTTTTAACATCGTGTTTAACAGGTGTTAAACTTGTATATTTAGACTTTCATTTTTTAGTGTATTTTTTTACATTTCCTTGTGTTTAACACGTGTTAAACTTGTATATTTAGACTTACATTTTTTAGTAAATTTTTTTTCTCTTTACATCGTGTTTAACACGTGTTAAACTCGTATATTTTAGACTTATATTTTTAAGTCATTTTTTTTATTAACGTCGTGTTTATCTCGTGTTAAACTTGTATATTTAGACTTATATTTTTTAGTGAATTTTTTTATTTACGTTGTGCTTAACACGTGTGAAACTCGTATATTTTAGACTTATATTTTTTGGGGAGTTTTTTTTTTAACATCGTGTTTAACACGTGTTAAACTCGTATACTTAGACTTATATTTTTTTGCAATTTTTTTTTCAAATTGTGTTTAACACGTGTTAAACTCGTATATTTAGACTTACATTATTTAGTGAATTTTTTTTCTCTTTACATCGTGTGTAACACGTGTTAAACACGTATATTTAGACTTATATGTTCTAGCGATTTTTTTATTTACGTCGTGTTTAACACGTGTTAAACTCGTATATTTAGACTTATATTTTTTAGTGATTTTTCTTTATTTACGTCGTGTTTAACTCGTGGTAAACTCGTATATTTAAGATTTATATTTTTTAGTGATTTTTTTTTCTTTACATCATGTTTAACACGTGTTAAACTCGTATATTTTAAAGTTATCTTTTTTGGGGAGATTTTTTTTTAACATCGTTTTTAACACGTGTTAAACACGTATATTTAGACTTATATGTTCTAGCGATTTTTTTATTTAAGTCGTGTTTAACACGTGTTAAACTTGTATATTTAGACTTACATTTTTTTGTGAATTTTTTTTCTCTTTACATCGTGTTTAACACGTGTTAAACTCGTATATTTTAGACTTATATTTTTTAGTGATTTTTTTTCATTTACGTCGTGTTTAACACGTGTTAAACTTGTATATTTAGACTTATATTTTTTAGTGATTTTTTTTTATTTACATTGTGTTTAACACGTGTGAAACTCGTATATTTTAGACTTATATTTTTTGGGGAGTTTTTTTTTTAACATCGTGTTTAACACGTGTTAAACTCGTATACTTAGACTTATATTTTTTTGCAATTTTTTTTTCAAATTGTGTTTAACACGTGTTAAACTCGTATATTTAGACTTACATTATTTAGTGAATTTTTTTTCTCTTTACATCGTGTGTAACACGTGTTAAACACGTATATTTAGACTTATATGTTCTAGCGATTTTTTTATTTACGTCGTGTTTAACACGTGTTAAACTCGTATATTTAGACTTATATTTTTTAGTGATTTTTCTTTATTTACGTCGTGTTTAACTCGTGGTAAACTCGTATATTTAAGATTTATATTTTTTAGTGATTTTTTTTTCTTTACATCATGTTTAACACGTGTTAAACTCGTATATTTTAAAGTTATCTTTTTTGGGGAGATTTTTTTTTAACATCGTTTTTAACACGTGTTAAACACGTATATTTAGACTTATATGTTCTAGCGATTTTTTTATTTAAGTCGTGTTTAACACGTGTTAAACTTGTATATTTAGACTTACATTTTTTTGTGAATTTTTTTTCTCTTTACATCGTGTTTAACACGTGTTAAACTCGTATATTTTAGACTTATATTTTTTAGTGATTTTTTTTCATTTACGTCGTGTTTAACACGTGTTAAACTTGTATATTTAGACTTATATTTTTTAGTGATTTTTTTTTATTTACATTGTGTTTAACACGTGTTAAACTCGTATATTTTAGACTTATATTTTTTTGGGAATTTTTTTTTAACATCGTGTTTAACACGTGTTAAACTCGTATTTTTAGACTTATATTTTTTAGTGATTTTTTTTATTTACATTGTGTTTAACACGTGTTAAACTCGTATATTTTAGACTTATATTTTTAAGTCATTTTTTTTATTAACGTCGTGTTTATCTCGTGTTAAACTTGTATATTTAGACTTATATTTTTTAGTGAATTTTTTTATTTACGTTGTGCTTAACACGTGTGAAACTCATATATTTTAGACTTATATTTTTTGGGGAGTTTTTTTTTTAAAATCGTGTTTAACACGTGTTAAACTCGTATACTTGGACTTATATTTTTTTGCAATTTTCTTTTCAAATTGTGTTTAACACGTGTTAAACTCGTATATTTAGACTTACATTATTTAGTGAATTTTTTTTCTCTTTACATCGTGTGTAACACGTGTTAAACACGTATATTTAGACTTATATGTTCTAGCGATTTTTTTATTTACGTCGTGTTTAACACGTGTTAAACTCGTATATTTAGACTTATATTTTTTAGTGATTTTTCTTTATTTACGTCGTGTTTAACTCGTGGTAAACTCGTATATTTAAGATTTATATTTTTTAGTGATTTTTTTTTCTTTACATCATGTTTAACACGTGTTAAACTCGTATATTTTAAAGTTATCTTTTTTGGGGAGATTTTTTTTTAACATCGTTTTTAACACGTGTTAAACACGTATATTTAGACTTATATGTTCTAGCGATTTTTTTATTTAAGTCGTGTTTAACACGTGTTAAACTTGTATATTTAGACTTACATTTTTTTGTGAATTTTTTTTCTCTTTACATCGTGTTTAACACGTGTTAAACTCGTATATTTTAGACTTATATTTTTTAGTGATTTTTTTTCATTTACGTCGTGTTTAACACGTGTTAAACTTGTATATTTAGACTTATATTTTTTAGTGATTTTTTTTTATTTACATTGTGTTTAACACGTGTTAAACTCGTATATTTTAGACTTATATTTTTTTGGGAATTTTTTTTTAACATCGTGTTTAACACGTGTTAAACTCGTATTTTTAGACTTATATTTTTTAGTGATTTTTTTTATTTACATTGTGTTTAACACGTGTTAAACTCGTATATTTTAGACTTATATTTTTTGAAGAGATTTTTTTTAACATCGTGTTTAACACGTTTTAAACTCGTATATTTAGACTGATATGTTTTAGCAATTTTTTTATTTACGTCGGGTGTAACACTTGTTAAACACGTATATTTAGACTTATATGTTCTAGCGATTTTTTTATTTACGTCGTGTTTAACACGTGTTAAACTTGTATATTATGACTTTCATTTTTTAGTGTATTTTTTTACATTTCCTTGTGTTTAACACGTGTTAAACACGTATATTTAGACTTATATGTTCTAGCGATTTTTTTATTTACGTAGTGTTTAACACGTGTTAAACACGTATGTATGTTCTAGCGACTTTTTTATTTACGTCGTGTTTAACACGTGTTAAACAAGTATATTTAGACTTACATGTTCTAGCGATTTTTTTATTTACGTCGTGTTTAACACGTGTTAAACTTGTATATTTAGACTTTCATTTTTTAGTGGATTTTTTTACTTTTCCTTGTGTTTAACACGTGTTAAACACTCATATTTAGACTTATATGTTCTAGCGATTTTTTTATTTACGTCGTGTTTAACACGTGGTTAACTTGTATATTTAGACTTTCATTTTTTAGTGGATTTTTTTACTTTTCCTTGTGTTTAACACGTGTTAAACACGTATATTTAGACTTATATGTTCTAGCGATTTTTTTATTTACGTCGTGTTTAACACGTGCTAAACTCGTATATTTAGACTTATATTTTTTAGTGATATTTTTTTATTTACATTGGGTTTAACACGTGTTAAACTCGTATATTTTAGACTTATATTTTTTTGGGAATTTTTTTTAACATCGTGTTTAACACGTGTTAAACTCGTATTTTTAGACTTATATTTTTTAGTGATTTTTTTTTATTTACATTGTGTTTAACACGTGTTAAACTCGTATATTTAGACTGATATGTTTTAGCAATTTTTTTATTTACGTCGGGTGTAACACGTGTTAAACACGTATATTTAGACTTATATGTTCTAGCGATTTTTTTATTTACGTCGTGTTTAACACGTGTTAAACTCGTATATTTAGACTTATATTTTTTAGTGATTTTTTTTATTTACATTGTGTTTAACACGTGTTAAACTCGTATATTTTAGACTTATATTTTTTGAAGAGATTTTTTTTAACATCGTGTTTAACACGTTTTAAACTCGTATATTTAGACTGATATGTTTTAGCAATTTTTTTATTTACGTCGGGTGTAACACGTGTTAAACACGTATATTTAGACTTATATGTTCTAACGATTTTTTTATTTACGTAGTGTTTAACACGTGTTAAACACGTATGTATGTTCTAGCGACTTTTTTATTTACGTCGTGTTCAACACGTGTTAAACACGTATATTTAGACTTACATGTTCTAGCGATTTTTTTATTTACGTCGTGTTTAACACGTGCTAAACTCGTATATTTAGACTTATATTTTTTAGTGATATTTTTTTATTTACATTGGGTTTAACACGTGTTAAACTCGTATATTTTAGACTTATATTTTTTTGGGAATTTTTTTTTAACATCGTGTTTAACACGTGTTAAACTCGTATTTTTAGACTTATATTTTTTAGTGATTTTTTTTTATTTACATTGTGTTTAACACGTGTTAAACTCGTATATTTAGACTGATATGTTTTAGCGATTTTTTTATTTACGTCGGGTGTAACACGTGTTAAACACGTATATTTAGACTTATATGTTCTAGCGATTTTTTTATTTACGTCGTGTTTAACACGTGTTAAACTCGTATATTTAGACTTATATTTTTTAGTGATTTTTCTTTATTTACGTCGTGTTTAACTCGTGGTAAACTCGTATATTTTAGATTTATATTTTTTAGTGATTTTTTTTTCTTTACATCATGTTTAACACGTGTTAAACTCGTATATTTTTAAGTTATATTTTTTGGGGAGATTTTTTTTTAACATCGTTTATAACACGTGTTAAACACGTATATTTAGACTTATATGTTCTAGCGATTTTTTTATTTAAGTCGTGTTTAACACGTGTTAAACTTGTATATTTAGACTTACATTTTTTTGTGAATTTTTTTTCTCTTTACATCGTGTTTAACACGTGTTAAACTCGTATATTTTAGACTTATATTTTTTAGTGATTTTTTTTCATTTACGTCGTGTTTAACACGTGTTAAACTTGTATATATAGACTAATATTTTTTAGTGATTTTTTTTTATTTACATTGTGTTGAACACGTGTTAAACTCGTATATTTTAGACTTATATTTTTTTTTGAATTTTTTTTTAACATCGTGTTTAACACGTGTTAAACTCGTATTTTTAGTCTTATATTTTTTAGTGATTTTTTTTTATTTACATTGTGTTTAACACGTGTTAAACTCGTATATTTTAGACTTATATTTTTTGAAGAGATTTTTTTTAACATCGTGTTTAACACGTTTTAAACTCGTATATTTAGACTGATATGTTTTAGCAATTTTTTTATTTACGTCGGGTGTAACACGTGTTAAACACGTATATTTAGACTTATATGTTCTAGCGATTTTTTTATTTACGTCGTGTTTAACACGTGTTAAACTTGTATATTTAGACTTTCATTTTTTAGTGCATTTTTTTACATTTCCTTGTGTTTAACACGTGTTAAACACGTATATTTAGACTTATATGTTCTAGCGATTTTTTTATTAACGTAGTGTTTAACACGTGTTAAACACGTATGTATGTTCTAGCGACTTTTTTATTTACGTCGTGTTTAACAAGTGTTAAACATGTATATTTAGACTTACATGTTCTAGCGATTTTTTTATTTACGTCGTGCTTAACACGTGTTAAACTTGTATATTTAGACTTACAGTTTTTAGTGGATTTTTTTACTTTTCCTTGTGTTTAACACGTGTTAAACTTGTATATTTAGACTTACATGTTCTAGCGATTTTTTTATTTACGTCGTGCTTAACACGTGTTAAACTTGTATATTTAGACTTACATTTTTAAGTTAATTTCTATCCTCTTTACATCGTGTTTAACACGTGTTAAACACGTATATTTAGACTTATATGTTTTAGCGATTTTTTTATTTACGTAGTGTTTAACACGTGTTAACCACGTATATATGTTCTAGCGACTTTTTTATTTACGTCGTGTTTAACACGTGTTAAACACGTATATTTAGACTTACATGTTCTAGCGATTTTTTTATTTACGTCGTGTTTAACACGTGTTAAACTTGTATATTTAGACTTTCATTTTTTAGTGGATTTTTTTACTTTTCCTTGTGTTTAACACGTGTTAAACACTCATATTTAGACTTATATGTTCTAGCGATTTTTTTATTTACGTCGTGTTTAACACGTGGTTAACTTGTATATTTAGACTTTCATTTTTTAGTGGATTTTTTTACTTTTCCTTGTGTTTAACACGTGTTAAACACGTATATTTAGACTTATATGTTCTAGCGATTTTTTTATTTACATCGTGTTTAACACGTGTTAAACTTTCATATTTAGACTTTCATTTTTTAGTGGATTTTTTTACTTTTCCTTGTGTTTAACACGTGTTAAACACGTATATTTAGACTTATATGTTCTAGCGATTTTTTTATTTACGTCGTGTTTAACACGTGTTAAACTTGTATATTATGACTTTCATTTTTTAGTGTATTTTTTTACATTTCCTTGTGTTTAACACGTGTTAAACACGTATATTTAGACTTATATGTTCTAGCGATTTTTTTATTTACGTAGTGTTTAACACGTGTTAAACACGTATGTATGTTCTAGCGACTTTTTTATTTACGTCGTGTTTAACACGTGTTAAACAAGTATATTTAGACTTACATGTTCTAGCGATTTTTTTATTTACGTCGTGTTTAACACGTGTTAAACTTGTATATTTAGACTTTCATTTTTTAGTGGATTTTTTTACTTTTCCTTGTGTTTAACACGTGTTAAACACTCATATTTAGACTTATATGTTCTAGCGATTTTTTTATTTACGTCGTGTTTAACACGTGGTTAACTTGTATATTTAGACTTTCATTTTTTAGTGGATTTTTTTACTTTTCCTTGTGTTTAACACGTGTTAAACACGTATATTTAGACTTATATGTTCTAGCGATTTTTTTATTTACGTCGTGTTTAACACGTGCTAAACTCGTATATTTAGACTTATATTTTTTAGTGATATTTTTTTATTTACATTGGGTTTAACACGTGTTAAACTCGTATATTTTAGACTTATATTTTTTTGGGAATTTTTTTTTAACATCGTGTTTAACACGTGTTAAACTCGTATTTTTAGACTTATATTTTTTAGTGATTTTTTTTTATTTACATTGTGTTTAACACGTGTTAAACTCGTATATTTAGACTGATATGTTTTAGCAATTTTTTTATTTACGTCGGGTGTAACACGTGTTAAACACGTATATTTAGACTTATATGTTCTAGCGATTTTTTTATTTACGTCGTGTTTAACACGTGTTAAACTCGTATATTTAGACTTATATTTTTTAGTGATTTTTTTTATTTACATTGTGTTTAACACGTGTTAAACTCGTATATTTTAGACTTATATTTTTTGAAGAGATTTTTTTTAACATCGTGTTTAACACGTTTTAAACTCGTATATTTAGACTGATATGTTTTAGCAATTTTTTTATTTACGTCGGGTGTAACACGTGTTAAACACGTATATTTAGACTTATATGTTCTAACGATTTTTTTATTTACGTAGTGTTTAACACGTGTTAAACACGTATGTATGTTCTAGCGACTTTTTTATTTACGTCGTGTTCAACACGTGTTAAACACGTATATTTAGACTTACATGTTCTAGCGATTTTTTTATTTACGTCGTGTTTAACACGTGCTAAACTCGTATATTTAGACTTATATTTTTTAGTGATATTTTTTTATTTACATTGGGTTTAACACGTGTTAAACTCGTATATTTTAGACTTATATTTTTTTGGGAATTTTTTTTTAACATCGTGTTTAACACGTGTTAAACTCGTATTTTTAGACTTATATTTTTTAGTGATTTTTTTTTATTTACATTGTGTTTAACACGTGTTAAACTCGTATATTTAGACTGATATGTTTTAGCGATTTTTTTATTTACGTCGGGTGTAACACGTGTTAAACACGTATATTTAGACTTATATGTTCTAGCGATTTTTTTATTTACGTCGTGTTTAACACGTGTTAAACTCGTATATTTAGACTTATATTTTTTAGTGATTTTTCTTTATTTACGTCGTGTTTAACTCGTGGTAAACTCGTATATTTTAGATTTATATTTTTTAGTGATTTTTTTTTCTTTACATCATGTTTAACACGTGTTAAACTCGTATATTTTTAAGTTATATTTTTTGGGGAGATTTTTTTTTAACATCGTTTATAACACGTGTTAAACACGTATATTTAGACTTATATGTTCTAGCGATTTTTTTATTTAAGTCGTGTTTAACACGTGTTAAACTTGTATATTTAGACTTACATTTTTTTGTGAATTTTTTTTCTCTTTACATCGTGTTTAACACGTGTTAAACTCGTATATTTTAGACTTATATTTTTTAGTGATTTTTTTTCATTTACGTCGTGTTTAACACGTGTTAAACTTGTATATATAGACTAATATTTTTTAGTGATTTTTTTTTATTTACATTGTGTTGAACACGTGTTAAACTCGTATATTTTAGACTTATATTTTTTTTTGAATTTTTTTTTAACATCGTGTTTAACACGTGTTAAACTCGTATTTTTAGTCTTATATTTTTTAGTGATTTTTTTTTATTTACATTGTGTTTAACACGTGTTAAACTCGTATATTTTAGACTTATATTTTTTGAAGAGATTTTTTTTAACATCGTGTTTAACACGTTTTAAACTCGTATATTTAGACTGATATGTTTTAGCAATTTTTTTATTTACGTCGGGTGTAACACGTGTTAAACACGTATATTTAGACTTATATGTTCTAGCGATTTTTTTATTTACGTCGTGTTTAACACGTGTTAAACTTGTATATTTAGACTTTCATTTTTTAGTGCATTTTTTTACATTTCCTTGTGTTTAACACGTGTTAAACACGTATATTTAGACTTATATGTTCTAGCGATTTTTTTATTAACGTAGTGTTTAACACGTGTTAAACACGTATGTATGTTCTAGCGACTTTTTTATTTACGTCGTGTTTAACAAGTGTTAAACATGTATATTTAGACTTACATGTTCTAGCGATTTTTTTATTTACGTCGTGCTTAACACGTGTTAAACTTGTATATTTAGACTTACAGTTTTTAGTGGATTTTTTTACTTTTCCTTGTGTTTAACACGTGTTAAACTTGTATATTTAGACTTACATGTTCTAGCGATTTTTTTATTTACGTCGTGCTTAACACGTGTTAAACTTGTATATTTAGACTTACATTTTTAAGTTAATTTCTATCCTCTTTACATCGTGTTTAACACGTGTTAAACACGTATATTTAGACTTATATGTTTTAGCGATTTTTTTATTTACGTAGTGTTTAACACGTGTTAACCACGTATATATGTTCTAGCGACTTTTTTATTTACGTCGTGTTTAACACGTGTTAAACACGTATATTTAGACTTACATGTTCTAGCGATTTTTTTATTTACGTCGTGTTTAACACGTGTTAAACTTGTATATTTAGACTTTCATTTTTTAGTGGATTTTTTTACTTTTCCTTGTGTTTAACACGTGTTAAACACTCATATTTAGACTTATATGTTCTAGCGATTTTTTTATTTACGTCGTGTTTAACACGTGGTTAACTTGTATATTTAGACTTTCATTTTTTAGTGGATTTTTTTACTTTTCCTTGTGTTTAACACGTGTTAAACACGTATATTTAGACTTATATGTTCTAGCGATTTTTTTATTTACATCGTGTTTAACACGTGTTAAACTTTCATATTTAGACTTTCATTTTTTAGTGGATTTTTTTACTTTTCCTTGTGTTTAACACGTGTTAAACACGTATATTTAGACTTATATGTTCTAGCGATTTTTTTATTTACGTCGTGTTTAACACGTGTTAAACTTGTATATTTAGACTTTCATTTTTTAGTGGATTTTTTTACTTTTTCTTGTGTTTAACACGTGTTAAACTTGTATATTTAGACTTACATGTTCTAGCGATTTTTTTATTTACGTCGTGCTTAACACGTGTTAAACTTGTATATTTAGACTTACAGTTTTTAAGTGAATTTTTTTTTTTACATCGTTTTTAACACGTGTTAAACTCGTATATTTAGACTTATATGTTCTAGCGATTTTTTTATTTACGTAGTGTTTAACGCGTGTTAAACACGTATATATGTTCTAGCGACTTTTTTATTTACGTCGTGTTTAACACGTGTTAAACACGTATATTTAGACTTACATGTTCTAACGATTTTTTTATTTACGTCGTGTTTAACACGTGTTAAACTTGTATATTTAGACTTTTATTTTTTAGTGGATTTTTTTACTTTTCCTTGTGTTTAACACGTGTTAAACACGTATATTTAGACTTATATGTTCTAGCGATTTTTTTATTTACATCGTGTTTAACACGTGTTAAACTTGTATATTTAGACTTTCATTTTTTAGTGGATTTTATTACTTTTCCTTGTGTTTAAAACGTGTTAAACACGTATATTTAGACGTATATGTTCTAGCGATTTTTTTATTTCCGTCGTGTTTAACACGTGTTAAACTTGTATATTTAGACTTTCATTTTTTAGTGGATTTTATTACTTTTCCTTGTGTTTAAAACGTGTTAAACACGTATATTTAGACGTATATGTTCTAGCGATTTTTTTATTTCCGTCCTGTTTAACACGTGTTAAACTCGTATATTTAGACTTACATTTTCTAGTGAATTTCTATTCTCTTTACATCGTGTTTAACACGTGTTAAACTCGTATGTTTAGACATATATTTTTTAGTGATTTTTTTTATTTACGTCGTGTTTAACTCGTGTTAAACTCGTATATTTTAGACTTATATTTTTTGGGGAGATTTTTTTTTAACATCGTGTTTAACACGTTTTAAACTCGTATATTTAGACTGATATGTTTTAGCGATTTTTTTATTTACGTCGGGTGTAACACGTGTTAAACACGTATATTTAGACTTATATGTTCTAGCGATTTTTTTATTTACGTCGTGTTTAACACGTGTTAAACTCGTATATTTAGACTTATATTTTTTAGTGATTTTTCTTTATTTACGTCGTGTTTAACTCGTGGTAAACTCGTATATTTTAGATTTATATTTTTTAGTGATTTTTTTTTCTTTACATCATGTTTAACACGTGTTAAACTCGTATATTTTTAAGTTATATTTTTTGGGGAGATTTTTTTTTAACATCGTTTATAACACGTGTTAAACACGTATATTTAGACTTATATGTTCTAGCGATTTTTTTATTTAAGTCGTGTTTAACACGTGTTAAACTTGTATATTTAGACTTACATTTTTTTGTGAATTTTTTTTCTCTTTACATCGTGTTTAACACGTGTTAAACTCGTATATTTTAGACTTATATTTTTTAGTGATTTTTTTTCATTTACGTCGTGTTTAACACGTGTTAAACTTGTATATATAGACTAATATTTTTTAGTGATTTTTTTTTATTTACATTGTGTTGAACACGTGTTAAACTCGTATATTTTAGACTTATATTTTTTTTTGAATTTTTTTTTAACATCGTGTTTAACACGTGTTAAACTCGTATTTTTAGTCTTATATTTTTTAGTGATTTTTTTTTATTTACATTGTGTTTAACACGTGTTAAACTCGTATATTTTAGACTTATATTTTTTGAAGAGATTTTTTTTAACATCGTGTTTAACACGTTTTAAACTCGTATATTTAGACTGATATGTTTTAGCAATTTTTTTATTTACGTCGGGTGTAACACGTGTTAAACACGTATATTTAGACTTATATGTTCTAGCGATTTTTTTATTTACGTCGTGTTTAACACGTGTTAAACTTGTATATTTAGACTTTCATTTTTTAGTGCATTTTTTTACATTTCCTTGTGTTTAACACGTGTTAAACACGTATATTTAGACTTATATGTTCTAGCGATTTTTTTATTAACGTAGTGTTTAACACGTGTTAAACACGTATGTATGTTCTAGCGACTTTTTTATTTACGTCGTGTTTAACAAGTGTTAAACATGTATATTTAGACTTACATGTTCTAGCGATTTTTTTATTTACGTCGTGCTTAACACGTGTTAAACTTGTATATTTAGACTTACAGTTTTTAGTGGATTTTTTTACTTTTCCTTGTGTTTAACACGTGTTAAACTTGTATATTTAGACTTACATGTTCTAGCGATTTTTTTATTTACGTCGTGCTTAACACGTGTTAAACTTGTATATTTAGACTTACATTTTTAAGTTAATTTCTATCCTCTTTACATCGTGTTTAACACGTGTTAAACACGTATATTTAGACTTATATGTTTTAGCGATTTTTTTATTTACGTAGTGTTTAACACGTGTTAACCACGTATATATGTTCTAGCGACTTTTTTATTTACGTCGTGTTTAACACGTGTTAAACACGTATATTTAGACTTACATGTTCTAGCGATTTTTTTATTTACGTCGTGTTTAACACGTGTTAAACTTGTATATTTAGACTTTCATTTTTTAGTGGATTTTTTTACTTTTCCTTGTGTTTAACACGTGTTAAACACTCATATTTAGACTTATATGTTCTAGCGATTTTTTTATTTACGTCGTGTTTAACACGTGGTTAACTTGTATATTTAGACTTTCATTTTTTAGTGGATTTTTTTACTTTTCCTTGTGTTTAACACGTGTTAAACACGTATATTTAGACTTATATGTTCTAGCGATTTTTTTATTTACATCGTGTTTAACACGTGTTAAACTTTCATATTTAGACTTTCATTTTTTAGTGGATTTTTTTACTTTTCCTTGTGTTTAACACGTGTTAAACACGTATATTTAGACTTATATGTTCTAGCGATTTTTTTATTTACGTCGTGTTTAACACGTGTTAAACTTGTATATTTAGACTTTCATTTTTTAGTGGATTTTTTTACTTTTTCTTGTGTTTAACACGTGTTAAACTTGTATATTTAGACTTACATGTTCTAGCGATTTTTTTATTTACGTCGTGCTTAACACGTGTTAAACTTGTATATTTAGACTTACAGTTTTTAAGTGAATTTTTTTTTTTACATCGTTTTTAACACGTGTTAAACTCGTATATTTAGACTTATATGTTCTAGCGATTTTTTTATTTACGTAGTGTTTAACGCGTGTTAAACACGTATATATGTTCTAGCGACTTTTTTATTTACGTCGTGTTTAACACGTGTTAAACACGTATATTTAGACTTACATGTTCTAACGATTTTTTTATTTACGTCGTGTTTAACACGTGTTAAACTTGTATATTTAGACTTTTATTTTTTAGTGGATTTTTTTACTTTTCCTTGTGTTTAACACGTGTTAAACACGTATATTTAGACTTATATGTTCTAGCGATTTTTTATTTACATCGTGTTTAACACGTGTTAAACTTGTATATTTAGACTTTCATTTTTTAGTGGATTTTATTACTTTTCCTTGTGTTTAAAACGTGTTAAACACGTATATTTAGACGTATATGTTCTAGCGATTTTTTATTTCCGTCGTGTTTAACACGTGTTAAACTTGTATATTTAGACTTTCATTTTTTAGTGGATTTTATTACTTTTCCTTGTGTTTAAAACGTGTTAAACACGTATATTTAGACGTATATGTTCTAGCGATTTTTTTATTTCCGTCCTGTTTAACACGTGTTAAACTCGTATATTTAGACTTACATTTTCTAGTGAATTTCTATTCTCTTTACATCGTGTTTAACACGTGTTAAACTCGTATGTTTAGACATATATTTTTTAGTGATTTTTTTTATTTACGTCGTGTTTAACTCGTGTTAAACTCGTATATTTTAGACTTATATTTTTTGGGGAGATTTTTTTTTAACATCGTGTTTAACACGTTTTAAACTCGTATATTTAGACTGTTATGTTTTAGCGATTTTTTTATTTACGTCGGGTGTAACACGTGTTAAACACGTATATTTAGACTTATATGTTCTAGCGATTTTTTTATTTACGTCGTGTTTAACACGTGTTAAACTTGTATATTAGACTTACATTTTTTAGTTAATTTCTATCCTCTTTACATCGTGTTTAACACGTGTTAAACTCGTATATTTAGACTTATATTTTTTAGTAATTTTTTTTTATTTACGTCGTGTTTAACTCGTAGTAAACTCGTATATTTTAGACTTATATTTTTTTGGGAAATTTTTTTTATAACATAGTGTTTAACACGCGTTAAACACGTATATTTTGACTTGTATGTTCTAGCGACCTTTTTATTTACGTCGTGCTTAACAAGTGTTAAACATGTATATTTAGACTTACATCTTCTAGCGATTTTTTTATTTACGTCGTGCTTAACACGTGTTAAACTTGTATATTTAGCCTTACAGTTTTTAAGTGAATTTTTTTTCTCTTTATATCGTTTTTAACACGTGTTAAACACGTATATTTAGACTTATATGTTCTAGCGATTTTTTTATTTACGTCGTGTTTAACACGTGTTAAACTTGTATATTTAGACTTACATTTTTTAGTTAATTTTTTTTCTTTTTACATCGTGTTAAACTCGTATACCTTAGACTTATATTTTTTAGTGATTTTTTTTCATTTACGTCGTGTTTAACTCGTGTTAAACTCGTATATTTTAGACTTATATTTTTTTGAGAATTTTTTTTTAACATCGTGTTTAACACGTGTTAAACTCGTATTTTTAGACTTATATTTTTTAGTGATTTTTTTTTATTTACATTGTGTTTAACACGTGTTAAACTCGTATATTTTAGACTTATATTTTTTGGGGAGATTTTTTCTAACATCGTGTTTAACACGTTTTAAACTCGTATATTTAGACTGATATGTTTTAGCGATTTTTTTATTTACGTCGTGTGTAACACGTGTTAAACACGTATATTTAGACTTATATGTTCTAGCGATTTTTTTATTTACATCGTGTTTAACACGTGTTAAACTTGTATATTTAGACTTTCATTTTTTAGTGGATTTTTTTACTTTTCCTTGTGTTTAACACGAGTTAAACACGTATATTTAGACTTACATGTTCTAGCGATTTTTTTAGTTACGTCGTGTTTAACACGTGTTAAACTTGTATATTTAGACTTACATTTTTTAGTGAATTTTTTTTCTCTTTACATCGTGTTTAACACGTGTTAAACTCGTATATTTTAGACTTACATTTGTTAGTGAATTTTTTTTCTCTTTACATCGTGTTTAACACGTGTTAAACTCGTATATTTTAGATTTATATTTTTTAGTGATTTTTTTTTCTTTACATCATGTTTAAGACGTGTTAAACTCGTATATTTCAGAGTTATATTTTTCTGGGAGATTTTTTTTAACATCGTGTTTAACACGTGTTAAACACGTATATTTAGACTTATATGTTCTAGCGATTCTTTTATTTAAGTCGTGTTTAACACGTTTTAGACTCGTATATTTAGACTGATATGTTTTAGCGATTTTTTTATTTACGTCGGGTGTAACACGTGTTAAACACGTATATTTAGACTTATATGTTCTAGCGATTTTTTTATTTACGTCGTGTTTAACACGTGTTAAACTCGTATATTTAGACTTATATTTTTTAGTGATTTTTTTTTATTTACGTCGTGTTTAACTCGTGGTAAACTCGTATATTTGATACTTATATTTTTTTGGGAAATTTTTTTTAACATCGTGTTTAACACGTGTTAAACACGTATATTTAGACTTATATGTTCTAGCGACCTTTTTATTTACGTCGTGTTTAACACGTGTTAAACTTGTATATTTAGACTTTTATTTTTTAGTGGATTTTTTTACTTTTCCTTGTGTTTAACACGTGTTAAACACGTATATTTAGACTTATATGTTCTAGCGATTTTTTTATTTACATCGTGTTTAACACGTGTTAAACTTGTATATTTAGACTTTCATTTTTTAGTGGATTTTATTACTTTTCCTTGTGTTTAAAACGTGTTAAACACGTATATTTAGACGTATATGTTCTAGCGATTTTTTTATTTCCGTCGTGTTTAACACGTGTTAAACTTGTATATTTAGACTTTCATTTTTTAGTGGATTTTATTACTTTTCCTTGTGTTTAAAACGTGTTAAACACGTATATTTAGACGTATATGTTCTAGCGATTTTTTTATTTCCGTCCTGTTTAACACGTGTTAAACTCGTATATTTAGACTTACATTTTCTAGTGAATTTCTATTCTCTTTACATCGTGTTTAACACGTGTTAAACTCGTATATTTAGACATATATTTTTTAGTGATTTTTTTTATTTACGTCGTGTTTAACTCGTGTTAAACTCGTATATTTTAGACTTATATTTTTTGGGGAGATTTTTTTTTAACATCGTGTTTAACACGTTTTAAACTCGTATATTTAGACTGTTATGTTTTAGCGATTTTTTTATTTACGTCGGGTGTAACACGTGTTAAACACGTATATTTAGACTTATATGTTCTAGCGATTTTTTTATTTACGTCGTGTTTAACACGTGTTAAACTTGTATATTAGACTTACATTTTTTAGTTAATTTCTATCCTCTTTACATCGTGTTTAACACGTGTTAAACTCGTATATTTAGACTTATATTTTTTAGTGATTTTTTTTTATTTACGTCGTGTTTAACTCGTAGTAAACTCGTATATTTTAGACTTATATTTTTTTGGGAAATTTTTTTTATAACATAGTGTTTAACACGCGTTAAACACGTATATTTTGACTTGTATGTTCTAGCGACCTTTTTATTTACGTCGTGCTTAACAAGTGTTAAACATGTATATTTAGACTTACATCTTCTAGCGATTTTTTTATTTACGTCGTGCTTAACACGTGTTAAACTTGTATATTTAGCCTTACAGTTTTTAAGTGAATTTTTTTTCTCTTTATATCGTTTTTAACACGTGTTAAACACGTATATTTAGACTTATATGTTCTAGCGATTTTTTTATTTACGTCGTGTTTAACACGTGTTAAACTTGTATATTTAGACTTACATTTTTTAGTTAATTTTTTTTCTTTTTACATCGTGTTAAACTCGTATACCTTAGACTTATATTTTTTAGTGATTTTTTTTCATTTACGTCGTGTTTAACTCGTGTTAAACTCGTATATTTTAGACTTATATTTTTTTGAGAATTTTTTTTTAACATCGTGTTTAACACGTGTTAAACTCGTATTTTTAGACTTATATTTTTTAGTGATTTTTTTTTATTTACATTGTGTTTAACACGTGTTAAACTCGTATATTTTAGACTTATATTTTTTGGGGAGATTTTTTCTAACATCGTGTTTAACACGTGTTAAACTTGTATATTTAGACTTTCATTTTTTAGTGGATTTTTTTACTTTTCCTTGTGTTTAACACGAGTTAAACACGTATATTTAGACTTACATGTTCTAGCGATTTTTTTAGTTACGTCGTGTTTAACACGTGTTAAACTTGTATATTTAGACTTACATTTTTTAGTGAATTTTTTTTCTCTTTACATCGTGTTTAACACGTGTTAAACTCGTATATTTTAGACTTACATTTGTTAGTGAATTTTTTTTCTCTTTACATCGTGTTTAACACGTGTTAAACTCGTATATTTTAGATTTATATTTTTTAGTGATTTTTTTTTCTTTACATCATGTTTAAGACGTGTTAAACTCGTATATTTCAGAGTTATATTTTTCTGGGAGATTTTTTTTAACATCGTGTTTAACACGTGTTAAACACGTATATTTAGACTTATATGTTCTAGCGATTCTTTTATTTAAGTCGTGTTTAACACGTTTTAGACTCGTATATTTAGACTGATATGTTTTAGCGATTTTTTTATTTACGTCGGGTGTAACACGTGTTAAACACGTATATTTAGACTTATATGTTCTAGCGATTTTTTTATTTACGTCGTGTTTAACACGTGTTAAACTCGTATATTTAGACTTATATTTTTTAGTGATTTTTTTTTATTTACGTCGTGTTTAACTCGTGGTAAACTCGTATATTTGATACTTATATTTTTTTGGGAAATTTTTTTTAACATCGTGTTTAACACGTGTTAAACACGTATATTTAGACTTATATGTTCTAGCGACCTTTTTATTTACGTCGTGTTTAACACGTGTTAAACACGTATATTTAGACTTATATGTTCTAGCGACCTTTTTATTTACGTCGTGTTTAACACGTGTTAAACACGTATATTTAGACTTATATGTTCTAGCGATTTTTTTATTTACGTCGTGTTTAACACATGTTAAACTCGTATATTTTAGACTTATATTTTTTAGTGATTTTTTTTCATTTACGTCGTGTTTAACTCGTGTTAAACTCGTATATTTTAGACTTATATTTTTTTGGGAATTTTTTTTTAACATCGTGTTTAACACGTGTTAAACTCGTATTTTTAGACTTATATTTTTTAGTGATTTTTTTTTATTTACATTGTGTTTAACAAGTGTTAAACTCGTATTTTTAGACTTATATTTTTTAGTGATTTTTTTTTATTTACATTGTGTTTAACACGTGTTAAACTCGTATATTTTTGACTTATATTTTTTGGGGAGATTTTTTTTAACATCGTGTTTAACACGTTTTAAACTCGTATATTTAGACTGATATGTTTTAGCGATTTTTTTATTTACGTCGGGTGTAACACGTGTTAAACTTGTATATTTAGACTTACAGTTTTTAAGTGAATTTTTTTTCTCTTTACATCGTTTTTAACACGTGTTAAACTCGTATATTTAGACTTACATTTTTTAGTGAATTTCTATTCTCTTTACATCGTGTTTAACACGTGTTAAACTTGTATATTTAGACTTACATGTTCTAGCGATTTTTTTATTTACGTCGTGCTTAACACGTGTTAAACTTGTATATTTAGACTTACAGTTTTTAAGTGAATTTTTTTTCTCTTTACATCGTTTTTAACACGTGTTAAACTCGTATATTTAGACTTACATTTTTTAGTGAATTTCTATTCTCTTTACATCGTGTTTAACACGTGTTGAACTCGTATATTTAGACATATATTTTTTAGTGATTTTTTTTATTTACGTCGTGTTTAACTCGTGTTAAACTCGTATATTTTAGACTTATATTTTTTTGAGAGATTTTTTTTTAACATCGTGTTTAACACGTTTTAAACTCGTATATTTAGACTGTTATGTTTTAGCGATTTTTTTAGTTACGTCGTGTTTAACACGTGTTAAACTCGTATATTTATACTTTCATTTTTTAGTGTATTTTTTTACATTTTCTTGTGTTTAACACGTGTTAAACACGTATATTTAGACTTACATGTTCTAGCGATTTTTTTATTTACGTCGTGTTTAACACGTGTTAAACACGTATATATGTTCTAGCGACTTTTTTATTTACGTCGTGTTTAACACGTGTTAAACACGTATATTTAGACTTACATGTTCTAGCGATTTTTTTATTTACATCGTTTTTAACACGTGTTAAACTCGTATATTTAGACATACATGTTTTAGTGAATTTCTATCCTCTTCACATCGTTTTTAACACATTTTAAACTCGTATATTTAGACTTACATTTTTTAGTGAATTTCTATCCTCTTTACATCGTGTTTAACACGTGTTAAACTCGTATATTTAGACTTATATTTTTTAGTGATTTTTTTTTATTTACGTCGTGTTTAACTCGTAGTAAACTCGTATATTTTAGACTTATATTTTTTTGGGAAATTTTTTTAATAACATAGTGTTTAACACGCGTTAAACACGTATATTTTGACTTGTATGTTCTAGCGACCTTCTTATTTACGTCGTGTTTAACAAGTGTTAAACATGTATATTTAGACTTACATGTTCTAGCAATTTTTTTATTTACGTCGTGCTTAACACGTATTAAACTTGTATATTTAGACTTACAGTTTTTAAGTCAATTTTTTTTCTCTTTACAACGTTTTTAACACGCGTTAAACTCGTATATTTAGACTTACATTTTTTAGTGAATTTCTATTCCCTTTACATCGTGTTTAACACGTGTTAAACTCGTTTATTTAGACATATATTTTTTAGTGATTTTTTTTATTTACGTCGTGTTTAACTCGTGTTAAACTCGTATATTTTAGACTCATATTTTTTGGGGAGATTTTTTTTTAACATCGTGTTTAACACGTTTTAAACTCGTATATTTAGACTGATATGTTTTAGCGATTTTTTTATTTACGTCGGGTGTAACACGTGTTAAACACGTATATATAGACTTATATGTTCTAGCGATTTTTTTATTTACGTCGTGTTTAACACGTGTTAAACTCGTATATTTATACTTTCATTTTTTAGTGTATTTTTTTACATTTTCTTGTGTTTAACACGTGTTAAACACGTATATTTAGACTTATATGTTCTAGCGATTTTTTTATTTACGTAGTGTTTAACACGTGTTAAACACGTATATATGTTCTAGCGACTTTTTCATTTACGTCGTGTTTAACACGTGTTAAACACGTATATTTAGACTTACATGTTCTAGCGATTTTTTTATTTACGTCGTGTTTAACACGTGTTAAACTTGTATATTTAGACTTATATTTTTTAGTAATTTTTTTTTCTCTTTACATCGAGTTTAACACGTGTTAAACTCGTATATTTTAGACTTATATTTTTTAGTGATTTTTTTTCATTTACGTCGTGTTTAACACGTGTTAAACTCGTATATTTATACTTTCATTTTTTAGTGTATTTTTTTACTTTTCCTTGTGTTTAACACGTGATAAACACGTATATTTAGACTTATATGTTCTATCGATTTTTTTATTTACGTAGTGTTTAACACGTGTTAAACACGTAAATATGTTCTAGCGACTTTTTTATTTACGTCGTGTTTAACACGTGTTAAACACGTATATTTAGACTTACATGTTCTAGCGATTTTTTTATTTACGTCGTGTTTAACACGTGTTAAACACGTATATATGTTCTAGCGACTTTTTTATTTACGTCGTGTTTAACACGTGTTAAACACGTATATTTAGACTTACATGTTCTACCGATTTTTTTATTTACGTCGTGTTTAACACGTGTTAAACTCGTATTTTTAGACTTATATTTTTTAGTGATTTTTTTTTATTTACATTGTGTTTAACACGTGTTAAACTCGTATATTTTAGACTTATATTTTTTGGGGAGATTTTTTCTAACATCGTGTTTAACACGTTTTAAACTCGTATATTTAGACTGATATGTTTTAGCGATTTTTTTATTTACGTCGTGTGTAACACGTGTTAAACACGTATATTTAGACTTATATGTTCTAGCGATTTTTTTATTTACATCGTGTTTAACACGTGTTAAACTTGTATATTTAGACTTTCATTTTTTAGTGGATTTTTTTACTTTTCCTTGTGTTTAACACGAGTTAAACACGTATATTTAGACTTACATGTTCTAGCGATTTTTTTAGTTACGTCGTGTTTAACACGTGTTAAACTTGTATATTTAGACTTACATTTTTTAGTGAATTTTTTTTCTCTTTACATCGTGTTTAACACGTGTTAAACTCGTATATTTTAGACTTACATTTGTTAGTGAATTTTTTTTCTCTTTACATCGTGTTTAACACGTGTTAAACTCGTATATTTTAGATTTATATTTTTTAGTGATTTTTTTTTCTTTACATCATGTTTAAGACGTGTTAAACTCGTATATTTCAGAGTTATATTTTTCTGGGAGATTTTTTTTAACATCGTGTTTAACACGTGTTAAACACGTATATTTAGACTTATATGTTCTAGCGATTCTTTTATTTAAGTCGTGTTTAACACGTTTTAGACTCGTATATTTAGACTGATATGTTTTAGCGATTTTTTTATTTACGTCGGGTGTAACACGTGTTAAACACGTATATTTAGACTTATATGTTCTAGCGATTTTTTTATTTACGTCGTGTTTAACACGTGTTAAACTCGTATATTTAGACTTATATTTTTTAGTGATTTTTTTTTATTTACGTCGTGTTTAACTCGTGGTAAACTCGTATATTTGATACTTATATTTTTTTGGGAAATTTTTTTTAACATCGTGTTTAACACGTGTTAAACACGTATATTTAGACTTATATGTTCTAGCGACCTTTTTATTTACGTCGTGTTTAACACGTGTTAAACACGTATATTTAGACTTATATGTTCTAGCGACCTTTTTATTTACGTCGTGTTTAACACGTGTTAAACACGTATATTTAGACTTATATGTTCTAGCGATTTTTTTATTTACGTCGTGTTTAACACATGTTAAACTCGTATATTTTAGACTTATATTTTTTAGTGATTTTTTTTCATTTACGTCGTGTTTAACTCGTGTTAAACTCGTATATTTTAGACTTATATTTTTTTGGGAATTTTTTTTTAACATCGTGTTTAACACGTGTTAAACTCGTATTTTTAGACTTATATTTTTTAGTGATTTTTTTTTATTTACATTGTGTTTAACAAGTGTTAAACTCGTATTTTTAGACTTATATTTTTTAGTGATTTTTTTTTATTTACATTGTGTTTAACACGTGTTAAACTCGTATATTTTTGACTTATATTTTTTGGGGAGATTTTTTTTAACATCGTGTTTAACACGTTTTAAACTCGTATATTTAGACTGATATGTTTTAGCGATTTTTTTATTTACGTCGGGTGTAACACGTGTTAAACTTGTATATTTAGACTTACAGTTTTTAAGTGAATTTTTTTTCTCTTTACATCGTTTTTAACACGTGTTAAACTCGTATATTTAGACTTACATTTTTTAGTGAATTTCTATTCTCTTTACATCGTGTTTAACACGTGTTAAACTTGTATATTTAGACTTACATGTTCTAGCGATTTTTTTATTTACGTCGTGCTTAACACGTGTTAAACTTGTATATTTAGACTTACAGTTTTTAAGTGAATTTTTTTTCTCTTTACATCGTTTTTAACACGTGTTAAACTCGTATATTTAGACTTACATTTTTTAGTGAATTTCTATTCTCTTTACATCGTGTTTAACACGTGTTGAACTCGTATATTTAGACATATATTTTTTAGTGATTTTTTTTATTTACGTCGTGTTTAACTCGTGTTAAACTCGTATATTTTAGACTTATATTTTTTTGAGAGATTTTTTTTTAACATCGTGTTTAACACGTTTTAAACTCGTATATTTAGACTGTTATGTTTTAGCGATTTTTTTAGTTACGTCGTGTTTAACACGTGTTAAACTCGTATATTTATACTTTCATTTTTTAGTGTATTTTTTTACATTTTCTTGTGTTTAACACGTGTTAAACACGTATATTTAGACTTACATGTTCTAGCGATTTTTTTATTTACGTCGTGTTTAACACGTGTTAAACACGTATATATGTTCTAGCGACTTTTTTATTTACGTCGTGTTTAACACGTGTTAAACACGTATATTTAGACTTACATGTTCTAGCGATTTTTTTATTTACATCGTTTTTAACACGTGTTAAACTCGTATATTTAGACATACATGTTTTAGTGAATTTCTATCCTCTTCACATCGTTTTTAACACATTTTAAACTCGTATATTTAGACTTACATTTTTTAGTGAATTTCTATCCTCTTTACATCGTGTTTAACACGTGTTAAACTCGTATATTTAGACTTATATTTTTTAGTGATTTTTTTTTATTTACGTCGTGTTTAACTCGTAGTAAACTCGTATATTTTAGACTTATATTTTTTTGGGAAATTTTTTTAATAACATAGTGTTTAACACGCGTTAAACACGTATATTTTGACTTGTATGTTCTAGCGACCTTCTTATTTACGTCGTGTTTAACAAGTGTTAAACATGTATATTTAGACTTACATGTTCTAGCAATTTTTTTATTTACGTCGTGCTTAACACGTATTAAACTTGTATATTTAGACTTACAGTTTTTAAGTCAATTTTTTTTCTCTTTACAACGTTTTTAACACGCGTTAAACTCGTATATTTAGACTTACATTTTTTAGTGAATTTCTATTCCCTTTACATCGTGTTTAACACGTGTTAAACTCGTTTATTTAGACATATATTTTTTAGTGATTTTTTTTATTTACGTCGTGTTTAACTCGTGTTAAACTCGTATATTTTAGACTCATATTTTTTGGGGAGATTTTTTTTTAACATCGTGTTTAACACGTTTTAAACTCGTATATTTAGACTGATATGTTTTAGCGATTTTTTTATTTACGTCGGGTGTAACACGTGTTAAACACGTATATATAGACTTATATGTTCTAGCGATTTTTTTATTTACGTCGTGTTTAACACGTGTTAAACTCGTATATTTATACTTTCATTTTTTAGTGTATTTTTTTACATTTTCTTGTGTTTAACACGTGTTAAACACGTATATTTAGACTTATATGTTCTAGCGATTTTTTTATTTACGTAGTGTTTAACACGTGTTAAACACGTATATATGTTCTAGCGACTTTTTCATTTACGTCGTGTTTAACACGTGTTAAACACGTATATTTAGACTTACATGTTCTAGCGATTTTTTTATTTACGTCGTGTTTAACACGTGTTAAACTTGTATATTTAGACTTATATTTTTTAGTAATTTTTTTTTCTCTTTACATCGAGTTTAACACGTGTTAAACTCGTATATTTTAGACTTATATTTTTTAGTGATTTTTTTTCATTTACGTCGTGTTTAACACGTGTTAAACTCGTATATTTATACTTTCATTTTTTAGTGTATTTTTTTACTTTTCCTTGTGTTTAACACGTGATAAACACGTATATTTAGACTTATATGTTCTATCGATTTTTTTATTTACGTAGTGTTTAACACGTGTTAAACACGTAAATATGTTCTAGCGACTTTTTTATTTACGTCGTGTTTAACACGTGTTAAACACGTATATTTAGACTTACATGTTCTAGCGATTTTTTTATTTACGTCGTGTTTAACACGTGTTAAACACGTATATATGTTCTAGCGACTTTTTTATTTACGTCGTGTTTAACACGTGTTAAACACGTATATTTAGACTTACATGTTCTACCGATTTTTTTATTTACGTCGTGCTTAACACGTGTTAAACTTGTATATTTAGACTTACAGTTTTTTAGTGAATTTTTTTTCTCTTTACATCGTTTTTAACACGTGTTAAACTCGTATATTTAGACATACATTTTTTAGTGAATTTCTATCCTCTTCACATCGTTTTTAACACATGTTAAACTCGTATATTTAGACTTACATTTTTTAGTGATTTTTTTTATTTACGTCGTGTTTAACTCGTGTTAAACTCGTATATTTTAGACTTATATTTTTTGGGGAGATTTTTTCTTAACATCGTGTTTAACACGTTTTAAACTCGTATATTTAGACTGTTACGTTTTAGCGATTTTTTTATTTACGTCGGGTGTAACACGTGTTAAACACGTATATTTAGACTTATATGTTCTAGCGATTTTTTTATTTACGTCGTGTTTAACACGTGTTAAACTTGTATATTTAGACTTACATTTTTTATTTAATTTCTATCCTCTTTACATCGTGTTTAACACGTGATAAACTCGTATATTTAGACTTATATTTTTTAGTGATTTTTTTTTATTTACGTCGTGTTTAACTCGTGTTAAACTCGTATATTTTAGACTTATATTTTTTGGGGAGATTTTTTTTTAACATCGTGTTTAACACGTTTTAAACTCGTATATTTAGACTGATATGTTTTAGCGATTTTTTTATTTACGTCGGGTGTAACACGTGTTAAACATGTATATTTAGACTTATATGTTCTAGCGATTTTTTTATTTACGTCGTGTTTAACACGTGTTAAACTTGTATATTTAGACTTACATTTTTTAGTTAATTTTTTTTCTTTTTACATCGTGTTAAACACGTGTTAAACTCGTATATCTTAGACTTATATTTTTTAGTGATTTTTTTTTATTTACGTCGTGTTTAACTCATGTTAAACACGTATATTTTGACTTATATGTTCTAGCGATTTTTTTATTTACGTCGTGTTTAACACGTGTTAAACTCGTATTTTTAGACTTATATTTTTTAGTGATTTTTTTTTATTTACATTGTGTTTAACACGTGTTAAACTCGTATATTTTAGACTTATATTTTTTGGGGAGATTTTTTTTAACATCGTGTTTAACACGTTTTAAACTCGTATATTTAGACTGATATGTTTTAGCGATTTTTTTATTTACGTCGTGTTTAACACGTGTTAAACACGTATATTTAGACTTACATGTTCTAGCAATTTTTATATTTACGTCGTGTTTAACACGTGTTAAACTTGTATATTTAGACTTTCATTTTTAGTGGATTTTTTTACTTTTCCTTGTGTTTAACACGTGTTAAACACGTATATTTAGACTTATATGTTCTAGCGATTTTTTTATTTACGTAGTGTTTAACACGTGTTAAACACGTAAATATGTTCTAGCGACTTTTTTATTTACGTCGTGTTTAACACGTGTTAAACACGTATATTTAGACTTACATGTTCTAGCGATTTTTTTATTTACGTCGTGTTTAACACGTGTTAAACACGTAAATTTAGACTTACATGTTCTACCGATTTTTTTATTTACGTCGTGCTTAACACGTGTTAAACTTGTATATTTAGACTTACAGTTTTTAAGTGAATTTTTTTTCTCTTTACATCGTTTTTAACACGTGTTAAACTCGTATATTTAGACATACATTTTTTAGTGAATTTCTATCCTCTTCACATCGTTTTTAACACATGTTAAACTCGTATATTTAGACTTACATTTTTTAGTCAATTTCTATCCTCTTTACATCGTGTTTAACACGTGTTAAACTCGTATATTTAGACTTATATTTTTTAGTGATTTTT
The DNA here is from genome assembly GCA_037103525.1 of Ganaspis brasiliensis. Taxonomy (NCBI): domain Eukaryota; kingdom Metazoa; phylum Arthropoda; class Insecta; order Hymenoptera; family Figitidae; genus Ganaspis; species Ganaspis brasiliensis. The sequence goes on along the minus strand of JAZKLR010000041.1, from coordinate 1,113,787 downwards.
TTTTATTTACGTCGTGTTTAAATCGTAGTAAACTCGTATATTTTAGACTTATATTTTTTTGGGAAATTTTTTTACTAACATAGTGTTTAACACGCGTTAAACACGTATATTTTGACTTGTATGTTCTAGCGACCTTTTTATTTACGTCGTGTTTAACAAGTGTTAAACATGTATATTTAGACTTACATGTTCTAGCGATTTTTTTATTTACGTCGTGCTTAACACGTATTAAACTTGTATATTTAGACTGATATGTTTTAGCGATTTTTTTATTTACGTCGTGTTTAACACGTGTTAAACACGTATATTTAGACTTACATGTTCTAGCGATTTTTATATTTACGTCGTGTTTAACACGTGTTAAACTTGTATATTTAGACTTTCATTTTTAGTGGATTTTTTTACTTTTCCTTGTGTTTAACACGTGTTAAACACGTATATTTAGACTTATATGTTCTAGCGATTTTTTTATTTACGTAGTGTTTAACACGTGTTAAACACGTAAATATGTTCTAGCGACTTTTTTATTTACGTCGTGTTTAACACGTGTTAACCACGTATATTTAGACTTACATGTTCTAGCGATTTTTTTATTTACGTCGTGTTTAACACGTGTTAAACACGTATATATGTTCTAGCGACTTTTTTATTTACGTCGTGTTTAACACGCGTTAAACACGTATATTTAGACTTACATGTTCTACCGATTTTTTTATTTACGTCGAGCTTAACACGTGTTAAACTTGTATATTTAGACTTACAGTTTTTAAGTGAATTTTTTTTCTCTTTCCATCGTTTTTAACACGTGTTAAACTCGTATATTTAGACATACATTTTTTAGTGAATTTCTATCCTCTTCACATCGTTTTTAACACATGTTAAACTCGTATATTTAGACTTACATTTTTTAGTCAATTTCTATCCTCTTTACATCGTGTTTAACACGTGTTAAACTCGTATATTTAGACTTATATTTTTTAGTGATTTTTTTTTATTTACGTCGTGTTTAAATCGTAGTAAACTCGTATATTTTAGACTTATATTTTTTTGGGAAATTTTTTTACTAACATAGTGTTTAACACGCGTTAAACACGTATATTTTGACTTGTATGTTCTAGCGACCTTTTTATTTACGTCGTGTTTAACAAGTGTTAAACATGTATATTTAGACTTACATGTTCTAGCGATTTTTTTATTTACGTCGTGCTTAACACGTATTAAACTTGTATATTTAGACTTACAGTTTTTAAGTAAATTTTTTTTCTCTTTACATCGTTTTTAACACGTGTTAAACTCGTATATTTAGACTTACATTTTTTAGTGAATTTCTATTCTCTTTACATCGTGTTTAACACGTGTTAAACTCGTATATTTAGATATATATTTTTTAGTGATTTTTTTTTATTTACGTTGTGTTTAACACGTGTTAAACTTGTATATTTAGACTTACATTTTTTAGTTAATTTCTATCCTCTTTACATCGTGTTTAACACGTGTTAAACTCGTATATTTAGACTTATATTTTTTAGTGATTTTTTTTTATTTACGTCGTGTTTAACTCATGTTAAACTCGTATATTTTAGACTTATATTTTATTGGGAATTTTTTTTTAACATCGTGTTTAACACGTGTTAAACTCGTATTTTTAGACTTATATTTTTTAGTGATTTTTTTTTATTTACATTGTGTTTAACACGTGTTAAACTCGTATATTTTAGACTTATATTTTTTGGGGAGATTTTTTTTAACATCGTGTTTAACACGTTTTAAACTCGTATATTTAGACTGATATGTTTTAGCGATTTTTTTATTTACGTCGTGTTTAACACGTGTTAAACACGTATATTTAGACTTACATGTTCTAGCGATTTTTATATTTACGTCGTGTTTAACACGTGTTAAACTTGTATATTTAGACTTTCATTTTTAGTGGATTTTTTTACTTTTCCTTGTGTTTAACACGTGTTAAACACGTATATTTAGACTTATATGTTCTAGCGATTTTTTTATTTACGTAGTGTTTAACACGTGTTAAACACGTAAATATGTTCTAGCGACTTTTTTATTTACGTCGTGTTTAACACGTGTTAAACACGTATATTTAGACTTACATGTTCTAGCGATTTTTTTATTTACGTCGTGTTTAACACGTGTTAAACTTGTATATTTAGACTTACATTTTTTAGTGAATTTTTTTTCTCTTTACATCGTGTTTAACACGTGTTAAACTTGTATATTTTAGATTTATATTTTTTAGTGATTTGTTTTTAGTTACGTCGTGTTTAACACGTGTTAAAGACGTATATTTAGACTTACATGTTCTAGCGATTTTTTTATTTACATCGTGTTTAACACGTGTTAAACTTGTATATTTAGACTTTCATTTTTTAGTGGATTTTTTTACTTTTCCTTGTGTTTAACACGTGTTAAACACCTATATTTAGACTTACATGTTCTAGCGATTTTTTTATTTACGTCGTGTTTAACACGTGTTAAAGACGTATATTTAGACTTACATGTTCTAGCAATTTTTTTATTTACGTCGTGCTTAACACGTATTAAACTTGTATATTTAGACTTACAGTTTTTAAGTCAATTTTTTTTCTCTTTACAACGTTTTTAACACGCGTTAAATATACGAATATTTAGACTTACATTTTTTAGTGAATTTCTATTCTCTTTACATCGTGTTTAACACGTGTTAAACTCGTATATTTAGACATATATTTTTTAGTGATTTTTTTTATTTACGTCGTGTTTAACTCGTGTTAAACTCGTATATTTTAGACTTATATTTTTTATGGAGATTTTTTTTTAACATCGTGTTTAACACGTTTTAAACTCGTATATTTAGACTGATATGTTTTAGCGATTTTTTTATTTACGTCGGGTGTAACACGTGTTAAACACGTATATTTAGACTTATATGTTCTAGCGATTTTTTTATTTACGTCGTGTTTAACACATGTTAAACTCGTATATTTTAGACTTATATTTTTTAGTGATTTTTTTTCATTTACGTCGTGTTTAACTCGTGTTAAACTCGTATATTTTAGACTTATATTTTTTTGGGAATTTTTTTTTAACATCGTGTTTAACACGTGTTAAACTCGTATTTTTAGACTTATATTTTTTAGTGATTTTTTTTTATTTACATTGTGTTTAACAAGTGTTAAACTCGTATTTTTAGACTTATATTTTTTAGTGATTTTTTTTTATTTACATTGTGTTTAACACGTGTTAAACTCGTATATTTTTGACTTATATTTTTTGAGGAGATTTTTTTTAACATCGTGTTTAACACGTTTTAAACTCGTATATTTAGACTGATATGTTTTAGCGATTTTTTTATTTACGTCGGGTGTAACACGTGTTAAACTTGTATATTTAGACTTACAGTTTTTAAGTGAATTTTTTTTCTCTTTACATCGTTTTTAACACGTGTTAAACTCGTATATTTAGACTTACATTTTTTAGTGAATTTCTATTCTCTTTACATCGTGTTTAACACGTGTTAAACTTGTATATTTAGACTTACATGTTCTAGCGATTTTTTTATTTACGTCGTGCTTAACACGTGTTAAACTTGTATATTTAGACTTACAGTTTTTAAGTGAATTTTTTTTCTCTTTACATCGTTTTTAACACGTGTTAAACTCGTATATTTAGACTTACATTTTTTAGTGAATTTCTATTCTCTTTACATCGTGTTTAACACGTGTTAAACTCGTACATTTAGACATATATTTTTTAGTGATTTTTTTTATTTACATCGTGTTTAACTCGTGTTAAACTCGTATATTTTAGACTTATATTTTTTTGAGAGATTTTTTTTTAACATCGTGTTTAACACGTTTTAAACTCGTATATTTAGACTGTTATGTTTTAGCGATTTTTTTAGTTACGTCGGGTGTAACACGTGTTAAACACGTATATTTAGACTTATATGTTCTAGCGATTTTTTTATTTACGTCGTGTTTAACACGTGTTAAACTTGTATATTTAGACTTATATTTTTTAGTAATTTTTTTTTCTCTTTACATCGTGTTTAACACGTGTTAAACTCGTATATTTTAGACTTATATTTTTTAGTGATTTTTTTTCATTTACGTCGTGTTTAACACGTGTTAAACTCGTATATTTATACTTTCATTTTTTATTGTATTTTTTTACATTTTCTTGTGTTTAACACGTGTTAAACACGTATATTTAGACTTACATGTTCTAGCGATTTTTTTATTTACGTCGTGTTTAACACGTGTTAAACACGTATATATGTTCTAGCGACTTTATTATTTACGTCGTGTTTAACACGTGTTAAACACGTATATTTAGACTTACATGTTCTAGCGATTTTTTTATTTACATCGTTTTTAACACGTGTTAAACTCGTATATTTAGACATACATGTTTTAGTGAATTTCTATCCTCTTCACATCGTTTTTAACACATTTTAAACTCGTATATTTAGACTTACATTTTTTAGTGAATTTCTATCCTCTTTACATCGTGTTTAACACGTGTTAAACTCGTATATTTAGACTTATATTTTTTAGTGATTTTTTTTTATTTACGTCGTGTTTAACTCGTAGTAAACTCGTATATTTTAGACTTATATTTTTTTGGGAAATTTTTTTAATAACATAGTGTTTAACACGCGTTAAACACGTATATTTTGACTTGTATGTTCTAGCGACCTTTTTATTTACGTCGTGTTTAGCAAGTGTTAAACATGTATATTTAGACTTACATGTTCTAGCAATTTTTTTATTTACGTCGTGATTAACACGTATTAAACTTGTATATTTAGACTTACAGTTTTTAAGTCAATTTTTTTTCTCTTTACAACGTTTTTAACACGCGTTAAACTCGTATATTTAGACTTACATTTTTTAGTGAATTTCTATTCTCTTTACATCGTGTTTAACACGTGTTAAACTCGTATATTTAGACATATATTTTTTAGTGATTTTTTTTATTTACGTCGTGTTTAACTCGTGTTAAACTCGTATATTTTAGACTCATATTTTTTGGGGAGATTTTTTTTTAACATCGTGTTTAACACGTTTTAAACTCGTATATTTAGACTGATATGTTTTAGCGATTTTTTTATTTACGTCGGGTGTAACACGTGTTAAACACGTATATATAGACTTATATGTTCTAGCGATTTTTTTATTTACGTCGTGTTTAACACGTGTTAAACTCGTATATTTATACTTTCATTTTTTAGTGTATTTTTTTACATTTTCTTGTGTTTAACACGCGTTAAACACGTATATTTAGACTTATATGTTCTAGCGATTTTTTTATTTACGTAGTGTTTAACACGTGTTAAACACGTATATATGTTCTAGCGACTTTTTCATTTACGTCGTGTTTAACACGTGTTAAACACGTATATTTAGACTTACATGTTCTAGCGATTTTTTTATTTACGTCGTGTTTAACACGTGTTAAACTTGTATATTTTAGACTTATATTTTTTAGTGATTTTTTTTCATTTACGTCGTGTTTAACACGTGTTAAACTCGTATATTTTAGACTTATATTTTTTAGTGATTTTTTTTCATTTACGTCGTGTTTAACACGTGTTAAACTCGTATATTTAGACATACATTTTTTAGTGAATTTCTATCCTCTTCACATCGTTTTTAACACATGTTAAACTCGTATATTTAGACTTACATTTTTTAGTGAATTTCTATCCTCTTTACATTGTGTTTAACACGCGTTAAACACGTATATTTTGACTTGTATGTTCTAGCGACCTTTTTATTTACGTCGTGTTTAACAAGTGTTAAACATGTATATTTAGACTTACATGTTCTAGCAATTTTTTTATTTACGTCGTGCTTAACACGTATTAAACTTGTATATTTAGACTTACAGTTTTTAAGTCAATTTTTTTTCTCTTTACAACGTTTTTAACACGCGTTAAATATACGAATATTTAGACTTACATTTTTTAGTGAATTTCTATTCTCTTTACATCGTGTTTAACACGTGTTAAACTCGTATATTTAGACATATATTTTTTAGTGATTTTTTTTATTTACGTCGTGTTTAACTCGTGTTAAACTCGTATATTTTAGACTTATATTTTTTGGGGAGATTTTTTTTTAACATCGTGTTTAACACGTTTTAAACTCGTATATTTAGACTGATATGTTTTAGCGATTTTTTTATTTACGTCGGGTGTAACACGTGTTAAACACGTATATTTAGACTTATATGTTCTAGCGATTTTTTTATTTACGTCGTGTTTAACACATGTTAAACTCGTATATTTTAGACTTATATTTTTTAGTGATTTTTTTTCATTTACGTCGTGTTTAACTCGTGTTAAACTCGTATATTTTAGACTTATATTTTTTTGGGAATTTTTTTTTAACATGGTGTTTAACACGTGTTAAACTCGTATTTTTAGACTTATATTTTTTAGTGATTTTTTTTTATTTACATTGTGTTTAACAAGTGTTAAACTCGTATTTTTAGACTTATATTTTTTAGTGATTTTTTTTTATTTACATTGTGTTTAACACGTGTTAAACTCGTATATTTTTGACTTATATTTTTTGGGGAGATTTTTTTTAACATCGTGTTTAACACGTTTTAAACTCGTATATTTAGACTGATATGTTTTAGCGATTTTTTTATTTACGTCGGGTGTAACACGTGTTAAACTTGTATATTTAGACTTACACTTTTTAAGTGAATTTTTTTTCTCTTTACATCGTTTTTAACACGTGTTAAACTCGTATATTTAGACTTACATTTTTTAGTGAATTTCTATTCTCTTTACATCGTGTTTAACACGTGTTAAACTTGTATATTTAGACTTACATGTTCTAGCGATTTTTTTATTTACGTCGTGCTTAACACGTGTTAAACTTGTATATTTAGACTTACAGTTTTTAAGTGAATTTTTTTTCTCTTTACATCGTTTTTAACACGTGTTAAACTCGTATATTTAGACTTACATTTTTTAGTGAATTTCTATTCTCTTTACATCGTGTTTAACACGTGTTAAACTCGTATATTTAGACATATATTTTTTAGTGATTTTTTTTATTTACGTCGTGTTTAACTCGTGTTAAACACGTATATTTAGACTTACATGTTCTACCGATTTTTTTATTTACGTCGTGCTTAACACGTGTTAAACTTGTATATTTAGACTTACAGTTTTTAAGTGAATTTTTTTTCTCTTTACATCGTTTTTAACACGTGTTAAACTCGTATATTTAGACATACATTTTTTAGTGAATTTCTATCCTCTTCACATCGTTTTTAACACATGTTAAACTCGTATATTTAGACTTACATTTTTTAGTGATTTTTTTTATTTACGTCGTGTTTAACTCGTGTTAAACTCGTATATTTTAGACTTATATTTTTTGGGGAGATTTTTTCTTAACATCGTGTTTAACACGTTTTAAACTCGTATATTTAGACTTATATGTTCTAGCGATTGTTTTATTTACGTAGTGTTTAACACGTGTTAAACACGTAAATATGTTCTAGCGACTTTTTTATTTACGTCGTGTTTAACACGTGTTAAACACGTATATTTAGACTTACATGTTCTAGCGATTTTTTTATTTACGTCGTGTTTAACACGTGTTAAACACGTATATATGTTCTAGCGACTTTTTTATTTACGTCGTGTTTAACACGTGTTAAACACGTATATTTAGACTTACATGTTCTAGCGATTTTTTTATTTACATCGTTTTTAACACGTGTTAAACTCGTATATTTAGACATACATGTTTTAGTGAATTTCTATCCTCTTCACATCGTTTTTAACACATTTTAAACTCGTATATTTAGACTTACATTTTTTAGTGAATTTCTATCCTCTTTACATCGTGTTTAACACGTGTTAAACTCGTATATTTAGACTTATATTTTTTAGTGATTTTTTTTTATTTACGTCGTGTTTAACTCGTAGTAAACTCGTATATTTTAGACTTATATTTTTTTGGGAAATTTTTTTAATAACATAGTGTTTAACACGCGTTAAACACGTATATTTTGACTTGTATGTTCTAGCGACCTTTTTATTTACGTCGTGTTTAACAAGTGTTAAACATGTATATTTAGACTTACATGTTCTAGCAATTTTTTTATTTACGTCGTGCTTAACACGTATTAAACTTGTATATTTAGACTTACAGTTTTTAAGTCAATTTTTTTTCTCTTTACAACGTTTTTAACACGCGTTAAACTCGTATATTTAGACTTACATTTTTTAGTGAATTTCTATTCTCTTTACATCGTGTTTAACACGTGTTAAACTCGTATATTTAGACATATATTTTTTAGTGATTTTTTTTATTTACGTCGTGTTTAACTCGTGTTAAACTCGTATATTTTAGACTCATATTTTTTGGGGAGATTTTTTTTTAACATCGTGTTTAACACGTTTTAAACTCGTATATTTAGACTGATATGTTTTAGCGATTTTTTTATTTACGTCGGGTGTAACACGTGTTAAACACGTATATATAGACTTATATGTTCTAGCGATTTTTTTATTTACGTCGTGTTTAACACATGTTAAACTCGTATATTTTAGACTTATATTTTTTAGTGATTTTTTTTCATTTACGTCGTGTTTAACTCGTGTTAAACTCGTATATTTTAGACTTATATTTTTTTGGGAATTTTTTTTTAACATCGTGTTTAACACGTGTTAAACAAGTATATTTAGACTTACATGTTCTAGCGATTTTTTTATTTACGTCGTCTTTAACACGTGTTAAACTTGTATATTTAGACTTTCATTTTTAGTGGATTTTTTTACTTTTCCTTGTGTTTAACACGTGTTAAACACGTATATTTAGACTTATATGTTCTAGCGATTTTTTTATTTACGTAGTGTTTAACACGTGTTAAACACGTAAATATGTTCTAGCGACTTTTTTATTTACGTCGTGTTTAACACGTGTTAAACACGTATATTTAGACTTACATGTTCTAGCGATTTTTTTATTTACGTCGTGTTTAACACGTGTTAAACACGTAAATTTAGACTTACATGTTCTACCGATTTTTTTATTTACGTCGTGCTTAACACGTGTTAAACTTGTATATTTAGACTTACAGTTTTTAAGTGAATTTTTTTTCTCTTTACATCGTTTTTAACACGTGTTAAACTCGTATATTTAGACATACATTTTTTAGTGAATTTCTATCCTCTTCACATCGTTTTTAACACATGTTAAACTCGTATATTTAGACTTACATTTTTTAGTCAATTTCTATCCTCTTTACATCGTGTTTAACACGTGTTAAACTCGTATATTTAGACTGATATGTTTTAGCGATTTTTTTATTTACGTCGTGTTTAACACGTGTTAAACACGTATATTTAGACTTACATGTTCTAGCAATTTTTATATTTACGTCGTGTTTAACACGTGTTAAACTTGTATATTTAGACTTTCATTTTTAGTGGATTTTTTTACTTTTCCTTGTGTTTAACACGTGTTAAACACGTATATTTAGACTTATATGTTCTAGCGATTTTTTTATTTACGTAGTGTTTAACACGTGTTAAACACGTAAATATGTTCTAGCGACTTTTTTATTTACGTCGTGTTTAACACGTGTTAAACACGTATATTTAGACTTACATGTTCTAGCGATTTTTTTATTTACGTCGTGTTTAACACGTGTTAAACACGTAAATTTAGACTTACATGTTCTACCGATTTTTTTATTTACGTCGTGCTTAACACGTGTTAAACTTGTATATTTAGACTTACAGTTTTTAAGTGAATTTTTTTTCTCTTTACATCGTTTTTAACACGTGTTAAACTCGTATATTTAGACATACATTTTTTAGTGAATTTCTATCCTCTTCACATCGTTTTTAACACATGTTAAACTCGTATATTTAGACTTACATTTTTTAGTCAATTTCTATCCTCTTTACATCGTGTTTAACACGTGTTAAACTCGTATATTTAGACTTATATTTTTTAGTGATTTTTTTTTATTTACGTCGTGTTTAAATCGTAGTAAACTCGTATATTTTAGACTTATATTTTTTTGGGAAATTTTTTTACTAACATAGTGTTTAACACGCGTTAAACACGTATATTTTGACTTGTATGTTCTAGCGACCTTTTTATTTACGTCGTGTTTAACAAGTGTTAAACATGTATATTTAGACTTACATGTTCTAGCGATTTTTTTATTTACGTCGTGCTTAACACGTATTAAACTTGTATATTTAGACTGATATGTTTTAGCGATTTTTTTATTTACGTCGTGTTTAACACGTGTTAAACACGTATATTTAGACTTACATGTTCTAGCGATTTTTATATTTACGTCGTGTTTAACACGTGTTAAACTTGTATATTTAGACTTTCATTTTTAGTGGATTTTTTTACTTTTCCTTGTGTTTAACACGTGTTAAACACGTATATTTAGACTTATATGTTCTAGCGATTTTTTTATTTACGTAGTGTTTAACACGTGTTAAACACGTAAATATGTTCTAGCGACTTTTTTATTTACGTCGTGTTTAACACGTGTTAACCACGTATATTTAGACTTACATGTTCTAGCGATTTTTTTATTTACGTCGTGTTTAACACGTGTTAAACACGTATATATGTTCTAGCGACTTTTTTATTTACGTCGTGTTTAACACGCGTTAAACACGTATATTTAGACTTACATGTTCTACCGATTTTTTTATTTACGTCGAGCTTAACACGTGTTAAACTTGTATATTTAGACTTACAGTTTTTAAGTGAATTTTTTTTCTCTTTCCATCGTTTTTAACACGTGTTAAACTCGTATATTTAGACATACATTTTTTAGTGAATTTCTATCCTCTTCACATCGTTTTTAACACATGTTAAACTCGTATATTTAGACTTACATTTTTTAGTCAATTTCTATCCTCTTTACATCGTGTTTAACACGTGTTAAACTCGTATATTTAGACTTATATTTTTTAGTGATTTTTTTTTATTTACGTCGTGTTTAAATCGTAGTAAACTCGTATATTTTAGACTTATATTTTTTTGGGAAATTTTTTTACTAACATAGTGTTTAACACGCGTTAAACACGTATATTTTGACTTGTATGTTCTAGCGACCTTTTTATTTACGTCGTGTTTAACAAGTGTTAAACATGTATATTTAGACTTACATGTTCTAGCGATTTTTTTATTTACGTCGTGCTTAACACGTATTAAACTTGTATATTTAGACTTACAGTTTTTAAGTAAATTTTTTTTCTCTTTACATCGTTTTTAACACGTGTTAAACTCGTATATTTAGACTTACATTTTTTAGTGAATTTCTATTCTCTTTACATCGTGTTTAACACGTGTTAAACTCGTATATTTAGATATATATTTTTTAGTGATTTTTTTTTATTTACGTTGTGTTTAACACGTGTTAAACTTGTATATTTAGACTTACAATTTTTAGTTAATTTCTATCCTCTTTACATCGTGTTTAACACGTGTTAAACTCGTATATTTAGACTTATATTTTTTAGTGATTTTTTTTTATTTACGTCGTGTTTAACTCATGTTAAACTCGTATATTTTAGACTTATATTTTATTGGGAATTTTTTTTTAACATCGTGTTTAACACGTGTTAAACTCGTATTTTTAGACTTATATTTTTTAGTGATTTTTTTTATTTACATTGTGTTTAACACGTGTTAAACTCGTATATTTTAGACTTATATTTTTTGGGGAGATTTTTTTTAACATCGTGTTTAACACGTTTTAAACTCGTATATTTAGACTGATATGTTTTAGCGATTTTTTTATTTACGTCGTGTTTAACACGTGTTAAACACGTATATTTAGACTTACATGTTCTAGCGATTTTTATATTTACGTCGTGTTTAACACGTGTTAAACTTGTATATTTAGACTTTCATTTTTAGTGGATTTTTTTACTTTTCCTTGTGTTTAACACGTGTTAAACACGTATATTTAGACTTATATGTTCTAGCGATTTTTTTATTTACGTAGTGTTTAACACGTGTTAAACACGTAAATATGTTCTAGCGACTTTTTTATTTACGTCGTGTTTAACACGTGTTAAACACGTATATTTAGACTTACATGTTCTAGCGATTTTTTTATTTACGTCGTGTTTAACACGTGTTAAACTTGTATATTTAGACTTACATTTTTTAGTGAATTTTTTTTCTCTTTACATCGTGTTTAACACGTGTTAAACTTGTATATTTTAGATTTATATTTTTTAGTGATTTGTTTTTAGTTACGTCGTGTTTAACACGTGTTAAAGACGTATATTTAGACTTACATGTTCTAGCGATTTTTTTATTTACATCGTGTTTAACACGTGTTAAACTTGTATATTTAGACTTTCATTTTTTAGTGGATTTTTTTACTTTTCCTTGTGTTTAACACGTGTTAAACACCTATATTTAGACTTACATGTTCTAGCGATTTTTTTATTTACGTCGTGTTTAACACGTGTTAAAGACGTATATTTAGACTTACATGTTCTAGCAATTTTTTTATTTACGTCGTGCTTAACACGTATTAAACTTGTATATTTAGACTTACAGTTTTTAAGTCAATTTTTTTTCTCTTTACAACGTTTTTAACACGCGTTAAATATACGAATATTTAGACTAACATTTTTTAGTGAATTTCTATTCTCTTTACATCGTGTTTAACACGTGTTAAACTCGTATATTTAGACATATATTTTTTAGTGATTTTTTTTATTTCCGTCGTGTTTAACTCGTGTTAAACTCGTATATTTTAGACTTATATTTTTTATGGAGATTTTTTTTTAACATCGTGTTTAACACGTTTTAAACTCGTATATTTAGACTGATATGTTTTAGCGATTTTTTTATTTACGTCGGGTGTAACACGTGTTAAACACGTATATTTAGACTTATATGTTCTAGCGATTTTTTTATTTACGTCGTGTTTAACACATGTTAAACTCGTATATTTTAGACTTATATTTTTTAGTGATTTTTTTTCATTTACGTCGTGTTTAACTCGTGTTAAACTCGTATATTTTAGACTTATATTTTTTTGGGAATTTTTTTTTAACATCGTGTTTAACACGTGTTAAACTCGTATTTTTAGACTTATATTTTTTAGTGATTTTTTTTTATTTACATTGTGTTTAACAAGTGTTAAACTCGTATTTTTAGACTTATATTTTTTAGTGATTTTTTTTTATTTACATTGTGTTTAACACGTGTTAAACTCGTATATTTTTGACTTATATTTTTTGAGGAGATTTTTTTTAACATCGTGTTTAACACGTTTTAAACTCGTATATTTAGACTGATATGTTTTAGCGATTTTTTTATTTACGTCGGGTGTAACACGTGTTAAACTTGTATATTTAGACTTACAGTTTTTAAGTGAATTTTTTTTCTCTTTACATCGTTTTTAACACGTGTTAAACTCGTATATTTAGACTTACATTTTTTAGTGAATTTCTATTCTCTTTACATCGTGTTTAACACGTGTTAAACTTGTATATTTAGACTTACATGTTCTAGCGATTTTTTTATTTACGTCGTGCTTAACACGTGTTAAACTTGTATATTTAGACTTACAGTTTTTAAGTGAATTTTTTTTCTCTTTACATCGTTTTTAACACGTGTTAAACTCGTATATTTAGACTTACATTTTTTAGTGAATTTCTATTCTCTTTACATCGTGTTTAACACGTGTTAAACTCGTATATTTAGACATATATTTTTTAGTGATTTTTTTTATTTACATCGTGTTTAACTCGTGTTAAACTCGTATATTTTAGACTTATATTTTTTTGAGAGATTTTTTTTTAACATCGTGTTTAACACGTTTTAAACTCGTATATTTAGACTGTTATGTTTTAGCGATTTTTTTAGTTACGTCGGGTGTAACACGTGTTAAACACGTATATTTAGACTTATATGTTCTAGCGATTTTTTTATTTACGTCGTGTTTAACACGTGTTAAACTTGTATATTTAGACTTATATTTTTTAGTAATTTTTTTTTCTCTTTACATCGTGTTTAACACGTGTTAAACTCGTATATTTTAGACTTATATTTTTTAGTGATTTTTTTTCATTTACGTCGTGTTTAACACGTGTTAAACTCGTATATTTATACTTTCATTTTTTATTGTATTTTTTTACATTTTCTTGTGTTTAACACGTGTTAAACACGTATATTTAGACTTACATGTTCTAGCGATTTTTTTATTTACGTCGTGTTTAACACGTGTTAAACACGTATATATGTTCTAGCGACTTTATTATTTACGTCGTGTTTAACACGTGTTAAACACGTATATTTAGACTTACATGTTCTAGCGATTTTTTTATTTACATCGTTTTTAACACGTGTTAAACTCGTATATTTAGACATACATGTTTTAGTGAATTTCTATCCTCTTCACATCGTTTTTAACACATTTTAAACTCGTATATTTAGACTTACATTTTTTAGTGAATTTCTATCCTCTTTACATCGTGTTTAACACGTGTTAAACTCGTATATTTAGACTTATATTTTTTAGTGATTTTTTTTTATTTACGTCGTGTTTAACTCGTAGTAAACTCGTATATTTTAGACTTATATTTTTTTGGGAAATTTTTTTAATAACATAGTGTTTAACACGCGTTAAACACGTATATTTTGACTTGTATGTTCTAGCGACCTTTTTATTTACGTCGTGTTTAGCAAGTGTTAAACATGTATATTTAGACTTACATGTTCTAGCAATTTTTTTATTTACGTCGTGCTTAACACGTATTAAACTTGTATATTTAGACTTACAGTTTTTAAGTCAATTTTTTTTCTCTTTACAACGTTTTTAACACGCGTTAAACTCGTATATTTAGACTTACATTTTTTAGTGAATTTCTATTCTCTTTACATCGTGTTTAACACGTGTTAAACTCGTATATTTAGACATATATTTTTTAGTGATTTTTTTTATTTACGTCGTGTTTAACTCGTGTTAAACTCGTATATTTTAGACTCATATTTTTTGGGGAGATTTTTTTTTAACATCGTGTTTAACACGTTTTAAACTCGTATATTTAGACTGATATGTTTTAGCGATTTTTTTATTTACGTCGGGTGTAACACGTGTTAAACACGTATATATAGACTTATATGTTCTAGCGATTTTTTTATTTACGTCGTGTTTAACACGTGTTAAACTCGTATATTTATACTTTCATTTTTTAGTGTATTTTTTTACATTTTCTTGTGTTTAACACGCGTTAAACACGTATATTTAGACTTATATGTTCTAGCGATTTTTTTATTTACGTAGTGTTTAACACGTGTTAAACACGTATATATGTTCTAGCGACTTTTTCATTTACGTCGTGTTTAACACGTGTTAAACACGTATATTTAGACTTACATGTTCTAGCGATTTTTTTATTTACGTCGTGTTTAACACGTGTTAAACTTGTATATTTTAGACTTATATTTTTTAGTGATTTTTTTTCATTTACGTCGTGTTTAACACGTGTTAAACTCGTATATTTTAGACTTATATTTTTTAGTGATTTTTTTTCATTTACGTCGTGTTTAACACGTGTTAAACTCGTATATTTAGACATACATTTTTTAGTGAATTTCTATCCTCTTCACATCGTTTTTAACACATGTTAAACTCGTATATTTAGACTTACATTTTTTAGTGAATTTCTATCCTCTTTACATTGTGTTTAACACGCGTTAAACACGTATATTTTGACTTGTATGTTCTAGCGACCTTTTTATTTACGTCGTGTTTAACAAGTGTTAAACATGTATATTTAGACTTACATGTTCTAGCAATTTTTTTATTTACGTCGTGCTTAACACGTATTAAACTTGTATATTTAGACTTACAGTTTTTAAGTCAATTTTTTTTCTCTTTACAACGTTTTTAACACGCGTTAAATATACGAATATTTAGACTTACATTTTTTAGTGAATTTCTATTCTCTTTACATCGTGTTTAACACGTGTTAAACTCGTATATTTAGACATATATTTTTTAGTGATTTTTTTTATTTACGTCGTGTTTAACTCGTGTTAAACTCGTATATTTTAGACTTATATTTTTTGGGGAGATTTTTTTTTAACATCGTGTTTAACACGTTTTAAACTCGTATATTTAGACTGATATGTTTTAGCGATTTTTTTATTTACGTCGGGTGTAACACGTGTTAAACACGTATATTTAGACTTATATGTTCTAGCGATTTTTTTATTTACGTCGTGTTTAACACATGTTAAACTCGTATATTTTAGACTTATATTTTTTAGTGATTTTTTTTCATTTACGTCGTGTTTAACTCGTGTTAAACTCGTATATTTTAGACTTATATTTTTTTGGGAATTTTTTTTTAACATGGTGTTTAACACGTGTTAAACTCGTATTTTTAGACTTATATTTTTTAGTGATTTTTTTTTATTTACATTGTGTTTAACAAGTGTTAAACTCGTATTTTTAGACTTATATTTTTTAGTGATTTTTTTTTATTTACATTGTGTTTAACACGTGTTAAACTCGTATATTTTTGACTTATATTTTTTGGGGAGATTTTTTTTAACATCGTGTTTAACACGTTTTAAACTCGTATATTTAGACTGATATGTTTTAGCGATTTTTTTATTTACGTCGGGTGTAACACGTGTTAAACTTGTATATTTAGACTTACACTTTTTAAGTGAATTTTTTTTCTCTTTACATCGTTTTTAACACGTGTTAAACTCGTATATTTAGACTTACATTTTTTAGTGAATTTCTATTCTCTTTACATCGTGTTTAACACGTGTTAAACTTGTATATTTAGACTTACATGTTCTAGCGATTTTTTTATTTACGTCGTGCTTAACACGTGTTAAACTTGTATATTTAGACTTACAGTTTTTAAGTGAATTTTTTTTCTCTTTACATCGTTTTTAACACGTGTTAAACTCGTATATTTAGACTTACATTTTTTAGTGAATTTCTATTCTCTTTACATCGTGTTTAACACGTGTTAAACTCGTATATTTAGACATACATTTTTTAGTGAATTTCTATCCTCTTCACATCGTTTTTAACACATGTTAAACTCGTATATTTAGACTTACATTTTTTAGTGATTTTTTTTATTTACGTCGTGTTTAACTCGTGTTAAACTCGTATATTTTAGACTTATATTTTTTGGGGAGATTTTTTCTTAACATCGTGTTTAACACGTTTTAAACTCGTATATTTAGACTTATATGTTCTAGCGATTGTTTTATTTACGTAGTGTTTAACACGTGTTAAACACGTAAATATGTTCTAGCGACTTTTTTATTTACGTCGTGTTTAACACGTGTTAAACACGTATATTTAGACTTACATGTTCTAGCGATTTTTTTATTTACGTCGTGTTTAACACGTGTTAAACACGTATATATGTTCTAGCGACTTTTTTATTTACGTCGTGTTTAACACGTGTTAAACACGTATATTTAGACTTACATGTTCTAGCGATTTTTTTATTTACATCGTTTTTAACACGTGTTAAACTCGTATATTTAGACATACATGTTTTAGTGAATTTCTATCCTCTTCACATCGTTTTTAACACATTTTAAACTCGTATATTTAGACTTACATTTTTTAGTGAATTTCTATCCTCTTTACATCGTGTTTAACACGTGTTAAACTCGTATATTTAGACTTATATTTTTTAGTGATTTTTTTTTATTTACGTCGTGTTTAACTCGTAGTAAACTCGTATATTTTAGACTTATATTTTTTTGGGAAATTTTTTTAATAACATAGTGTTTAACACGCGTTAAACACGTATATTTTGACTTGTATGTTCTAGCGACCTTTTTATTTACGTCGTGTTTAACAAGTGTTAAACATGTATATTTAGACTTACATGTTCTAGCAATTTTTTTATTTACGTCGTGCTTAACACGTATTAAACTTGTATATTTAGACTTACAGTTTTTAAGTCAATTTTTTTTCTCTTTACAACGTTTTTAACACGCGTTAAACTCGTATATTTAGACTTACATTTTTTAGTGAATTTCTATTCTCTTTACATCGTGTTTAACACGTGTTAAACTCGTATATTTAGACATATATTTTTTAGTGATTTTTTTTATTTACGTCGTGTTTAACTCGTGTTAAACTCGTATATTTTAGACTCATATTTTTTGGGGAGATTTTTTTTTAACATCGTGTTTAACACGTTTTAAACTCGTATATTTAGACTGATATGTTTTAGCGATTTTTTTATTTACGTCGGGTGTAACACGTGTTAAACACGTATATATAGACTTATATGTTCTAGCGATTTTTTTATTTACGTCGTGTTTAACACATGTTAAACTCGTATATTTTAGACTTATATTTTTTAGTGATTTTTTTTCATTTACGTCGTGTTTAACTCGTGTTAAACTCGTATATTTTAGACTTATATTTTTTTGGGAATTTTTTTTTAACATCGTGTTTAACACGTGTTAAACAAGTATATTTAGACTTACATGTTCTAGCGATTTTTTTATTTACGTCGTGTTTAACACGTGTTAAACTTGTATATTTAGACTTTCATTTTTAGTGGATTTTTTTACTTTTCCTTGTGTTTAACACGTGTTAAACACGTATATTTAGACTTATATGTTCTAGCGATTTTTTTATTTACGTAGTGTTTAACACGTGTTAAACACGTAAATATGTTCTAGCGACTTTTTTATTTACGTCGTGTTTAACACGTGTTAAACACGTATATTTAGACTTACATGTTCTAGCGATTTTTTTATTTACGTCGTGTTTAACACGTGTTAAACACGTATATATGTTCTAGCGACTTTTTTATTTACGTCGTGTTAAACACGTGTTAAACACGTATATTTAGACTTACATGTTCTAGCGATTTTTTTATTTACATCGTTTTTAACACGTGTTAAACTCGTATATTTAGACATACATGTTTTAGTGAATTTCTATCCTCTTCACATCGTTTTTAACACATTTTAAACTCGTATATTTAGACTTACATTTTTTAGTGAATTTCTATCCTCTTTACATCGTGTTTAACACGTGTTAAACTCGTATATTTAGACTTATATTTTTTAGTGATTTTTTTTTATTTACGTCGTGTTTAACTCGTAGTAAACTCGTATATTTTAGACTTATATTTTTTTGGGAAATTTTTTTAATAACATAGTGTTTAACACGCGTTAAACACGTATATTTTGACTTGTATGTTCTAGCGACCTTTTTATTTACGTCGTGTTTAACAAGTGTTAAACATGTATATTTAGACTTACATGTTCTAGCAATTTTTTTATTTACGTCGTGCTTAACACGTATTAAACTTGTATATTTAGACTTACAGTTTTTAAGTCAATTTTTTTTCTCTTTACAACGTTTTTAACACGCGTTAAACTCGTATATTTAGACTTACATTTTTTAGTGAATTTCTATTCTCTTTACATCGTGTTTAACACGTGTTAAACTCGTATATTTAGACATATATTTTTTAGTGATTTTTTTTATTTACGTCGTGTTTAACTCGTGTTAAACTCGTATATTTTAGACTCATATTTTTTGGGGAGATTTTTTTTTAACATCGTGTTTAACACGTTTTAAACTCGTATATTTAGACTGATATGTTTTAGCGATTTTTTTATTTACGTCGGGTGTAACACGTGTTAAACTTGTATATTTAGACTTACACTTTTTAAGTGAATTTTTTTTCTCTTTACATCGTTTTTAACACGTGTTAAACTCGTATATTTAGACTTACATTTTTTAGTGAATTTCTATTCTCTTTACATCGTGTTTAACACGTGTTAAACTTGTATATTTAGACTTACATGTTCTAGCGATTTTTTTATTTACGTCGTGCTTAACACGTGTTAAACTTGTATATTTAGACTTACAGTTTTTAAGTGAATTTTTTTTCTCTTTACATCGTTTTTAACACGTGTTAAACTCGTATATTTAGACTTACATTTTTTAGTGAATTTCTATTCTCTTTACATCGTGTTTAACACGTGTTAAACTCGTATATTTAGACATATATTTTTTAGTGATTTTTTTTATTTACGTCGTGTTTAACTCGTGTTATTTTTTATATATTTTTTTGAGAGATTTTTTTTTAACATCGTGTTTAACACGTTTTAAACTCGTATTTAAACACGTATATATGTTCTAGCGACTTTTTTATTTACGTCGTGTTTAACACGTGTTAAACACGTATATTTAGACTTACATGTTCTACCGATTTTTTTATTTACGTCGTGCTTAACACGTGTTAAACTTGTATATTTAGACTTACAGTTTTTAAGTGAATTTTTTTTCTCTTTACATCGTTTTTAACACGTGTTAAACTCGTATATTTAGACATACATTTTTTAGTGAATTTCTATCCTCTTCACATCGTTTTTAACACATGTTAAACTCGTATATTTAGACTTACATTTTTTAGTGATTTTTTTTATTTACGTCGTGTTTAACTCGTGTTAAACTCGTATATTTTAGACTTATATTTTTTGGGGAGATTTTTTCTTAACATCGTGTTTAACACGTTTTAAACTCGTATATTTAGACTTATATGTTCTAGCGATTGTTTTATTTACGTAGTGTTTAACACGTGTTAAACACGTAAATATGTTCTAGCGACTTTTTTATTTACGTCGTGTTTAACACGTGTTAAACACGTATATTTAGACTTACATGTTCTAGCGATTTTTTTATTTACGTCGTGTTTAACACGTGTTAAACACGTATATATGTTCTAGCGACTTTTTTATTTACGTCGTGTTTAACACGTGTTAAACACGTATATTTAGACTTACATGTTCTAGCGATTTTTTTATTTACATCGTTTTTAACACGTGTTAAACTCGTATATTTAGACATACATGTTTTAGTGAATTTCTATCCTCTTCACATCGTTTTTAACACATTTTAAACTCGTATATTTAGACTTACATTTTTTAGTGAATTTCTATCCTCTTTACATCGTGTTTAACACGTGTTAAACTCGTATATTTAGACTTATATTTTTTAGTGATTTTTTTTTATTTACGTCGTGTTTAACTCGTAGTAAACTCGTATATTTTAGACTTATATTTTTTTGGGAAATTTTTTTAATAACATAGTGTTTAACACGCGTTAAACACGTATATTTTGACTTGTATGTTCTAGCGACCTTTTTATTTACGTCGTGTTTAGCAAGTGTTAAACATGTATATTTAGACTTACATGTTCTAGCAATTTTTTTATTTACGTCGTGCTTAACACGTATTAAACTTGTATATTTAGACTTACAGTTTTTAAGTCAATTTTTTTTCTCTTTACAACGTTTTTAACACGCGTTAAACTCGTATATTTAGACTTACATTTTTTAGTGAATTTCTATTCTCTTTACATCGTGTTTAACACGTGTTAAACTCGTATATTTAGACATATATTTTTTAGTGATTTTTTTTATTTACGTCGTGTTTAACTCGTGTTAAACTCGTATATTTTAGACTCATATTTTTTGGGGAGATTTTTTTTTAACATCGTGTTTAACACGTTTTAAACTCGTATATTTAGACTGATATGTTTTAGCGATTTTTTTATTTACGTCGGGTGTAACACGTGTTAAACACGTATATATAGACTTATATGTTCTAGCGATTTTTTTATTTACGTCGTGTTTAACACGTGTTAAACTCGTATATTTATACTTTCATTTTTTAGTGTATTTTTTTACATTTTCTTGTGTTTAACACGCGTTAAACACGTATATTTAGACTTATATGTTCTAGCGATTTTTTTATTTACGTAGTGTTTAACACGTGTTAAACACGTATATATGTTCTAGCGACTTTTTCATTTACGTCGTGTTTAACACGTGTTAAACACGTATATTTAGACTTACATGTTCTAGCGATTTTTTTATTTACGTCGTGTTTAACACGTGTTAAACTTGTATATTTTAGACTTATATTTTTTAGTGATTTTTTTTCATTTACGTCGTGTTTAACACGTGTTAAACTCGTATATTTTAGACTTATATTTTTTAGTGATTTTTTTTCATTTACGTCGTGTTTAACACGTGTTAAACTCGTATATTTAGACATACATTTTTTAGTGAATTTCTATCCTCTTCACATCGTTTTTAACACATGTTAAACTCGTATATTTAGACTTACATTTTTTAGTGAATTTCTATCCTCTTTACATTGTGTTTAACACGCGTTAAACACGTATATTTTGACTTGTATGTTCTAGCGACCTTTTTATTTACGTCGTGTTTAACAAGTGTTAAACATGTATATTTAGACTTACATGTTCTAGCAATTTTTTTATTTACGTCGTGCTTAACACGTATTAAACTTGTATATTTAGACTTACAGTTTTTAAGTCAATTTTTTTTCTCTTTACAACGTTTTTAACACGCGTTAAATATACGAATATTTAGACTTACATTTTTTAGTGAATTTCTATTCTCTTTACATCGTGTTTAACACGTGTTAAACTCGTATATTTAGACATATATTTTTTAGTGATTTTTTTTATTTACGTCGTGTTTAACTCGTGTTAAACTCGTATATTTTAGACTTATATTTTTTGGGGAGATTTTTTTTTAACATCGTGTTTAACACGTTTTAAACTCGTATATTTAGACTGATATGTTTTAGCGATTTTTTTATTTACGTCGGGTGTAACACGTGTTAAACACGTATATTTAGACTTATATGTTCTAGCGATTTTTTTATTTACGTCGTGTTTAACACATGTTAAACTCGTATATTTTAGACTTATATTTTTTAGTGATTTTTTTTCATTTACGTCGTGTTTAACTCGTGTTAAACTCGTATATTTTAGACTTATATTTTTTTGGGAATTTTTTTTTAACATGGTGTTTAACACGTGTTAAACTCGTATTTTTAGACTTATATTTTTTAGTGATTTTTTTTTATTTACATTGTGTTTAACAAGTGTTAAACTCGTATTTTTAGACTTATATTTTTTAGTGATTTTTTTTTATTTACATTGTGTTTAACACGTGTTAAACTCGTATATTTTTGACTTATATTTTTTGGGGAGATTTTTTTTAACATCGTGTTTAACACGTTTTAAACTCGTATATTTAGACTGATATGTTTTAGCGATTTTTTTATTTACGTCGGGTGTAACACGTGTTAAACTTGTATATTTAGACTTACACTTTTTAAGTGAATTTTTTTTCTCTTTACATCGTTTTTAACACGTGTTAAACTCGTATATTTAGACTTACATTTTTTAGTGAATTTCTATTCTCTTTACATCGTGTTTAACACGTGTTAAACTTGTATATTTAGACTTACATGTTCTAGCGATTTTTTTATTTACGTCGTGCTTAACACGTGTTAAACTTGTATATTTAGACTTACAGTTTTTAAGTGAATTTTTTTTCTCTTTACATCGTTTTTAACACGTGTTAAACTCGTATATTTAGACTTACATTTTTTAGTGAATTTCTATTCTCTTTACATCGTGTTTAACACGTGTTAAACTCGTATATTTAGACATATATTTTTTAGTGATTTTTTTTATTTACGTCGTGTTTAACTCGTGTTATTTTTTATATATTTTTTTGAGAGATTTTTTTTTAACATCGTGTTTAACACGTTTTAAACTCGTATTTAAACACGTATATATGTTCTAGCGACTTTTTTATTTACGTCGTGTTTAACACGTGTTAAACACGTATATTTAGACTTACATGTTCTACCGATTTTTTTATTTACGTCGTGCTTAACACGTGTTAAACTTGTATATTTAGACTTACAGTTTTTAAGTGAATTTTTTTTCTCTTTACATCGTTTTTAACACGTGTTAAACTCGTATATTTAGACATACATTTTTTAGTGAATTTCTATCCTCTTCACATCGTTTTTAACACATGTTAAACTCGTATATTTAGACTTACATTTTTTAGTGATTTTTTTTATTTACGTCGTGTTTAACTCGTGTTAAACTCGTATATTTTAGACTTATATTTTTTGGGGAGATTTTTTCTTAACATCGTGTTTAACACGTTTTAAACTCGTATATTTAGACTTATATGTTCTAGCGATTGTTTTATTTACGTAGTGTTTAACACGTGTTAAACACGTAAATATGTTCTAGCGACTTTTTTATTTACGTCGTGTTTAACACGTGTTAAACACGTATATTTAGACTTACATGTTCTAGCGATTTTTTTATTTACGTCGTGTTTAACACGTGTTAAACACGTATATATGTTCTAGCGACTTTTTTATTTACGTCGTGTTTAACACGTGTTAAACACGTATATTTAGACTTACATGTTCTAGCGATTTTTTTATTTACATCGTTTTTAACACGTGTTAAACTCGTATATTTAGACATACATGTTTTAGTGAATTTCTATCCTCTTCACATCGTTTTTATCACATTTTAAACTCGTATATTTAGACTTACATTTTTTAGTGAATTTCTATCCTCTTTACATCGTGTTTAACACGTGTTAAACTCGTATATTTAGACTTATATTTTTTAGTGATTTTTTTTTATTTACGTCGTGTTTAACTCGTAGTAAACTCGTATATTTTAGACTTATATTTTTTTGGGAAATTTTTTTAATAACATAGTGTTTAACACGCGTTAAACACGTATATTTTGACTTGTATGTTCTAGCGACCTTTTTATTTACGTCGTGTTTAACAAGTGTTAAACATGTATATTTAGACTTACATGTTCTAGCAATTTTTTTATTTACGTCGTGCTTAACACGTATTAAACTTGTATATTTAGACTTACAGTTTTTAAGTCAATTTTTTTTCTCTTTACAACGTTTTTAACACGCGTTAAACTCGTATATTTAGACTTACATTTTTTAGTGAATTTCTATTCTCTTTACATCGTGTTTAACACGTGTTAAACTCGTATATTTAGACATATATTTTTTAGTGATTTTTTTTATTTACGTCGTGTTTAACTCGTGTTAAACTCGTATATTTTAGACTCATATTTTTTGGGGAGATTTTTTTTTAACATCGTGTTTAACACGTTTTAAACTCGTATATTTAGACTGATATGTTTTAGCGATTTTTTTATTTACGTCGGGTGTAACACGTGTTAAACACGTATATATAGACTTATATGTTCTAGCGATTTTTTTATTTACGTCGTGTTTAACACATGTTAAACTCGTATATTTTAGACTTATATTTTTTAGTGATTTTTTTTCATTTACGTCGTGTTTAACTCGTGTTAAACTCGTATATTTTAGACTTATATTTTTTTGGGAATTTTTTTTTAACATCGTGTTTAACACGTGTTAAACAAGTATATTTAGACTTACATGTTCTAGCGATTTTTTTATTTACGTCGTGTTTAACACGTGTTAAACTTGTATATTTAGACTTTCATTTTTAGTGGATTTTTTTACTTTTCCTTGTGTTTAACACGTGTTAAACACGTATATTTAGACTTATATGTTCTAGCGATTTTTTTATTTACGTAGTGTTTAACACGTGTTAAACACGTAAATATGTTCTAGCGACTTTTTTATTTACGTCGTGTTTAACACGTGTTAAACACGTATATTTAGACTTACATGTTCTAGCGATTTTTTTATTTACGTCGTGTTTAACACGTGTTAAACACGTATATATGTTCTAGCGACTTTTTTATTTACGTCGTGTTAAACACGTGTTAAACACGTATATTTAGACTTACATGTTCTAGCGATTTTTTTATTTACATCGTTTTTAACACGTGTTAAACTCGTATATTTAGACATACATGTTTTAGTGAATTTCTATCCTCTTCACATCGTTTTTAACACATTTTAAACTCGTATATTTAGACTTACATTTTTTAGTGAATTTCTATCCTCTTTACATCGTGTTTAACACGTGTTAAACTCGTATATTTAGACTTATATTTTTTAGTGATTTTTTTTTATTTACGTCGTGTTTAACTCGTAGTAAACTCGTATATTTTAGACTTATATTTTTTTGGGAAATTTTTTTAATAACATAGTGTTTAACACGCGTTAAACACGTATATTTTGACTTGTATGTTCTAGCGACCTTTTTATTTACGTCGTGTTTAACAAGTGTTAAACATGTATATTTAGACTTACATGTTCTAGCAATTTTTTTATTTACGTCGTGCTTAACACGTATTAAACTTGTATATTTAGACTTACAGTTTTTAAGTCAATTTTTTTTCTCTTTACAACGTTTTTAACACGCGTTAAACTCGTATATTTAGACTTACATTTTTTAGTGAATTTCTATTCTCTTTACATCGTGTTTAACACGTGTTAAACTCGTATATTTAGACATATATTTTTTAGTGATTTTTTTTATTTACGTCGTGTTTAACTCGTGTTAAACTCGTATATTTTAGACTCATATTTTTTGGGGAGATTTTTTTTTAACATCGTGTTTAACACGTTTTAAACTCGTATATTTAGACTGATATGTTTTAGCGATTTTTTTATTTACGTCGGGTGTAACACGTGTTAAACTTGTATATTTAGACTTACACTTTTTAAGTGAATTTTTTTTCTCTTTACATCGTTTTTAACACGTGTTAAACTCGTATATTTAGACTTACATTTTTTAGTGAATTTCTATTCTCTTTACATCGTGTTTAACACGTGTTAAACTTGTATATTTAGACTTACATGTTCTAGCGATTTTTTTATTTACGTCGTGCTTAACACGTGTTAAACTTGTATATTTAGACTTACAGTTTTTAAGTGAATTTTTTTTCTCTTTACATCGTTTTTAACACGTGTTAAACTCGTATATTTAGACTTACATTTTTTAGTGAATTTCTATTCTCTTTACATCGTGTTTAACACGTGTTAAACTCGTATATTTAGACATATATTTTTTAGTGATTTTTTTTATTTACGTCGTGTTTAACTCGTGTTAAACTCGTATATTTTAGACTTATATTTTTTGGGGAGATTTTTTCTTAACATCGTGTTTAACACGTTTTAAACTCGTATATTTAGACTTATATGTTCTAGCGATTGTTTTATTTACGTAGTGTTTAACACGTGTTAAACACGTAAATATGTTCTAGCGACTTTTTTATTTACGTCGTGTTTAACACGTGTTAAACACGTATATTTAGACTTACATGTTCTAGCGATTTTTTTATTTACGTCGTGTTTAACACGTGTTAAACACGTATATATGTTCTAGCGACTTTTTTATTTACGTCGTGTTTAACACGTGTTAAACACGTATATTTAGACTTACATGTTCTAGCGATTTTTTTATTTACATCGTTTTTAACACGTGTTAAACTCGTATATTTAGACATACATGTTTTAGTGAATTTCTATCCTCTTCACATCGTTTTTAACACATTTTAAACTCGTATATTTAGACTTACATTTTTTAGTGAATTTCTATCCTCTTTACATCGTGTTTAACACGTGTTAAACTCGTATATTTAGACTTACATGTTCTAGCGATTTTTTTATTTACGTCGTGTTTAACACGTGTTAAACACGTATATATGTTCTAGCGACTTTTTTATTTACGTCGTGTTTAACACGTGTTAAACACGTATATTTAGACTTACATGTTCTACCGATTTTTTTATTTACGTCGTGCTTAACACGTGTTAAACTTGTATATTTAGACTTACAGTTTTTAAGTGAATTTTTTTTCTCTTTACATCGTTTTTAACACGTGTTAAACTCGTATATTTAGACATACATTTTTTAGTGAATTTCTATCCTCTTCACATCGTTTTTAACACATGTTAAACTCGTATATTTAGACTTACATTTTTTAGTGATTTTTTTTATTTACGTCGTGTTTAACTCGTGTTAAACTCGTATATTTTAGACTTATATTTTTTGGGGAGATTTTTTCTTAACATCGTGTTTAACACGTTTTAAACTCGTATATTTAGACTTATATGTTCTAGCGATTGTTTTATTTACGTAGTGTTTAACACGTGTTAAACACGTAAATATGTTCTAGCGACTTTTTTATTTACGTCGTGTTTAACACGTGTTAAACACGTATATTTAGACTTACATGTTCTAGCGATTTTTTTATTTACGTCGTGTTTAACACGTGTTAAACACGTATATATGTTCTAGCGACTTTTTTATTTACGTCGTGTTTAACACGTGTTAAACACGTATATTTAGACTTACATGTTCTAGCGATTTTTTTATTTACATCGTTTTTAACACGTGTTAAACTCGTATATTTAGACATACATGTTTTAGTGAATTTCTATCCTCTTCACATCGTTTTTAACACATTTTAAACTCGTATATTTAGACTTACATTTTTTAGTGAATTTCTATCCTCTTTACATCGTGTTTAACACGTGTTAAACTCGTATATTTAGACTTATATTTTTTAGTGATTTTTTTTTATTTACGTCGTGTTTAACTCGTAGTAAACTCGTATATTTTAGACTTATATTTTTTTGGGAAATTTTTTTAATAACATAGTGTTTAACACGCGTTAAACACGTATATTTTGACTTGTATGTTCTAGCGACCTTTTTATTTACGTCGTGTTTAACAAGTGTTAAACATGTATATTTAGACTTACATGTTCTAGCAATTTTTTTATTTACGTCGTGCTTAACACGTATTAAACTTGTATATTTAGACTTACAGTTTTTAAGTCAATTTTTTTTCTCTTTACAACGTTTTTAACACGCGTTAAACTCGTATATTTAGACTTACATTTTTTAGTGAATTTCTATTCTCTTTACATCGTGTTTAACACGTGTTAAACTCGTATATTTAGACATATATTTTTTAGTGATTTTTTTTATTTACGTCGTGTTTAACTCGTGTTAAACTCGTATATTTTAGACTCATATTTTTTGGGGAGATTTTTTTTTAACATCGTGTTTAACACGTTTTAAACTCGTATATTTAGACTGATATGTTTTAGCGATTTTTTTATTTACGTCGGGTGTAACACGTGTTAAACACGTATATATAGACTTATATGTTCTAGCGATTTTTTTATTTACGTCGTGTTTAACACATGTTAAACTCGTATATTTTAGACTTATATTTTTTAGTGATTTTTTTTCATTTACGTCGTGTTTAACTCGTGTTAAACTCGTATATTTTAAACTTATATTTTTTTGGGAATTTTTTTTTAACATCGTGTTTAACACGTGTTAAACAAGTATATTTAGACTTACATGTTCTAGCGATTTTTTTATTTACGTCGTGTTTAACACGTGTTAAACTTGTATATTTAGACTTTCATTTTTAGTGGATTTTTTTACTTTTCCTTGTGTTTAACACGTGTTAAACACGTATATTTAGACTTATATGTTCTAGCGATTTTTTTATTTACGTAGTGTTTAACACGTGTTAAACACGTAAATATGTTCTAGCGACTTTTTTATTTACGTCGTGTTTAACAAGTGTTAAACACGTATATTTAGACTTACATGTTCTAGCGATTTTTTTATTTACGTCGTGTTTAACACGTGTTAAACACGTATATATGTTCTAGCGACTTTTTTATTTACGTCGTGTTAAACACGTGTTAAACACGTATATTTAGACTTACATGTTCTAGCGATTTTTTTATTTACATCGTTTTTAACACGTGTTAAACTCGTATATTTAGACATACATGTTTTAGTGAATTTCTATCCTCTTCACATCGTTTTTAACACATTTTAAACTCGTATATTTAGACTTACATTTTTTAGTGAATTTCTATCCTCTTTACATCGTGTTTAACACGTGTTAAACTCGTATATTTAGACTTATATTTTTTAGTGATTTTTTTTTATTTACGTCGTGTTTAACTCGTAGTAAACTCGTATATTTTAGACTTATATTTTTTTGGGAAATTTTTTTAATAACATAGTGTTTAACACGCGTTAAACACGTATATTTTGACTTGTATGTTCTAGCGACCTTTTTATTTACGTCGTGTTTAACAAGTGTTAAACATGTATATTTAGACTTACATGTTCTAGCAATTTTTTTATTTACGTCGTGCTTAACACGTATTAAACTTGTATATTTAGACTTACAGTTTTTAAGTCAATTTTTTTTCTCTTTACAACGTTTTTAACACGCGTTAAACTCGTATATTTAGACTTACATTTTTTAGTGAATTTCTATTCTCTTTACATCGTGTTTAACACGTGTTAAACTCGTATATTTAGACATATATTTTTTAGTGATTTTTTTTATTTACGTCGTGTTTAACTCGTGTTAAACTCGTATATTTTAGACTCATATTTTTTGGGGAGATTTTTTTTTAACATCGTGTTTAACACGTTTTAAACTCGTATATTTAGACTGATATGTTTTAGCGATTTTTTTATTTACGTCGGGTGTAACACGTGTTAAACACGTATATATAGACTTATATGTTCTAGCGATTTTTTTATTTACGTCGTGTTTAACACGTGTTAAACTCGTATATTTATACTTTCATTTTTTAGTGTATTTTTTTACATTTTCTTGTGTTTAACACGTGTTAAACACGTATATTTAGACTTATATGTTCTAGCGATTTTTTTATTTACGTAGTGTTTAACACGTGTTAAACACGTATATATGTTCTAGCGACTTTTTCATTTACGTCGTGTTTAACACGTGTTAAACACGTATATTTAGACTTACATGTTCTAGCGATTTTTTTATTTACGTCGTGTTTAACACGTGTTAAACTTGTATATTTAGACTTATATTTTTTAGTAATTTTTTTTTCTCTTTACATCGAGTTTAACACGTGTTAAACTCGTATATTTTAGACTTATATTTTTTAGTGATTTTTTTTCATTTACGTCGTGTTTAACACGTGTTAAACTCGTATATTTATACTTTCATTTTTTAGTGTATTTTTTTACTTTTCCTTGTGTTTAACACGTGATAAACACGTATATTTAGACTTATATGTTCTATCGATTTTTTTATTTACGTAGTGTTTAACACGTGTTAAACACGTAAATATGTTCTAGCGACTTTTTTATTTACGTCGTGTTTAACACGTGTTAAACACGTATATTTAGACTTACATGTTCTAGCGATTTTTTTATTTACGTCGTGTTTAACACGTGTTAAACACGTATATATGTTCTAGCGACTTTTTTATTTACGTCGTGTTTAACACGTGTTAAACACGTATATTTAGACTTACATGTTCTACCGATTTTTTTATTTACGTCGTGCTTAACACGTGTTAAACTTGTATATTTAGACTTACAGTTTTTAAGTGAATTTTTTTTCTCTTTACATCGTTTTTAACACGTGTTAAACTCGTATATTTAGACATACATTTTTTAGTGAATTTCTATCCTCTTCACATCGTTTTTAACACATGTTAAACTCGTATATTTAGACTTACATTTTTTAGTGATTTTTTTTATTTACGTCGTGTTTAACTCGTGTTAAACTCGTATATTTTAGACTTATATTTTTTGGGGAGATTTTTTCTTAACATCGTGTTTAACACGTTTTAAACTCGTATATTTAGACTGTTACGTTTTAGCGATTTTTTTATTTACGTCGGGTGTAACACGTGTTAAACACGTATATTTAGACTTATATGTTCTAGCGATTTTTTTATTTACGTCGTGTTTAACACGTGTTAAACTTGTATATTTAGACTTACATTTTTTATTTAATTTCTATCCTCTTTACATCGTGTTTAACACGTGATAAACTCGTATATTTAGACTTATATTTTTTAGTGATTTTTTTTTATTTACGTCGTGTTTAACTCGTGTTAAACTCGTATATTTTAGACTTATATTTTTTGGGGAGATTTTTTTTTAACATCGTGTTTAACACGTGTTAAACTTGTATATTTAGACTTACATGTTCTAGCGATTTTTTTATTTACGTCGTGCTTAACACGTGTTAAACTTGTATATTTAGACTTACAGTTTTTAAGTGAATTTTTTTTCTCTTTACATCGTTTTTAACACGTGTTAAACTCGTATATTTAGACTTACATTTTTTAGTGAATTTCTATTCTCTTTACATCGTGTTTAACACGTGTTAAACTCGTATATTTAGACATATATTTTTTAGTGATTTTTTTTATTTACGTCGTGTTTAACTCGTGTTATTTTTTATATATTTTTTTGAGAGATTTTTTTTTAACATCGTGTTTAACACGTTTTAAACTCGTATTTAAACACGTATATATGTTCTAGCGACTTTTTTATTTACGTCGTGTTTAACACGTGTTAAACACGTATATTTAGACTTACATGTTCTACCGATTTTTTTATTTACGTCGTGCTTAACACGTGTTAAACTTGTATATTTAGACTTACAGTTTTTAAGTGAATTTTTTTTCTCTTTACATCGTTTTTAACACGTGTTAAACTCGTATATTTAGACATACATTTTTTAGTGAATTTCTATCCTCTTCACATCGTTTTTAACACATGTTAAACTCGTATATTTAGACTTACATTTTTTAGTGATTTTTTTTATTTACGTCGTGTTTAACTCGTGTTAAACTCGTATATTTTAGACTTATATTTTTTGGGGAGATTTTTTCTTAACATCGTGTTTAACACGTTTTAAACTCGTATATTTAGACTTATATGTTCTAGCGATTGTTTTATTTACGTAGTGTTTAACACGTGTTAAACACGTAAATATGTTCTAGCGACTTTTTTATTTACGTCGTGTTTAACACGTGTTAAACACGTATATTTAGACTTACATGTTCTAGCGATTTTTTTATTTACGTCGTGTTTAACACGTGTTAAACACGTATATATGTTCTAGCGACTTTTTTATTTACGTCGTGTTTAACACGTGTTAAACACGTATATTTAGACTTACATGTTCTAGCGATTTTTTTATTTACATCGTTTTTAACACGTGTTAAACTCGTATATTTAGACATACATGTTTTAGTGAATTTCTATCCTCTTCACATCGTTTTTAACACATTTTAAACTCGTATATTTAGACTTACATTTTTTAGTGAATTTCTATCCTCTTTACATCGTGTTTAACACGTGTTAAACTCGTATATTTAGACTTATATTTTTTAGTGATTTTTTTTTATTTACGTCGTGTTTAACTCGTGTTAAACTCGTATATTTTAGACTTATATTTTTTGGGGAGATTTTTTTTTAACATCGTGTTTAACACGTGTTAAACTTGTATATTTAGACTTACATGTTCTAGCGATTTTTTTATTTACGTCGTGTTTAACACGTGTTAAACTTGTATATTTAGACTTATATTTTTTAGTAATTTTTTTTTCTCTTTACATCGAGTTTAACACGTGTTAAACTCGTATATTTTAGACTTATATTTTTTAGTGATTTTTTTTCATTTACGTCGTGTTTAACACGTGTTAAACTCGTATATTTATACTTTCATTTTTTAGTGTATTTTTTTACTTTTCCTTGTGTTTAACACGTGATAAACACGTATATTTAGACTTATATGTTCTATCGATTTTTTTATTTACGTAGTGTTTAACACGTGTTAAACACGTAAATATGTTCTAGCGACTTTTTTATTTACGTCGTGTTTAACACGTGTTAAACACGTATATTTAGACTTACATGTTCTAGCGATTTTTTTATTTACGTCGTGTTTAACACGTGTTAAACACGTATATATGTTCTAGCGACTTTTTTATTTACGTCGTGTTTAACACGTGTTAAACACGTATATTTAGACTTACATGTTCTACCGATTTTTTTATTTACGTCGTGCTTAACACGTGTTAAACTTGTATATTTAGACTTACAGTTTTTAAGTGAATTTTTTTTCTCTTTACATCGTTTTTAACACGTGTTAAACTCGTATATTTAGACATACATTTTTTAGTGAATTTCTATCCTCTTCACATCGTTTTTAACACATGTTAAACTCGTATATTTAGACTTACATTTTTTAGTGATTTTTTTTATTTACGTCGTGTTTAACTCGTGTTAAACTCGTATATTTTAGACTTATATTTTTTGGGGAGATTTTTTCTTAACATCGTGTTTAACACGTTTTAAACTCGTATATTTAGACTGTTACGTTTTAGCGATTTTTTTATTTACGTCGGGTGTAACACGTGTTAAACACGTATATTTAGACTTATATGTTCTAGCGATTTTTTTATTTACGTCGTGTTTAACACGTGTTAAACTTGTATATTTAGACTTACATTTTTTATTTAATTTCTATCCTCTTTACATCGTGTTTAACACGTGATAAACTCGTATATTTAGACTTATATTTTTTAGTGATTTTTTTTTATTTACGTCGTGTTTAACTCGTGTTAAACTCGTATATTTTAGACTTATATTTTTTGGGGAGATTTTTTTTTAACATCGTGTTTAACACGTGTTAAACTTGTATATTTAGACTTACATGTTCTAGCGATTTTTTTATTTACGTCGTGCTTAACACGTGTTAAACTTGTATATTTAGACTTACAGTTTTTAAGTGAATTTTTTTTCTCTTTACATCGTTTTTAACACGTGTTAAACTCGTATATTTAGACTTACATTTTTTAGTGAATTTCTATTCTCTTTACATCGTGTTTAACACGTGTTAAACTCGTATATTTAGACATATATTTTTTAGTGATTTTTTTTATTTACGTCGTGTTTAACTCGTGTTATTTTTTATATATTTTTTTGAGAGATTTTTTTTTAACATCGTGTTTAACACGTTTTAAACTCGTATTTAAACACGTATATATGTTCTAGCGACTTTTTTATTTACGTCGTGTTTAACACGTGTTAAACACGTATATTTAGACTTACATGTTCTACCGATTTTTTTATTTACGTCGTGCTTAACACGTGTTAAACTTGTATATTTAGACTTACAGTTTTTAAGTGAATTTTTTTTCTCTTTACATCGTTTTTAACACGTGTTAAACTCGTATATTTAGACATACATTTTTTAGTGAATTTCTATCCTCTTCACATCGTTTTTAACACATGTTAAACTCGTATATTTAGACTTACATTTTTTAGTGATTTTTTTTATTTACGTCGTGTTTAACTCGTGTTAAACTCGTATATTTTAGACTTATATTTTTTGGGGAGATTTTTTCTTAACATCGTGTTTAACACGTTTTAAACTCGTATATTTAGACTTATATGTTCTAGCGATTGTTTTATTTACGTAGTGTTTAACACGTGTTAAACACGTAAATATGTTCTAGCGACTTTTTTATTTACGTCGTGTTTAACACGTGTTAAACACGTATATTTAGACTTACATGTTCTAGCGATTTTTTTATTTACGTCGTGTTTAACACGTGTTAAACACGTATATATGTTCTAGCGACTTTTTTATTTACGTCGTGTTTAACACGTGTTAAACACGTATATTTAGACTTACATGTTCTAGCGATTTTTTTATTTACATCGTTTTTAACACGTGTTAAACTCGTATATTTAGACATACATGTTTTAGTGAATTTCTATCCTCTTCACATCGTTTTTAACACATTTTAAACTCGTATATTTAGACTTACATTTTTTAGTGAATTTCTATCCTCTTTACATCGTGTTTAACACGTGTTAAACTCGTATATTTAGACTTATATTTTTTAGTGATTTTTTTTTATTTACGTCGTGTTTAACTCGTAGTAAACTCGTATATTTTAGACTTATATTTTTTTGGGAAATTTTTTTAATAACATAGTGTTTAACACGCGTTAAACACGTATATTTTGACTTGTATGTTCTAGCGACCTTTTTATTTACGTCGTGTTTAACAAGTGTTAAACATGTATATTTAGACTTACATGTTCTAGCAATTTTTTTATTTACGTCGTGCTTAACACGTATTAAACTTGTATATTTAGACTTACAGTTTTTAAGTCAATTTTTTTTCTCTTTACAACGTTTTTAACACGCGTTAAACTCGTATATTTAGACTTACATTTTTTAGTGAATTTCTATTCTCTTTACATCGTGTTTAACACGTGTTAAACTCGTATATTTAGACATATATTTTTTAGTGATTTTTTTTATTTACGTCGTGTTTAACTCGTGTTAAACTCGTATATTTTAGACTCATATTTTTTGGGGAGATTTTTTTTTAACATCGTGTTTAACACGTTTTAAACTCGTATATTTAGACTGATATGTTTTAGCGATTTTTTTATTTACGTCGGGTGTAACACGTGTTAAACACGTATATATAGACTTATATGTTCTAGCGATTTTTTTATTTACGTCGTGTTTAACACATGTTAAACTCGTATATTTTAGACTTATATTTTTTAGTGATTTTTTATCATTTACGTCGTGTTTAACTCGTGTTAAACTCGTATATTTTAGACTTATATTTTTTTGGGAATTTTTTTTTAACATCGTGTTTAACACGTGTTAAACACGTATATTTAGACTTACATGTTCTAGCGATTTTTTTATTTACGTCGTGTTTAACACGTGTTAAACTTGTATATTTAGACTTTCATTTTTAGTGGATTTTTTTACTTTTCCTTGTGTTTAACACGTGTTAAACACGTATATTTAGACTTATATGTTCTAGCGATTTTTTTATTTACGTAGTGTTTAACACGTGTTAAACACGTAAATATGTTCTAGCGACTTTTTTATTTACGTCGTGTTTAACACGTGTTAAACACGTATATTTAGACTTACATGTTCTAGCGATTTTTTTATTTACGTCGTGTTTAACACGTGTTAAACACGTATATATGTTCTAGCGACTTTTTTATTTACGTCGTGTTTAACACGTGTTAAACACGTATATTTAGACTTACATGTTCTAGCGATTTTTTTATTTACATCGTTTTTAACACGTGTTAAACTCGTATATTTAGACATACATGTTTTAGTGAATTTCTATCCTCTTCACATCGTTTTTAACACATTTTAAACTCGTATATTTAGACTTACATTTTTTAGTGAATTTCTATCCTCTTTACATCGTGTTTAACACGTGTTAAACTCGTATATTTAGACTTATATTTTTTAGTGATTTTTTTTTATTTACGTCGTGTTTAACTCGTAGTAAACTCGTATATTTTAGACTTATATTTTTTTGGGAAATTTTTTTAATAACATAGTGTTTAACACGCGTTAAACACGTATATTTTGACTTGTATGTTCTAGCGACCTTTTTATTTACGTCGTGTTTAACAAGTGTTAAACATGTATATTTAGACTTACATGTTCTAGCAATTTTTTTATTTACGTCGTGCTTAACACGTATTAAACTTGTATATTTAGACTTACAGTTTTTAAGTCAATTTTTTTTCTCTTTACAACGTTTTTAACACGCGTTAAACTCGTATATTTAGACTTACATTTTTTAGTGAATTTCTATTCTCTTTACATCGTGTTTAACACGTGTTAAACTCGTATATTTAGACATATATTTTTTAGTGATTTTTTTTATTTACGTCGTGTTTAACTCGTGTTAAACTCGTATATTTTAGACTTATATTTTTTGGGGAGATTTTTTCTTAACATCGTGTTTAACACGTTTTAAACTCGTATATTTAGACTGTTACGTTTTAGCGATTTTTTTATTTACGTCGGGTGTAACACGTGTTAAACACGTATATTTAGACTTATATGTTCTAGCGATTTTTTTATTTACGTCGTGTTTAACACGTGTTAAACTTGTATATTTAGACTTACATTTTTTATTTAATTTCTATCCTCTTTACATCGTGTTTAACACGTGATAAACTCGTATATTTAGACTTATATTTTTTAGTGATTTTTTTTTATTTACGTCGTGTTTAACTCGTGTTAAACTCGTATATTTTAGACTTATATTTTTTGGGGAGATTTTTTTTTAACATCGTGTTTAACACGTTTTAAACTCGTATATTTAGACTGATATGTTTTAGCGATTTTTTTATTTACGTCGGGTGTAACACGTGTTAAACATGTATATTTAGACTTATATGTTCTAGCGATTTTTTTATTTACGTAGTGTTTAACACGTGTTAAACACGTAAATATGTTCTAGCGACTTTTTTATTTACGTCGTGTTTAACACGTGTTAAACACGTATATTTAGACTTACATGTTCTAGCGATTTTTTTATTTACGTCGTGTTTAACACGTGTTAAACACGTATATATGTTCTAGCGACTTTTTTATTTACGTCGTGTTTAACACGTGTTAAACACGTAAATTTAGACTTACATGTTCTACCGATTTTTTTATTTACGTCGTGCTTAACACGTGTTAAACTTGTATATTTAGACTTACAGTTTTTAAGTGAATTTTTTTTCTCTTTACATCGTTTTTAACACGTGTTAAACTCGTATATTTAGACATACATTTTTTAGTGAATTTCTATCCTCTTCACATCGTTTTTAACACATGTTAAACTCGTATATTTAGACTTACATTTTTTAGTCAATTTCTATCCTCTTTACATCGTGTTTAACACGTGTTAAACTCGTATATTTAGACTTATATTTTTTAGTGATTTTTTTTTATTTACGTCGTGTTTAAATCGTAGTAAACTCGTATATTTTAGACTTATATTTTTTTGGGAAATTTTTTTACTAACATAGTGTTTAACACGCGTTAAACACGATATTTTGACTTGTATGTTCTAGCGACCTTTTTATTTACGTCGTGTTTAACAAGTGTTAAACATGTATATTTAGACTTACATGTTCTAGCGATTTTTTTATTTACGTCGTGCTTAACACGTATTAAACTTGTATATTTAGACTGATATGTTTTAGCGATTTTTTTATTTACGTCGTGTTTAACACGTGTTAAACACGTATATTTAGACTTACATGTTCTAGCGATTTTTATATTTACGTCGTGTTTAACACGTGTTAAACTTGTATATTTAGACTTTCATTTTTAGTGGATTTTTTTACTTTTCCTTGTGTTTAACACGTGTTAAACACGTATATTTAGACTTACATGTTCTAGCGATTTTTTTATTTACGTCGTGTTTAACACGTGTTAAACACGTATATATGTTCTAGCGACTTTTTTATTTACGTCGTGTTTAACACGCGTTAAACACGTATATTTAGACTTACATGTTCTACCGATTTTTTTATTTACGTCGAGCTTAACACGTGTTAAACTTGTATATTTAGACTTACAGTTTTTAAGTGAATTTTTTTTCTCTTTACATCGTTTTTAACACGTGTTAAACTCGTATATTTAGACATACATTTTTTAGTGAATTTCTATCCTCTTCACATCGTTTTTAACACATGTTAAACTCGTATATTTAGACTTACATTTTTTAGTCAATTTCTATCCTCTTTACATCGTGTTTAACACGTGTTAAACTCGTATATTTAGACTTATATTTTTTAGTGATTTTTTTTTATTTACGTCGTGTTTAAATCGTAGTAAACTCGTATATTTTAGACTTATATTTTTTTGGGAAATTTTTTTACTAACATAGTGTTTAACACGCGTTAAACACGTATATTTTGACTTGTATGTTCTAGCGACCTTTTTATTTACGTCGTGTTCAACAAGTGTTAAACATGTATATTTAGACTTACATGTTCTAGCGATTTTTTTATTTACGTCGTGCTTAACACGTATTAAACTTGTATATTTAGACTTACAGTTTTTAAGTAAATTTTTTTTCTCTTTACATCGTTTTTAACACGTGTTAAACTCGTATATTTAGACTTACATTTTTTAGTGAATTTCTATTCTCTTTACATCGTGTTTAACACGTGTTAAACTCGTATATTTAGATATATATTTTTTAGTGATTTTTTTTTATTTACGTTGTGTTTAACACGTGTTAAACTTGTATATTTAGACTTACATTTTTTAGTTAATTTCTATCCTCTTTACATCGTGTTTAACACGTGTTAAACTCGTATATTTAGACTTATATTTTTTAGTGATTTTTTTTTATTTACGTCGTGTTTAACACGTTTTAAACTCGTATATTTAGACTGATATGTTTTAGCGATTTTTTTATTTACGTCGGGTGTAACACGTGTTAAACATGTATATTTAGACTTATATGTTCTAGCGATTTTTTTATTTACGTCGTGTTTAACACGTGTTAAACTTGTATATTTAGACTTACATTTTTTAGTTAATTTTTTTTCTTTTTACATCGTGTTAAACACGTGTTAAACTCGTATATCTTAGACTTATATTTTTTAGTGATTTTTTTTTATTTACGTCGTGTTTAACTCATGTTAAACTCGTATATTTTAGACTTATATTTTATTGGGAATTTTTTTTTAACATCGTGTTTAACACGTGTTAAACTCGTATTTTTAGACTTATATTTTTTAGTGATTTTTTTTTATTTACATTGTGTTTAACACGTGTTAAACTCGTATATTTTAGACTTATATTTTTTGGGGAGATTTTTTTTAACATCGTGTTTAACACGTTTTAAACTCGTATATTTAGACTGATATGTTTTAGCGATTTTTTTATTTACGTCGTGTTTAACACGTGTTAAACACGTATATTTAGACTTACATGTTCTAGCGATTTTTATATTTACGTCGTGTTTAACACGTGTTAAACTTGTATATTTAGACTTACATTTTTTAGTGAATTTCTATTCTCTTTACATCGTGTTTAACACGTGTTAAACTCGTATATTTAGACATATATTTTTTAGTGATTTTTTTTATTTACGTCGTGTTTAACTCGTGTTAAACTCGTATATTTTAGACTTATATTTTTTGGGGAGATTTTTTCTTAACATCGTGTTTAACACGTTTTAAACTCGTATATTTAGACTGTTACGTTTTAGCGATTTTTTTATTTACGTCGGGTGTAACACGTGTTAAACACGTATATTTAGACTTATATGTTCTAGCGATTTTTTTATTTACGTCGTGTTTAACACGTGTTAAACTTGTATATTTAGACTTACATTTTTTATTTAATTTCTATCCTCTTTACATCGTGTTTAACACGTGATAAACTCGTATATTTAGACTTATATTTTTTAGTGATTTTTTTTTATTTACGTCGTGTTTAACTCGTGTTAAACTCGTATATTTTAGACTTATATTTTTTGGGGAGATTTTTTTTTAACATCGTGTTTAACACGTTTTAAACTCGTATATTTAGACTGATATGTTTTAGCGATTTTTTTATTTACGTCGGGTGTAACACGTGTTAAACATGTATATTTAGACTTATATGTTCTAGCGATTTTTTTATTTACGTAGTGTTTAACACGTGTTAAACACGTAAATATGTTCTAGCGACTTTTTTATTTACGTCGTGTTTAACACGTGTTAAACACGTATATTTAGACTTACATGTTCTAGCGATTTTTTTATTTACGTCGTGTTTAACACGTGTTAAACACGTATATATGTTCTAGCGACTTTTTTATTTACGTCGTGTTTAACACGTGTTAAACACGTAAATTTAGACTTACATGTTCTACCGATTTTTTTATTTACGTCGTGCTTAACACGTGTTAAACTTGTATATTTAGACTTACAGTTTTTAAGTGAATTTTTTTTCTCTTTACATCGTTTTTAACACGTGTTAAACTCGTATATTTAGACATACATTTTTTAGTGAATTTCTATCCTCTTCACATCGTTTTTAACACATGTTAAACTCGTATATTTAGACTTACATTTTTTAGTCAATTTCTATCCTCTTTACATCGTGTTTAACACGTGTTAAACTCGTATATTTAGACTTATATTTTTTAGTGATTTTTTTTTATTTACGTCGTGTTTAAATCGTAGTAAACTCGTATATTTTAGACTTATATTTTTTTGGGAAATTTTTTTACTAACATAGTGTTTAACACGCGTTAAACACGTATATTTTGACTTGTATGTTCTAGCGACCTTTTTATTTACGTCGTGTTTAACAAGTGTTAAACATGTATATTTAGACTTACATGTTCTAGCGATTTTTTTATTTACGTCGTGCTTAACACGTATTAAACTTGTATATTTAGACTGATATGTTTTAGCGATTTTTTTATTTACGTCGTGTTTAACACGTGTTAAACACGTATATTTAGACTTACATGTTCTAGCGATTTTTATATTTACGTCGTGTTTAACACGTGTTAAACTTGTATATTTAGACTTTCATTTTTAGTGGATTTTTTTACTTTTCCTTGTGTTTAACACGTGTTAAACACGTATATTTAGACTTACATGTTCTAGCGATTTTTTTATTTACGTCGTGTTTAACACGTGTTAAACACGTATATATGTTCTAGCGACTTTTTTATTTACGTCGTGTTTAACACGCGTTAAACACGTATATTTAGACTTACATGTTCTACCGATTTTTTTATTTACGTCGAGCTTAACACGTGTTAAACTTGTATATTTAGACTTACAGTTTTTAAGTGAATTTTTTTTCTCTTTACATCGTTTTTAACACGTGTTAAACTCGTATATTTAGACATACATTTTTTAGTGAATTTCTATCCTCTTCACATCGTTTTTAACACATGTTAAACTCGTATATTTAGACTTACATTTTTTAGTCAATTTCTATCCTCTTTACATCGTGTTTAACACGTGTTAAACTCGTATATTTAGACTTATATTTTTTAGTGATTTTTTTTTATTTACGTCGTGTTTAAATCGTAGTAAACTCGTATATTTTAGACTTATATTTTTTTGGGAAATTTTTTTACTAACATAGTGTTTAACACGCGTTAAACACGTATATTTTGACTTGTATGTTCTAGCGACCTT
Source organism: Ganaspis brasiliensis (assembly GCA_037103525.1). Lineage (NCBI taxonomy): Eukaryota > Metazoa > Arthropoda > Insecta > Hymenoptera > Figitidae > Ganaspis > Ganaspis brasiliensis. The sequence continues at coordinate 1,071,119 of JAZKLR010000041.1, read as the reverse complement.
TTTATTTACGTCGTGTTCAACAAGTGTTAAACATGTATATTTAGACTTACATGTTCTAGCGATTTTTTTATTTACGTCGTGCTTAACACGTATTAAACTTGTATATTTAGACTTACAGTTTTTAAGTAAATTTTTTTTCTCTTTACATCGTTTTTAACACGTGTTAAACTCGTATATTTAGACTTACATTTTTTAGTGAATTTCTATTCTCTTTACATCGTGTTTAACACGTGTTAAACTCGTATATTTAGATATATATTTTTTAGTGATTTTTTTTTATTTACGTTGTGTTTAACACGTGTTAAACTTGTATATTTAGACTTACATTTTTTAGTTAATTTCTATCCTCTTTACATCGTGTTTAACACGTGTTAAACTCGTATATTTAGACTTATATTTTTTAGTGATTTTTTTTTATTTACGTCGTGTTTAACACGTTTTAAACTCGTATATTTAGACTGATATGTTTTAGCGATTTTTTTATTTACGTCGGGTGTAACACGTGTTAAACATGTATATTTAGACTTATATGTTCTAGCGATTTTTTTATTTACGTCGTGTTTAACACGTGTTAAACTTGTATATTTAGACTTACATTTTTTAGTTAATTTTTTTTCTTTTTACATCGTGTTAAACACGTGTTAAACTCGTATATCTTAGACTTATATTTTTTAGTGATTTTTTTTTATTTACGTCGTGTTTAACTCATGTTAAACTCGTATATTTTAGACTTATATTTTATTGGGAATTTTTTTTTAACATCGTGTTTAACACGTGTTAAACTCGTATTTTTAGACTTATATTTTTTAGTGATTTTTTTTTATTTACATTGTGTTTAACACGTGTTAAACTCGTATATTTTAGACTTATATTTTTTGGGGAGATTTTTTTTAACATCGTGTTTAACACGTTTTAAACTCGTATATTTAGACTGATATGTTTTAGCGATTTTTTTATTTACGTCGTGTTTAACACGTGTTAAACACGTATATTTAGACTTACATGTTCTAGCGATTTTTATATTTACGTCGTGTTTAACACGTGTTAAACTTGTATATTTAGACTTTCATTTTTAGTGGATTTTTTTACTTTTCCTTGTGTTTAACACGTGTTAAACACGTATATTTAGACTTATATGTTCTAGCGATTTTTTTATTTACGTAGTGTTTAACACGTGTTAAACACGTAAATATGTTCTAGCGACTTTTTTATTTACGTCGTGTTTAACACGTGTTAAACACGTATATTTAGACTTACATGTTCTAGCGATTTTTTTATTTACGTCGTGTTTAACACGTGTTAAACTTGTATATTTAGACTTACATTTTTTAGCGAATTTTTTTTCTCTTTACATCGTGTTTAACACGTGTTAAACTTGTATATTTTAGATTTATATTTTTTAGTGATTTGTTTTTAGTTACGTCGTGTTTAACACGTGTTAAAGACGTATATTTAGACTTACATGTTCTAGCGATTTTTTTATTTACATCGTGTTTAACACGTGTTAAACTTGTATATTTAGACTTTCATTTTTTAGTGGATTTTTTTACTTTTCCTTGTGTTTAACACGTGTTAAACACCTATATTTAGACTTACATGTTCTAGCGATTTTTTTATTTACGTCGTGTTTAACACGTGTTAAACTTGTATATTTAGACTTACATTTTTTAGTGAATTTTTTTTCTCTTTACATCGTGTTTAACACGTGTTAAACTTGTATATTTTAGATTTATATTTTTTAGTGATTTGTTTTTAGTTACGTCGTGTTTAACACGTGTTAAAGACGTATATTTAGACTTACATGTTCTAGCGATTTTTTTATTTACGTCGTGTTTAACACGTGTTAAACTTGTATATTTAGACTTACATTTTTTAGTGAATTTTTTTTCTCTTTACATCGTGTTTAACACGTGTTAAACTCGTATTTTTAGACTTATATTTTTTAGTGATTTTTTTTTATTTACATTGTGTTTAACACGTGTTAAACTCGTATATCTTAGACTTATATTTTTTAGTGATTTTTTTTCATTTACGTCGTGTTTAACTCGTGTTAAACTCGTATATTTTAGACTTATATTTTTTTGGGAATTTTTTTTTAACATCGTGTTTAACACGTGTTAACATTGTATATATAGACTTTCATTTTTTAGTGGATTTTTTTACTTTTCCTTGTGTTTAACACGTGTTAAACACGTATATTTAGACTTACATGTTCTAGCGATTTTTTTATTTACATCGTGTTTAACACGTGTTAAACTTGTATATTTAGACTTTCATTTTTTAGTGGATTTTTTTACTTTTCCTTGTGTTTAACACGTGTTAAACTTGTATATTTAGACTTACAGTTTTTAAGTGAATTTTTTTTCTCTTTACATCGTTTTTAACACGTGTTAAACTCGTATATTTAGACTTATATTTTTTAGTGATTTTTTTTTATTTACGTCGTGTTTAACTCGTGTTAAACTCGTATATTTTAGACTTATATTTTTTGGGGAGATTTTTTTTTAACATCGTGTTTAACACGTTTTAAACTCGTATATTTAGACTGATATGTTTTAGCGATTTTTTTATTTACGTCGGGTGTAACACGTGTTAAACATGTATATTTAGACTTATATGTTCTAGCGATTTTTTTATTTACGTCGTGTTTAACACGTGTTAAACTTGTATATTTAGACTTACATTTTTTAGTCAATTTTTTTATCTACGTCGTTTTTAACACGTGTAAAACTCGTATATTTAGACTTTTATTTTTTAGTGAATTTTTTTACTTTCCCTTGTGTTTAACACGTGTTAAACTCGTATATTTAGGCTTATATTTTTTATTGATTTTATTTCATTTACGTCGTGTTTAACACGTGTTAAACTCGTATATTTAAGCTTATATGTTCTAGCGATTTTCTTATTATGTCGTGTTTAACACGTGTTAATCTTGTATATTTAGACTAACATTTGTTAGTGAATCTTTTTCTCTTTACATCGTGTTTAACACGTGTTAAACTCGTATATTTTAGACTTATATTTTTTAGTGATTTTTTTTTTATTTACATCGTGTTTAACACGTGTTAAACTTGTATATTTAGACTTACATTTTTTAGTCAATTTTTTTATCTACGTCGTTTTTAACACGTGTTAAAACTCGTATATTTAGACTTTTATTTTTTAGTGAATTTTTTTACTTTCCTTTGTGTTTAACACGTGTTAAACTCGTATATTTAGACTTATATTTTTTTGCAATTTTTTTTTAAATCGTGTTTAACACGTGTTAAACTCGTATATTTTTGACTTTTATTTTTTGGGGAGAATTTTTTTTAATATCGTGTTTAACACGTGTTAAACTCGTATATTTAGACTTATATTTTATAGTGATTTTTTTTATTTACGTCGTGTTTAACACGTGTAAACTCGTATATTTAGACTTATAGTTTTTCATGAATTCTGTTTCTTCACATCGTGTTGAACACGTGTTAAACTCGAATTTTTAGACTTATATTTTTTTTAAACAATTTTTTTCTCTTTACATCGTGTTTAACACGTGTTTAACTTGTATATTTTAGACTTATATTTTTTGGGGAGATTTTTTTTTAACTTCGTCTTTAACACGTGTTAAACTCGTTTATTTAGACTTGTATTTTATAGTGATTTTTTTTTATTTACGACGTGTTTAACTCGTGTTAAACTCGTATATTTTAGACTTATATGTTCTAGCGATTTTTTTATTTACGTCGTGTTTAACACATGTTAAACTTGTATATTTAGACTAACATTTTTTAGTGAACCTTTTTCTCTTTACAGCGTGTTTAACACGTGTTAAACTCGTACATTTTAGACTTATATTTTTTAGTGATTTTTTTTTATTTACATCGTGTTTAACACGTGTTAATCTTGTATATTTAGACTTACATTTTTTAGTGAATTTTTTTTCTCTTTACATCGTGTTTAACACGTGTTAGACTCGTATATTTTAGACATGTTTTTGGTGAGATTTTTTTTTAACATCGTTTTTAACACGTGTTAAACTCGTATATTTCGACTTATATTTTTTAGTGATTTTTTTTATTTACGTGGTTTTTAACACGTGTAAAACTCGTACATATAGACTTTCATGTTTTAGTGGATTTTTTTACTTTTCCTCGTGTTTAACACGTGTTAAACTCGTATATTTAGACTTATATTTTTTTGCAATTTTTTTTTGACATCGTGTTTAACACGTGTGAAACTCGTATATTTTAGGCTTATATTTTTTGAGGAGATTTTTTTTAACATCGTGTTTAACACGTGTTAAACTCGTATATTTAGACTTATATTTTTTCATGAATTTTTTTTCTTTACATTGTTTTTAACACGTGTTACCAGTTTTTTTTTTTGAAATTTTAAAAATGGTCATTTAAAAATCGATCAACAGAAAATAAAAATTAAATAATAAATTAATTAAAAATAAACTAATTATTATCGTCAGAAAGAAAGAAACTCAACAATTTAGGCAAGGATATTTAATAAATAATGTGAACACATTCTGCTTTGAAAAATATCAGCTTTGAAACTTCGGTATAGATATTGAGCACGTAGCTCGCTTTTTGAAGGTCTAGTATGGAAAATATGTTACATTTATGATATGACATAGTTGTGAATTTAGTACAAAGTCTTATATAAAAAATCAGTTAGTCATAGCTATAGATACACTGCTATGCTTTCTCAGCAAGTAAGAGAGAATAAGGTATAGAATTTTCCTGGGTTAGAATAGGACAAGAATAGTGTCTGTAGCAGAAAGAGAGATGTAGAATATGGAATAGATAAAGAGAACAATAGCGTGAAATGTTCTTTGTTTGAGAGAGAGAGAGAGAGAGAGAGAGAGAGAGAGAGAGGGAGAGAGAGAGAGAGAGAGTGAGAGAAAAAGAGAGAGGGAGGGAGAGGGAGAGAGAGTCAGAGAGATAATGAGAAAAGAGATTTTAGAGCAGTGTGAAAATTCTAAGGCACCCTTGTTCGAGAACTTGATAAATGTAAAGTTGAAGACTTTATTACAAATTTTTAAGTTAGAAAAATAAAATTTTCGCTACATTTATAAATTAATTTTGTATTGTTTAAACAATTGTTTTTGTATTTTATATATTTTAATTTGCTATAGGTAAAACTAAGCATTAAACTTGAAATTTATTTATAATCATTGTTTAAACAAAATTTGTAATTATTTATTACCTTTTTTAAAAATAAAGCTACAGACTTGCTGTTTTGTTTTTAATTTTGCATCTTTTCATATATGTTAACAAACCTAAGTATCAAACTTAAAATTTATTTATAACAATAGTTTAAATAAATTATTGTGTATCTAATTTTCCGGTCAACTTCATCAGGAAAGTTAACCTTAAAATGTAATAACCGACTTCGCTGAAGAAGCCAAGTACCCAACAAATGTCTAGGGTCATTTCTGGTCAACTTCTCCTGGGAAGTTAACCTTAAAATGTAAAAACCAATTTCTCTGAAGTACCCAAGTTCTCGACGGATGTCCAGGTCATTTCCGGTCAACTTTTTAAGGGAAGTTAACTTCAAAATGTGAAAATGGACTTCTCTGAAATAGCTAAGTACTCAACCGATGTCCAGGTAATTTCAGGTCAAAATTTTCAAGAAAGTTAACCGCAAAATGTAAAAACCGTCTTCTCTGATGTACATAAATATGGGGACCGAACGTCTCATAATTACACATTTTTTTTGCAGTGTCGGTGTGATAACTTATTCAAAGTTGCTTATTTTACATTATGAAGTTAACTTACCCAAAAAGTTGACCAAAATATACCTACAAATCGATTGATACTTAGGTATTTCAGGGAAGTCGATTTTTACATTAAAAGGTTAACTTTTCTGAAGAATATAACCGAAAATGACCTGGACATCTGTTGAGTACTGGGGTACTTCTGGGAATTCAATTTTTACATTTTGAAGTTAACTTTCCTGAAGAAGTTGACCGGAAATGACATAGAAATTGCATCGGTTGACGACTGGGGTACTTCTAAGAAGTCAATTTTTACATTTTGAGGTTATCTTCCCTGAAGAAGTTGACCGGAAATGACCTGGACATTAGTTGAATACTGGGGTTCTACTTAGAAGTTAATTTTTATATTTTGAGGTTAACATCCCTAAAGAAGTTGACCGGAAATGACCTAGACATCTGTCGGGTAAGGTATAAGGGTACCCATTATGAAACAGTTTTTAAGAGTTCTAAAGTTTGATGTTAAATTTCTCGTAATTATGAGTGCCAATGTTGACAAATAAAGTATGGTTTAAAAGAGTGCTATTATAATAATATATATATATATATATATTCCGATGGTCGGACAAATGCAAATTCGGGGACACGAGTAGTCGGTGACTTAAGGAGTTTGACAAATGCAAGTTCGGTGATTTAAAAATTCGGAAAAATGCAAGTTCGGTAATTTAAAAGTTCGGCCAAATGCAAATTCGGAGACTTAAGAGTTCGGCCAAACGTGAGTTCGGTGATTTCAAAGTTCGGACAATTACAAATTCGGAGATTTCAAAATTCGGGCGAATGTAAGTTCGGTGATTTTAAAGTTTGGACAAATGCAAATTCAGGGATTTAGAAGTTCTGACAGTTGCAAATTTGGAGAGTTGAATATTCTGCTAAATGCGAGTTCGGTGATTTCAAAGTTCGGAAAAATGCAAATTTGGTGATTTCAAAGTTCGGACAAATGCAAATTCTGGTAATTGAATATTTTGACAAATGCAAGTTCGGTGATTTTAAAGTTTGGGCAAATGCAAGTTCGTGGATTTAAAAGTTCAGACGAATACGAGTTCGAGGAGTTAAAAATTTTAACAAATGCAATTTCGTCGATTTAAATGTTTTGGCAAATGTCAGTTTGATGATTTGAAAGTTATGACAAATACAAATTCGAGAAGTTAATAGCTCGGACAAACGCAAGTTCGGGGAATTGCAAATTCTGGCAAATGCAAGTTTGTAGAATTACAAATTCGGACAATTAAATTTCGGCCAATTACAAATTCGGTCAATTGGGTTTTGGTGGAAATGTCCGCGACCCGATAAATTAAGGTTTGTAGAATAGAATCGTGTAATAATTAAGATATAATGAAAGTAAAATAATTAATAATTCTAGAGTAAACCCCGCTCCAAACTGTGCCTGTTTTGTCATTTGCTAGAAAATAAGTCATACAAGGAAAATTGCACTACAAAACAATTATTATCAAAAGAAACGCAATTATTGCCAAGAATATGTCCCACAATTTTCCTAATAGAAAAAAATTATTATCAACCCCCCCTCCCAAACCACCCCTAAGGAAAATAACAGAAAAATGTCCAAACATAAATCTCAAATGCAACAAAAAAATTATAATAAAGCAAAAATAGATAAAACATGCTTTAGAATAGGTCCCCTAATTTTCCTAATAGAAAAAAATAACTAACAACTTTTCCAAAAACTACCCCTAAAGAAGAAAGCAGAAAAATGTCCAAACAAAAGTCTCGAAATCTACAAACCAATTATAATCAGCTCTAAAATGAAGGTACATACTCAGGAATATGTCCGATAATTTTCCCAATAGAAAAGAATAATTAGAAACCCCCAGAAACCAACCCTAAGGAAAATAGCAGAAAAATGAACAAACAAAAATCTCAAAATCTACAAAACATTTATAATCAAGCTCTAAAATAAGGAAACATACTCAAGAATATGTCCGATAATTTTCCCAAAAGAAAAGAATAATTATCAACCCCCAGAAACCAACCCTAAGGAAAATAGCAGAAAAATGTACAAACAAAAATCTCAAATTCTATAAAAAAAATTATAGTTAAGCTCTGAAATGACGAAACATACTTAGGAATATATTCCCTAATTTTTCCAATCAAAAAAAATAATTATCATTCCTTGAAACCACCCCTAAGGAAAATAGCAGATAAATGTCCAAACAAAAATCTCGAAATCTACAAAACAATTATAATTAGCTCTAAAATGAAGGAATATACACAAGAAAATGTCCCCTAATTTTCCCAATAGAAAAAAATAATTATCAACCCCCAGAAACCAACCCTAAGGAAAATAGCAGAAAAATGTACAAACAAAAATCTCAAATTCTACAAAAAAAATAATAATCAAGCTTTAAAATAAGAAAACATACTCAGAAACATGTTCCTGAATTTTCCCAATCAAAAAAAATAATTATCATCCCTAGAAACCACCCTTAACGAAAATAGTAGAAAATATCTAAACAAAAATCTCGGACTCTTCAGAAATATTATAATCAATCTCTAAAATGAAGGAACATACTCAGGAATATGTCCCCTAATTTTTCCGGTCAAAGAAAATGATTATCATCCCCAGAAACCACCCCTAAGAAAACTAGCAGAAAAATGTCTAAACAAAAATATTAAAATATACAAAAAAATTAAAATCAATCTCTAAAACGACGAAACATACGTAGGAATATGTCGCCTAATTTTTCCAATAGAAAAAAATAATTATTATCCTCCATAAACCACCCCTAAGGAAAATAGCAGCAAAATGTCCAAACAAAAATCTCTACACTACAAAAAAATGTTAATCTAACTTTATAATCACGGAACATACTCAGGAATATGTCCCCTAATTTTTCCAATAGATAAAAATAATTATCATCCTCCAGAAACCACCCCTAAGGAAATTAGCAGCAAAATGTCCAAACAAAAATCCCCAAATCTACAATAAAATTTTAATGAAGGTCTGAAATGACAGAACATACTAAGGAATATGTCCCCTAATTTTTCCAATAGAAAAAAATAATTATCATCCTCCACAAACCACCCCTAAGGAAAATAGCAGAAAAAGGACCAAACAAAAATATCGAAAACTACAATAAAATTTTAATCAAGCTCTGAAATGACAGAACATACTAAGGAATATGTTTTGTAACTTTGCCAATAGAAAAAAGTAATTATCAACCCCCAGAAACCATCCCTAAGGAAAATAGCAGAAAAATGACCAATCAAAAATGTCAAAATCTACAATAATATTTTAATCAAGCTCTGAAATGACGGATTATACTCAGGTCTATATTTTCTAATTTTGCCAATAGAAAAAAGTAATTATTAACCCCCAGAAACCACCCCTAAGTAAAATAGCAGAAAATAGACCAAACAAAAATCAAAAATTGTACAAAAAAAATTATAATCAATCTCTAAAACGACGAAACATACTCGGGAATATGTGCCCTAAGTAGTGTAACAAGGCGGGTTCCAGCCCACAGTTCCAATGTTCGCCACCAGGTGGCGCTGTTACCCTCAGTCGGTATTACCGTGCGTCGGTAAGGTAGATTTACCCTCGGTTGGTAATGCAGATCTCTGTCGGTAATGGTCACCGCTAGATGGCGCTAGTTTTATAATTACCCTCGGTTGGTAATGCAGATTTCTGTCGGTAAGTTACCTCTAGATGGCGCTGGATTTATAATTTGCATAAACAATAAATTGTTGTTAACTTTGGTGCTACCACCCACCACCCACCCAACCAACCACCCAACCCACATACCCCCCCCCCCCCAAACCACCCAACCACACAAATACCAAAAATAATGTATTGGGACTTGAATTTTCAAAATACCACCCACCGCCCACTTTGTATATATGATCTCAAATTTCAAAAATTATAATAAAAACCGCGACACGGTGCTCTTGGATTAGGTTTAACCCAAAGGTGCCCCCCCATCAAATTTTTCTCTGAATTCTTATTTTAGTATCAGAATTGAGTAATTTGAACCAAAAATTAAAATCTTCTATGGAAGGAATGAAAAGAAAACTCAATTTTTCGCAATTTTTTGTAGGTTAATTGTTCTAGCCACATCCAAAACCACTCCACGGTTAAAATTTCAGCTTAAAATATTTGTACGTTCAACTTAAGCAACATTTATACAATTATGATGCCAAAAATAAGTAACAGTAATTTTATAATCCATAAAAACAGCGAAAAACAGTGCTTTTTGTTGGTTTTCAAGCCTAATAACTTTATCTATTATTGTAAATGCAAAGATTATAATATTCATTTGAAAGCTTTTAAAATTCCCTACAAATCGGTCGTTTAGTCAATCTTTTATCTTTAGTTAATAAGAAGATATGGCCGTCAGAATTTCAGAAAACAACATAAAAAAACGTTTTCCATGTAGCAATTGGGCCTTAACTTTGTCAGCATGCAAAAAAACAATAATTTTCAAGAATACATTTTTGAAGCTGACTAAATTTTAAACAAATGAGTCGAAATTTCATTTTAATCCAATAATATAAACCGGAGATATAACGTACTACACTTGGATGTGTCTACTTTTAAGTCGACAGGCGCATAAGTTTTTGGTAGCGCGATCTGACACGCCTTTTTCAATATATTCTTTTTCTGTACGACACTTGTGGAATTAAAATGAAAAAGATTAAAACATTTACTACGTATTTGTCATATAATATTCATTTGATTATCTATAAAAATAGTAAAAATCAATGTTTTTTGTTTATTTTTAAGACGAATCGCTATACCTATCATTTTAAATCCAAAGATCACAATATTTCTTTAAAAACTTATAAAATTCGGTACAAATTAGTTGTTTAATTAATTTTTTATCTCTAGTTAATAAAGTAATATAACGCATTAACTAAAATATATAGTTTATGAAGGAACGATAAATATTTTACTTAGGGAATAATTAGAATTGCAAACATGTTCAGGTTGTTTTAATAATATAAATAAAGTTTGACGTTGCGAAAATGCCAAAAGCCAGGAATCATAAAGAAAATCGAAAATGTATTTGTTTGTTATGCCTGGGAAAAAGTAAAACTATGCATTCTATAAAAGGCGCATTGTACACTCTTGTGCATAAGCAATTTAAATTTGATCAAAATGAAATTCGTTTACCGGTCGTTTTGTGCTCCAATTGTAAACGTAACCTTTACCTGTATCAAAATGACCCGACAAAAAAAGTCCAGATGCCGGATTACAGCAAATTTGCTCCATTAAAGAAAGTTACAAGAATGAGTTCCGATGCTACGTGTGATTGTGATTTGTGCGTATTAGCACGTAGAAATTCATTAAGATTTACAACTGTTTCTAACGCAAATGTAGCAGAAGCTGGTAAGTTAAAACATGATGCCATGATAAACGATTAGAAAGCAAAATTGATAAATTTACTTAAATTTTTTTTTCACCCAGAATCAAAAAGAACTGAGATTCAATGTTCTAATTGTTTTACCGTTATTTCGAGAGGAATTTCGCATAAATGTTCGCTTCCTACTCGCATTGAAAATTTGACAAATACAATTGAAGAGGCAGGACCTAAAGTTGTCGACCAGGTAATTTCTTCATTATTAAAGATAAAACTGGGAGATAATGAATCAAGTTTGTCACTCGTTTAACCACACGGAGGTAAACCGCTTGGAATCGTCGTTGGGGCCAAGAAAATTGAAAGCTCAGCAAAGAAACCACTATTGTCATCGGACGATTTCTTAAAAGTTCAGACAGGTACACATTTATTACAGAGGCAGACATTAGAAATAGCAAAGGCGTTGCGTGTTGCTACTAAAAATTCAAAGGTAATTGAACCAAATTTGCAGAAAGAGTTATTTAGAAAGAGTCATTGTGTCGATGAATTTTTCGATGTAAAAACATTTACTTTCACGAAAAACAAGGGTCTAGAATGTACTGCAGTGAATGAGACTGTTGCCTATGGCGTAAATCTTGAAGGTCTAATTAAACATGTCTCTGAAAAACGTGGTGTTTGTGATGTTCATCTTAAATTTGGGATAGACGGAGGGGGAAACTTTTTAAAGGTATGTTTATCGATACAGTCAAATGTTGAAAAACAGTCCCCGAATGAGCGACGTCGAAAATTCAGTGACGGAATATGCGCGAAAAAATTCAAAGATTCAGGCGTTAACAAATTGCTTATATTGGCGTTAGCACGGGGATCTCAGGAAAATTTTGAAAATGTGTCAGAAATATGGACGACATTAAAAATAAGTCAATTCCAAGGCACAATAGCCACTGATTTAAAATAAGCTAATATTTTAGTTGGTATTATGTCGCATAGCAGTGTATTCCCTTGCACTTGGTGCTACGTTACGAAAAATAAAATGAATGTTTGTGGAGAGTATAGAACTGTACGCAATACTACTGAAAATTACGAGAAATGGCGTCAATCAGGAGCTAAAGAATCTGAAGCAAAGTTGTATAAAAATTGTATTCATCCTCCAATAATTACAACAGAAGAGGATGATTCATTCCTCTTTGTCATTCCACCTCCGGAATTGCATTTAATGCTGGGCGTGAAAAATACCTTGTATACACATTTGCTTCAGAATTTTGAAAAAGATGCTCTAATGTGGGCAACTAAATGTTGCGTTGTTCGAGACGTTCGTCGCGGATGTTCGGGCTTTAATGGAAACGCTTGTAAGAAATTACTGAACAAAATTGATGTACTCCAATCATATTCGAAAGACATAGAATGCTTAGCATTTGTAAAAGTGTTCGAGGATTTTAATTCAGTCGTTAAAGCTTGTTTCAGTACTCAACTTGACCCTACATTTAAACAAAAAATTGACACATTTAGGCGGAGTTATCTAGAAATCGGAATACCCATTACTCCAAAAGTTCACGCTGTATTTTTCCATGTCGTGGATTTTTGCAAACAAACACAAAAACCGCTAGGCTTCTTCAGCGAGCAAGCAATGGAGTCCGTGCATGCAGATTTCCAACAGACTTGGAAAAAATATAGTGTGATCAGTACGCATCCGGAGTATGAGAGCCGACTCTTGCATGCGTTACGCGAATATAATGCTTTGCATACTTTTTGAATGGACGTTGGATTTCTTTAAGTATATGTTAGGAATTCGTATGTCAATTCCTTACAAATTATAATTATAAGGATTTGAATGTATTTTAATTTGTTCATATTGTCTTAAAAACTTTTCTCAAAAACTGTCCTAAATAAAGTTTCTTTTTTTGATAAATACGCAAATGTGTTTTAATCTTTCTCATTTCAATTCCACAAGTGTTGTAAAGAAAAAGAATATGTTGAAAAAGGCGTGTCAGATCGCGCTACCAAAAACTTATGCGCCTGTCGACTTAAAAGTAGACACATCCAAGTGTAGTACGTTATATCTCCGGTTTATATTATTGGATTAAAATGAAATTTCGACTCATTTGTTTAAAATTTAGTCAGCTTCAAAAATGTATTCTTGAAAATTATTGTTTTTTTGCATGCTGACAAAGTTAAGGCCCAATTGCTACATGGAAAACGTTTTTTTATGTTGTTTTCTGAAATTCTGACGGCCATATCTTCTTATTAACTAAAGATAAAAGATTGACTAAACGACCGATTTGTAGGGAATTTTATAAGCTTTCAAATGAATATTATAATCTTTGCATTTACAATAATAGATAAAGTTATTAGGCTTGAAAACCAACAAAAAGCACTGTTTTTCGCTGTTTTTATGGATTATAAAATTACTGTTACTTATTTTTGGCATCATAATTGTATAAATGTTGCTTAAGTTGAACGTACAAATATTTTAAGCTGAAATTTTAAGCGTGGAGTGGTTTTGGATGTGGCTAGAACAATTAACCTACAAAAAATTGCGAAAAATTGAGTTTTCTTTTCATTCCTTCCATAGAAGATTTTAATTTTTGGTTCAAATTACTCAATTCTGATACTAAAATAAGAATTCAGAGAAAAATTTGATGGGGGGGCACCTTTGGGTTAAACCTAATCCAAGAGCACCGTGGCGAGGGATGGCTGAATCGCGAGATACCGCGCAGTATTAGCCGGGTGGATTGGGGGTGGGCCGAGCTGGGCCTGACTCGACGCATGGTAGGCAACGAGACGCGTGTGGCCAATGTGAACGTTGCCTAAAGTTTAGGTAGTGGGACTGTCGGTAATGAGATGTAGATGGCGCTAGTTTCTTCTCTATTGGTAAGGTAGATTTCGTATACGTTAGCATGTGTATAGTTTTACCCTCCGTCGGTAATGCAGATTTCTGATTTACCTTGTGTCAGTAATAATCACCGCTAGATGGCGCGAGTTTGATAATTTGCATGACCAATAATTGCTTGTTAACTTTTATCTTAAAAATAATTTACATTTCTTTGGTACTACCACCCACAATCTACCACCCACTATCCATTTAGTATATGTTTTCAATGTATGTATCATATGCCAAACACCCCCCCACCCTCATAATGAAGACCGCAAAAGACCGTAGAATGTAAAACACCTCGCGAGATTAGCGGGTGGATTAGTGGGATGGGTCGCGTTGGGCCTGACTTGATGCATGGTGCGCAACGAGATGCGCGTGTCCAATGTGAACAGATACTCAAGCGATGTATTCGGTCTAGCCTAAATAATGAATCAATGAGGCGCATGAATATTCCCTAAATCTCATTTAGCATAAATCCCATTAAGCTTAAAATCAAAAAGCCTAAAATGCATTCAGCCAAAATTGCATTTAACCTAAATTGAATTTAACCTAAATTTCATTTAACCTAAATCGCGTTTAACTTAAATTCCATTAAACCTAAATTTCATTTTACCTAAATCCCATTCAATCTAAATTCCATTTAACCTAAATCTCATTTAACCTAAATCTCATTTTACCGAAATTCCATTTAACCTAAATTCCATTTAACCTAAATTCCATTTAACCTAAATCCCATTTAACCTAAAACACATTTAGTATAAATTCCATTTAACCCAAAATGCATTCAGCCTAAATCTCACTACACCTAAATCCCATTTAACCTAAATCTCATTTAACCTAAATTCCACTTAACCGAAATCCCATTTAACCTAAATCTCATTTAACCTAAATTCCATTTAACCTAAATCCCATTTAACCTAAAACACATTTAGTATAAATTCCATTTAACCCAAAATGCATTCAGCCTAAATCTCACTACACCTAAATCCCATTTAACCTAAATCTCATTTAACCTAAATTCCACTTAACCGAAATTCCATTTAACCTAAAACGCATTTAGTCTAAATTCCATTTAACCTAAAATACATTCAGCCTAAATCCCATTTAACCTAAATTCCGTTTAACCTAAATCTCATTTAACCTAAATTCCACTTAACCTAAATCCCATTTAACCTAAAACGCATTTAGTCTAAATTCCATTTAACCTAAAATGCATTCAGCCTAAATCTCACTTCACCTAAATCCCATTTAACCTAAATCTCATTTAACATAAATTCCACTTAACCTAAATCCCATTGAACCTAAATTCCATTTAACCTAAATCCCATTTAACCTATATTCCATTTAACCTAAAAGGCATTAAGCCTAAATCTCACTTCGCCTAAATCCCATTTAACCTAAGTCTCATTTAACCTAAATTTCATTTAACCTCAATCCCATTTAACCTAAAACGCATTTAGTCTAAATTCCATTTAACCTAAAATGCATTCAGCCTAAATCTCACTTCACCTAAATCCCATTTAACCTAAATCTCATTTAACCTAAATTCCACTTAATCTAAATCCCATTTAACCTAAAACGCATTTAGTCTAAATTCCATTTAACCTAAATACCATTTAACCTAAAATTCATTGCGCCTAAATCTCACTTCACTTAAATCCCATTAAACCTAAAAAAATTTTTAATTTAAGAATAAATATAGTTGAATCAAGTAAAGTTTTAGGTTCAATGGAATTTAGATAAAGTGAGATTTAGGCTCAATGCGTTTTAGGTTAAATGGAATTTAGGTTAAA
The DNA here is from genome assembly GCA_037103525.1 of Ganaspis brasiliensis. NCBI lineage: Eukaryota > Metazoa > Arthropoda > Insecta > Hymenoptera > Figitidae > Ganaspis > Ganaspis brasiliensis. Next base: position 1,055,378 of record JAZKLR010000041.1, on the reverse strand, counting down.
TGGAATTTAGACTAAATGCGTTTTAGGTTAAATGGGATTTAGATTAAGTAGAATTTAGGTTAAATGAGATTTAGGTTAAATGGGATTTATGTGAAGTGAGATTTAGGCTGAATGCATTTTAGGTTAAATGGAATTTAGACTAAATGCGTTTTAGGTTAAATGGGATTTAGGTTAAGTGGAATTTAGGTTTAATGAGATTTAGGTTAAATGGGATTTAGGTGAAGTAAGATTTAGGCTGAATGCGTTTTAGGTTAAATGGAATTTAGGTTAAATGGGATTTAGGTTAAATGCAATTTAGGTTAAATGGGATTTAGGTTAAGTGGAATTTATGTTAAATGAGATTTAGGTTAAATGGGATTTAGGTGAAGTGAGATTTAGGCTGAATGCATTTTAGGTTAAATGGAATTTAGACTTAATGCGTTTTAGGTTAAATGGGATTTAGGTTAAGTGTAATTTAGGTTAAATGAGATTTAGGTTAAACGGAATTTAGGTTAAATGGGATTTAGGCTGAATGCATTTTAGGTTAAATGGAATTTAGACTAAATGCGTTTTAGGTTAAATGGGATTTAGGTTAAGTGGAATTTAGGTTAAATGATATTTAGGTTAAATGGGATTTAGGTGAAGTGAGATTTAGGCTGAATGCATTTTAGGTTAAATGGAATTTATACTAAATGCGTTTTAGGTTAAATGGGATTTAGGTTAAATGGAATTTAGGTTAAATGAGATTTAGGTTAAACGGAATTTAGGTTAAATGGGATTTAGGTTAAATGGGATTTAGGTTAAATGGATTTTAGGTTAAATGGAATTTAGGTTAAATGGAATTTCGGTAAAATGAGATTTAGGTTAAATGAGATTTAGGTTAAATTGAATTTAGATTGAATGGGATTTAGGTAAAATGAAATTTAGGTTTAAAGGAATTTAGGTTAAACGCGATTTAGGTTAAATGAAATTTTGGTTAAATGCAATTTAGGTTAAATGGAATTTTGGCTGAATGCATTTTAGGCTTTTTGATTTTAGGCTTAATGGGATATAAGCTAAATGAGATTTAGGGAATATTCATGCGCCTCGAATCAATAATGTATCAATAATCAATAATAATTTAATCAATATTAAATCAGCAATGATTTAATAATGAAAAAACAATGAACCAACAATGATTCACTAATGAATTAATAATGAAACAACAATGATACAATAATGAATCAATAATGAATTTATAAAAAACCAATTTCCTTTTTTATTAAATTTGAAATTTTCACATGCGAAATAATTATCAGTACATAATAGAATAAAAATTAAATGTTTTTAATTCATTACCTGCTTTGAAATATTAATCTTCGTGGAACAAATAGCTTCTAAAATAATTTTTTTTTTGGTTTATATACATAATTTACGGAAAAATAATAAAAAACAAGAGTTAAATGAAAACTATGCATTGAAGTTGTTTAGCTCGTAATAGGGAGAATTTATCAGCTCGTTATAGAGAGAACTCGTAATATCGAAGGTCGTTACAGTGAGATTTAAGTGTATGTAGTTGACAACGACTCTTTTTTAATATTTCTATTTTTCACGAGTTAACTTTTCCAAAAGTTAACTTTAACTTTTCCGAAAGTTAACTTTAACTTTTCTGAAAGTTAACTTAAATTCTTATGGGATTTACATGTTAATTGCATTTAACTTTTTTACAAGTTAACTTTTCCAAAAGTTAACTTTAACTTTTCCGAAGGTTAACTTTAACTTTTCTGATAGTTAACTTTAACTTTTCTAAAAGTCAACTTTAACTTTTCCGAAAGTTAACTTTAACTTTTTCGAAAGTTAACTTAAATTCTTATGAAATTACTATATGGGTTAAATATATGTTAATCTTATAAATTTTCATTAATTTTTCAAATTGCGAATTGCAAAATTTTTTACTTTTATCAGTTTGTAAATTCTTTGGACAACGAGTCTTTTTTAATATTTCTAATTTCATTTTTCCAGAAGTTAACTTTAACTTTTCCGAAAGTTAACTTTAACTTTTCTGATAGTTAACTTTAACTTTTCTAAAAGTTAACTTTAACTTTTCCGAAAGTTAACTTTAACTTTTCCGAAAGTTAACTTTAACTTTTTTGAAAGTTAACTTAAATTCTTATGGGATTTACATGTTAATTGCATTTAACTTTTTCACAAGTTAACTTTTCCAAAAGTTAACTTTAACTTTTCTGATAGTTAACTTAAACTTTTCTATAAGTTAACTTTAACTTTTCTGAAAGTTAACTTTAACTTTTCTGATAGTTAACTTTAACTTTTCTAAAAGTTAACGTTAACTTTTCCGAAAGTTAACTTTAACTTTTTTGAAAGTTAACTTAAATTCTTATGAAATTACTATATGGGTTGAATATATGTTAATCTTATAAATTTTCATTAATTTTTCAAATTGCGAATTGTAAAATTTTTTACTTTTATCAGTTTGGAAATTCTTTGAAATTCGAATTTCCGATGTAATATACGTAGAAAGCTTGGTAATTTACATGTCAAATGTATAATGTATAACTACCCAGATAACTAGCGTACAATTACTGTGCGTACCACGCACCTTTGCATTATACTACTACTACTACTACTATACGAGTACAGTAGGTTCTTGATATAGTGAAGCTGAATAAAGTGAAGACCTGAATATAGTGAATGTTTAGGACTTGATATAATGAAGAAAATTATCCCCACTGGAAGTCAACCGTATATAAAACGGTTTTGACAATTAAAACCGTTAATGAACTTTGTTTGATTTTATTTCGTTATTTTCAAAGCATCCTGCAATTTTCTTATTTTTTCACTTTTCATTGAAGTTCTAAATATGTTTAACTTCCCCTGAACTTAAAATATTAACTTAGCATAACCTAAAAATATGACACGTGTTTGTATACTTTCTTTTACGCGCACATCGTTTGTACAATTTGTGCAAGCATAGCAATTAACTCACACATAGATAAAAAAAAAAGAGGAGAACTGCTGAATGAAAAGTGGAATATTCACTGTATGAAGTCCTTCCGGTCCAAACCACTTCACTTTATCAAGAACTTACTGTATAATGATACTGATTTTCAAAGTACTGATTCTAAATTGATATAGTGCCAGTATGTATGTACCTTTTTATTAGATTTGTACGAAGTACTTGTATCGTACTAGTAGTACATACCAGAGTTGTACTAATCCAGCAACCTTGAAAAATAAATTGGAAATTGGAGTACATAGTAAGATTCTAATCCAAGTACAGGGCCAGTACATCATACTGTTAAAAAAATGCACATACTGGCACTCTACCATTTTAATGCAAATAACTGAAGATAATTACGTTATACTAGTACCATACTAGTACAATGCGAAAGTACATACATAGCACGTGATTAAATGTACGTGAACTGACGTATGCTACATTATGTAGTAATGTAGAAAGGTATATTATATAGGTAATATACGTTAATGAGGAATCGGACAAACATTAAAAAATGTCAGAAATTTTTCAAATTTTGAGAAATGATGTTATTTGGTACAACAAAAAAAGCATGCAAAATTTGAGAATTTTTTGATAAATAATTTAGATGTTAAAATTATTTATTTATCATGGTCTCTTATGGAGAAACGGTAACCAAGGTACTTTTAAAGTAAATTTCTAATAGATATCAATGCCAGATTTTCTTGGAATAATTGTATTTGAAAGATGAATATTTAAGGTTTAATAAATTGGAAAAATTTGGTCAACTTACACATCATTTAAAAGCAAAAATGTTAAAAATACTAATAAATTCTCAAGATTCTTCGAATTATTCAGTCTAGATGTGGCAACGCTGTAAAGCTGTCAATTGTAGTAAAGAACGTAGGTTACGTAAGTTAGGTTTGAGTCAGGTAAGAAGTTCCGGCTACAAGCGGGCTAAATTCAAATTCATTAATATTAAAGTTTTTTCAATTTACTTAAAGATTGTCAATTATTATTTATTTATAAATATTTCAATATTATTCCACTTATAAATTACTGTAGACATTTTTTTTAACTGTCATTTCAATTTCACTGTAATTTTGACGTATTTAAGCGCAATAGTTGTCAAAACTCAAACAAGCAACCTAACCCTCCGATGCTCAAATGCTGCTACCAGTCTTTGAAAAATAAAACTTAGATATGACACGTTGTTAAGATTTTGAGGTTAATTTTGAATTAAAAATAACAATTTCGCGCTGAACTTGTGACGTACACTACCGACCAAAATTGTGGGACCACTTACAAAAATGGGATTAAAAACATGATCGTCTTAAAATGTTTATAACTCTGTCAGATATAAGCAAAATGAAAATTAATCATAGTCCATTGAAAAGCTTATAAAGTTTTCCAATAAATGGTCCTATTTTAAAGCTTTTTTGATTTACAGAAACTGAGATTCAATGTAATAAAGACAGATGAATTTTTCGATTTTTGTGAATTTTCATTGTTCAATTTCAGCAGGCTGCTTTTTCTGGAAAAGTACTTGGAAAAAATTTGAAAAATCAAGCTACATAAAACCTTGAACTTCTAACTTCAAAATAAGTCAAAGAAAACTTAAATATCTTGACTATTTCAAAAGTTATAAGTAAATGTATCATACGAAAAAACGCAATGATTCTAGTGCTCGCTCCTCTTTTGGATGCTTAATACACTGCAAATAGGCAGGGAGGGGAGGAAACGAAGAAATTGTTGCGTTTTGTTCCTTATACACATATACTTATATCTTTTTGAACCAGTCAAGATATTTTAATTTTCTTTGGCTTATTTTAATGCTAATAGCTCAAGTTACATTGCTCATAAAAAGATTAATATCGAATAAAACAATATTTACATTGCTCATAATAAGATTGCAAACAATTAGAAGTATGATCCACTTGCAGTGGTGTAACTAAACCCCCGCGAGTCCCTGCAGTGCGGGAAGGCCCGCTGTTTTAGGGGGCCCAAACTGAGCCCTTATCGTTTTGACAAAAAATTCTTTTTGTAGTTCATGTTATATTGTTTAACCTAAAGTAATGTTAGTAGTAGAGCTATACCGATTCTGGGACACTTACCCTGCTGGAACCTGCCTTACCGGCCGCGAGTAGAAATCTGTTTACCGGGTAGGAATCTGTTTTACCCTAGTTACCGACCAGATGGCGTTGTGTGGGAGATTCTCCGCGCCATTTTGGATTTTTACCCCCACTTTTGCGCGGGAATTTAAATTTTATTCCCACTTTTGAGCGGGAAGTTAAATTTTACCCCCACTCTTAGGTTTTTCAAGCGCGCTATTTTAAATTTTTACCCCCACTTACCCTTTATTTAAACTGGCGACCTTGTATTTTTATAAAACTTGGTATCCAAAGGTTTTTAAAGTCGCCGGTTATGAATTTTAAATCTGTTTTAAATTTTATTTAAACAATGTTTAAACAAAACATTATTGTTACTAACCAAATTTCAAGCGAAGAGAAACAACTACATCAGCAGCTGAAGCAGCATCAAGAGCAGTTCCGAATCCTCTACTAGGTAAGCCCTCTTCCACCTTAAAATCTATTTTTGATTTTAGCTTAAAATAATATGTTTTGATCTAACAGATCCATTTTGATTTGCTTCATGATATTCATAACAATGGACGCCACCTTAAGCAAAATCAACTCTCTTGGACGTTTGCAGCATCTTCTACCCACGAAGCCGCTTACTGAGTTGGATGTCAATGCCCTATATACCGTAACTAGTATAAAGAGGATGTCAACCAAATATGGATTTAAATTTGCAGTTGACTTAGATGCTAAATTTCGGGCATTCCTGACAGTAAGGTTTACGAACCTGTTTGAGAAGGAGCCAGACAAATTCAAGGTGGTTGACGAAGCCGTGGAATCCAATAAGTTGAAATTAAAATATATTGGTGAAAAATATAATATTATAGAATTTGAATTTATCTAATAAATATTGTAATAAAGAGAATTGTAATATACTGTAAATATTTAAAATATATGTTTAAATAAAAGCAAAAATTTACTTATAAATTGTTTCTTTTTATTCTACCTTTATATTTTAGAAGTGTAAAAAATAAAAAAGAGAGAAAAATATAATAAAAAAAATAATATAAAATAAAAAAGAAATAAAAAACTAGAGAAAACAATAAAACAAATTTTAAAAAGAAAAAAGAAAAAAACAGAGAAAACAATTAAATAATAGAAGGTAAAGCAATAAGGACCCTTTGATCTTTAGTGTACGATTTTAGCAGAACAAGCGTGTTTAAACAAGTCTCAACTTGGCTTTTAAACAGAACAAAGACATCGTCTAAGAATTAATTCATAAAGTTTTTCTATTATAATACTAATAATTTGCATACAAGAGTGGAGTTGCATTGCTCGTGGGACTAAGTGAAAGTAAATGCGCGCGCAACAACAAAGTAAGGGTAAGAAGAGTGGGAAATTGGAGAAAAAGTGGGGTTAAAGAGATATAAGAAGGATTTTTTGAAGCCAAGTGGAGACATATCTGTTACAGACTAAAACAGCAGCAGAAGCAGCATCACTTTCAAATTTTGTAGAAGTTGAACACTCCTTAGAGTAGCTCTGTAAGTATTTCTAACTATCTAAAATTTTGCAATTTATTATTATATTCCTCTGGATAAATTTCTAAATTCTTTTTTCTGTTTGCAGGTTCCAGCAGAGATTTAACAATCATGCATCTCAACAAATACAACGAAGCTGAATGCTTAGAGGGCTTCATCCCTTTAAAACTGCTCACTGCATTGACTCCTGAATGTATGTACAACGTCTCTAAAATTTACCAAGTTAGCACCAGCTTTGGAGCTAAAATCTTAGTAGAATTAGATGATGCATTCTACATCTTCCTGCCTACAAGACTTGAGAAATAATTAATTAGGGATCGCACTAAGTTAGACTATTTAAAACAATCAACAAATGAAGAAAATTTAAAATTAAAATATATAAATAAGCAACGTCCTAGAATTGAGTTAATAAGTGATAAAAAAAGTTAACTTCGTCACTTATGGGATTTACATGTTAATTTTTACAATGACTTTCCATGACTGTTAAATTTAATTTTTCTAAACTTTTCTGAAAGTTATCTTTAACTTTTTCTAAAGTTAACTTTAACTCTTAGTTAATAGATTATTAGGAAGATACCAAAAACTTACTAGGATTTGAAATAAAACTAAAAATCTGTGGAAAATGCATCGTAATCAGGGGTGTTGCAGGGCGGGGGGTTATGAAAATTAAACTTAACTGTTCTGAGTAAGAGAATTTTATCACAGAAGATATAGGTTGGTGATGGTAGAAAAAAGTCGTAGATGGGTGGTCTCGGATGTTGGTTGAGCTGGCGGAGATTGCAGGAGGTGTTGGGGTGGTAAGTGGAGGGGAAGGGGGGTGTTTTACCTTTTCTGAACATCCATACGCACTGGGCTTTCTACCAGAGAGTTAACATTACTATTTTCATCAAATTTGGTTCACTGATAGACAAAGGTTTTATGATGATGCAGTTAAAATTTTCAGACGTTCTGACATTTTAAAATAATGATTTTGATCACACATGAAAAATACTCACATTTAAAAAGTAAATAATGTAAATAAAGTTAATAAATAGAATTGTTTAATTATATATTCGTAAAATTAAATTTAAACCTAACCTTAAAATAATGGTCTCTGTTTTGACTAGTACCGTCATACTATAGAACCTCCTTAAATATCATAATTTAATTTTTTTAATGAAAATACTAACTTTGATTTATAATGTGATTACATATTCTAATATGAGGGTTGAATAAAGTAAAAGCATGATGTAGTATAAGGAGGCCCCACTGCTATGTTTAACCTTGAAAAAGTTAAAGCTGGTTTCCCCGTTTCTCTTACAAATTAGCGATAGTGGAGAACCTAGCGGAAAAGCTTAGAATTATAAGCCACACAATGTCATTTTTTGTGTACATGCAAATACCAACACACTTGAAATGCTTTTTGCAAATGGCTGCCTACAAACAGCTGAGTGATCAGGCGGGAAAAGTGACTAGCAAACGCATTGTAGCAAACGAAATTTCGAAGTTCTAAATTATCTTGCTTGGTTCTCCACTTTCGCTAATTTGTAAGAGAAACGGGGAAATCTGCTTCAAGTTTTCATGAGAATGGGGCCTCCTTATACTACTTTATGAGTAAAAGCAATTTATATGTAAACTTTGTTTTTATTGAACCTTTTTTTATTTATTTTTTTTATTTACAATGTTTTACAATTAAAGTGTTATAATATTTATTATATTAATAGTCAGGGAAGGTGATTGTAAAATGAGTTGAAGGAGAAGAGGGGGTAATACAAGATAATATCAATAATAGGACAAAAAAAAGATTCACTGTATTTATACTTTATTTGCATTGTCACCAAGATGGTATGTAAATCTAATTTTATCACTTCTTAACTCAATTCTAGGACGTTGCTTATTTATATATTTTAATTTTAAATTATCTTCATTTGTTGATTGTTTTAAATAGTATAACTTAGTGCGATCCCTAATTAATTATTTCTCAAGTCTTGTAGGCAGGAAGATGTAGAATGCATCATCTAATTCTACTAAGATTTTAGCTCCAAAGCTGGTGCTAACTTGGTAAATTTTAGAGACGTTGTACATACATTCAGGAGTCAATGCAGTAAGCAGTTTTAAAGGGATGAAACCCTCTAAGCATTCAGCTTCGTTGTATTTGTTGAGATGCATGATTGTTAAATCTCTGCTGGAACCTGCAAACAGAAAAAAGAATTAAGAAATTTATCCAGAGGAATATAATAATAGATTTCAAAATTTTAGATAGTTAGAAATACTTACAGAGCTACTCTAAGGAGTGTTCAACTTCTACAAAATTTGAAAGTGATGCTGCTTCTGCTGCTGTTTTAGTCTGTAACAGATATGTCTCCACTTGGCTTCAAAAAATCCTTCTTATATCTCTTTAACCCCACTTTTTCTCCAATTTCCCACTCTTCTTACCCTTACTTTGTTGTTGCGCGCGCATTTACTTTCACTTAGTCCCACGAGCAATGCAACTCCACTCTTGTATGCAAATTATTAGTATTATAATAGAAAAACTTTATGAATTAATTCTTAGACGATGTCTTTGTTCTGTTTAAAAGCCAAGTTGAGACTTGTTTAAACACGCTTGTTCTGCTAAAATCGTACACTAAAGATCAAAGGGTCCTTATTGCTTTACCTTCTATTATTTAATTGTTTTCTCTGTTTTTTTCTTTTTTCTTTTTAAAATTTGTTTTATTGTTTTCTCTAGTTTTTTATTTCTTTTTTATTTTATATTATTTTTTTTATTATATTTTTCTCTCTTTTTTATTTTTTACACTTCTAAAATATAAAGGTAGAATAAAAAGAAACAATTTATAAGTAAATTTTTGCTTTTATTTAAACATATATTTTAAATATTTACAGTATATTACAATTCTCTTTATTACAATATTTATTAGATAAATTCAAATTCTATAATATTATATTTTTCACCAATATATTTTAATTTCAACTTATTGGATTCCACGGCTTCGTCAACCACCTTGAATTTGTCTGGCTCCTTCTCAAACAGGTTCGTAAACCTTACTGTCAGGAATGCCCGAAATTTAGCATCTAAGTCAACTGCAAATTTAAATCCATATTTGGTTGACATCCTCTTTATACTAGTTACGGTATATAGGGCATTGACATCCAACTCAGTAAGCGGCTTCGTGGGTAGAAGATGCTGCAAACGTCCAAGAGAGTTGATTTTGCTTAAGGTGGCGTCCATTGTTATGAATATCATGAAGCAAATCAAAATGGATCTGTTAGATCAAAACATATTATTTTAAGCTAAAATCAAAAATAGATTTTAAGGTGGAAGAGGGCTTACCTAGTAGAGGATTCGGAACTGCTCTTGATGCTGCTTCAGCTGCTGATGTAGTTGTTTCTCTTCGCTTGAAATTTGGTTAGTAACAATAATGTTTTGTTTAAACATTGTTTAAATAAAATTTAAAACAGATTTAAAATTCATAACCGGCGACTTTAAAAACCTTTGGATACCAAGTTTTATAAAAATACAAGGTCGCCAGTTTAAATAAAGGGTAAGTGGGGGTAAAAATTTAAAATAGCGCGCTTGAAAAACCTAAGAGTGGGGGTAAAATTTAACTTCCCGCTCAAAAGTGGGAATAAAATTTAAATTCCCGCGCAAAAGTGGGGGTAAAAATCCAAAATGGCGCGGAGAATCTCCCACACAACGCCATCTGGTCGGTAACTAGGGTAAAACAGATTCCTACCCGGTAAACAGATTTCTACTCGCGGCCGGTAAGGCAGGTTCCAGCAGGGTAAGTGTCCCAGAATCGGTATAGCTCTACTACTAACATTACTTTAGGTTAAACAATATAACATGAACTACAAAAAGAATTTTTTGTCAAAACGATAAGGGCTCAGTTTGGGCCCCCTAAAACAGCGGGCCTTCCCGCACTGCAGGGACTCGCGGGGGTTTAGTTACACCACTGCAAGTGGATCATACTTCTAATTGTTTGCAATCTTATTATGAGCAATGTAAATATTGTTTTATTCGATATTAATCTTTTTATGAGCAATGTAACTTGAGCTATTAGCATTAAAATAAGCCAAAGAAAATTAAAATATCTTGACTGGTTCAAAAAGATATAAGTATATGTGTATAAGGAACAAAACGCAACAATTTCTTCGTTTCCTCCCCTCCCTGCCTATTTGCAGTGTATTAAGCATCCAAAAGAGGAGCGAGCACTAGAATCATTGCGTTTTTTCGTATGATACATTTACTTATAACTTTTGAAATAGTCAAGATATTTAAGTTTTCTTTGACTTATTTTGAAGTTAGAAGTTCAAGGTTTTATGTAGCTTGATTTTTCAAATTTTTTCCAAGTACTTTTCCAGAAAAAGCAGCCTGCTGAAATTGAACAATGAAAATTCACAAAAATCGAAACATTCATCTGTCTTTATTACATTGAATCTCAGTTTCTGTAAATCAAAAAAGCTTTAAAATAGGACCATTTATTGGAAAACTTTATAAGCTTTTCAATGGACTATGATAAATTTCATTTTGCTTATATCTGACAGAGTTATAAACATTTTAAGACGATCTTGTTTTTAATCCCATTTTTGTAAGTGGTCCCACAATTTTGGTCGGTAGTGTGCGTCACAAGTTCAGCGCGAAATTGTTATTTTTAATTCAAAATTAACCTCAAAATCTTAACAACGTGTCATATCTAAGTTTTATTTTTCAAAGACTGGTAGCAGCGTTTGAGCATCGGAGGGTTAGGTTGCTTGTTTGAGTTTTGACAACTATTGCGCTTAAATACGTCAAAATTACAGTGAAATTGAAATGACAGTTAAAAGAAATGTCTACAGTAATTTATAAGTGGAATAATATTGAAATATTTATAAATAAATAATAATTGACAATCTTTAAGTAAATTGAAAAAACTTTAATATTAATGAATTTGAATTTAGCCCGCTTGTAGCCGGAACTTCTTACCTGACTCAAACCTAACTTACGTAACCTACGTTTTCACTACAATTGACAGCTTTACAGCGTTGCCACATCTAGACTGAATAATTCGAAGAATCTTGAGAATTTATTAGTATTTTTAACATTTTTGCTTTTAAATGATCTGTAAGTTGACCAACTTTTTCCAATTTATTAAAACTTAAATATTCATCTTTCAAATACAATTATTCCAAGAAAATCTGGCATTGATATCTATTAGAAATTTACTTTAAAAGTACCTTGGTTGCCGTTTCTCCATAAGAGACCATGATAAATAAATAATTTTTTTGTTGTACCAAATAACATCATTTCTCAAAATTTAAAAAATTTCTGACATTTTTTAATGTTTGTCCGATTCCTCATTAACGTATATTACCTATATAATATACCTTTTTACATTTCTACATAATGTAGCATACGTCAGTTCACGTACATTTAATCACGTGCTATGTATGTTCTTTCTCATTGTACTTGTATGGTACTAGTATAACGTAATTATCTTCAGTTATTTGCATTAAAATGGTAGAGTGCCAGTATGTGCATTTTTTTAACAGTATGATGTACTGGCCCTGTACTTGGATTAGAATCTTACTATGTACTCCAATTTCTAATTTATTTTTCAAGGTTGCTGGATTAGTACAACTCTGGTATGTACTACTAGTACGATACAAGTACTTCGTACAAATCTAATAAAAAGGTACATACATACTGGCACTATATCAATTTAGAATCAGTACTTTGAAAATCAGTATCATTATACAGTAAGTTCTTGATAAAGTGAAGTGATCGGGACCGGAAGGACTTCATACAGTGAATATTCCACTTTTCATTCAGCAGTTCTCCTCTTTTTCTTTTATCTATGTGTGAGTTAATTGCTATGCTTGCACAAATTGTACAAACGATGTGCGCGTAAAAGAAAGTATACAAACACGTGTCATATTTTTAGGTTATGCTAAGTTAATATTTTAAGTTCAGGGGAAGTTAAACATATTTAGAACTTCAATGAAAAGTGAAAAAATAAGAAAATTGCAGGATGCTTTGAAAATAACGAAATAAAATCAAACAAAGTTCATTAACGGTTTTAATTGTCAAAACCGTTTCATATACGGTTGACTTCCAGTGGGGATAATTTTCTTCATTATATCAAGTCCTAAACATTCACTATATTCAGGTCTTCACTTTATTCAGCTTCACTATATCAAGAACCTACTGTACTCGTATAGTAGTAGTAGTAGTAGTATAATGCAAAGGTGCGTGGTACGCACAGTAATTGTACGCTAGTTATCTGGGTAGTTATGCATTATACATTTGACATGTAAATTACCAAGCTTTCTACGTATATTACATCGGAAATTCAAATTCCAAAGAATTTCCAAACTGATAAATGTAAAAAATTTTACAATTCGAAATTTGAAAAATTAATGAAAATTTATAAGATTAACATATATTCAACCCATATAGTAATTCCATAAGAATTTAAGTTAACTTTCAAAAAAGTTAAAGTTAACTTTCGGAAAAGTTAAAGTTAACTTTTAGAAAAGTTAAAGTTAACTTTTAGAAAAGTTAAAGTTAACTATCAGAAAAGTTAAAGTTAACTTTCGGAAAAGTTAAATTTAACTTTTAGAAAAGTTAAAGTTAACTATCAGAAAAGTTAAAGTTAACTTTCGGAAAAGTAAAAGTTAACTTTCGGTAAAGTTAAAGTTAACTTTTGGAAAAGTTAACTTGTGAAAAAGTTAAATGCAATTAACATGTAAATCCCATAAGAATTTAAGTTAACTATCGGAAAAGTTAAAGTTAACTTTCGGAAAAATTAAAGTTAACCATCCGAAAAGTTAATGTTAACTTCTGGAAAAATGAAATTAGAAATATTAAAAAAGACTCGTTGTCCAAAGAATTTACAAACTGATAAAAGTAAAAAATTTTGCAATTCGCAATTTGAAAAATTAATGAAAATTTATAAGATTAACATATATTTAACCCATATAGTAATTTTATAAGAATTTAAGTTAACTTTCGAAAAAGTTAAAGTTAACTTTCGGAAAAGTTAAAGTTAACTTTTAGAAAAGTTAAAGTTAACTATCAGAAAAGTTAAAGTTAACTTTCGGAAAAGTTAAAGTTAACTTTTGGAAAAGTTAACTTGTGAAAAAGTTTAATGCAATTATTATGTAAATCCCATAAGAATTTAAGTTAACTTTCAAAAAAGTTAAAGTTAACTTTCGGAAAAGTTAAAGTTAACTTTCGGAAAAGTTAAAGTTAACTTTTAGAAAAGTTAAAGTTAACTATCAGAAAAGTTAAAGTTAACTTTCGGAAAAGTTAAAGTTAACTTCTGGAAAAATGAAATTAGAAATATTAAAAAAGACTCGTTGTCCAAAGAATTTACAAACTGATAAAAGTAAAAAATTTTGCAATTCGCAATTTGAAAAATTAATGAAAATTTATAAGATTAACATATATTTAACCCATATAGTAATTTCATAAGAATTTAAGTTAACTTTCGAAAAAGTTAAAGTTAACTTTCGGAAAAGTTAAAGTTAACTTTTAGAAAAGTTAAAGTTAACTATCAGAAAAGTTAAAGTTAACTTTCGGAAAAGTTAAAGTTAACTTTTGGAAAAGTTAACTTGTGAAAAAGTTAAATGCAATTAACATGTAAATCCCATAAGAATTTAAGTTAACTTTCAAAAAAGTTAAAGTTAACTTTCGGAAAAGTCAAAGTTAACTTATAGAAACGTTAAAGTTAACTATCAGAAAAGTTAAAGTTAACTTTCGGAAAAGTTAAAGTTAACTTTTGGAAAAGTTAACTTGTAAAAAAGTTAAATGCAATTAACATGTAAATCCCATAAGAATTTAAGTTAACTTTTAAAAAAGTTAAAGTTAACTTTCGGAAAAGTTAAAGTTAACTTATAGAAAAGTTAAAGTTAACTATCAGAAAAGTTAAAGTTAACTTTCGGAAAAGTTAAAGTTAACTTTTGGAAAAGTTAACTTGTGAAAAAGTTAAATGCAATTAACATGTAAATCCCATAAGAATTTAAGTTAACTTTCAGAAAAGTTAAAGTTAACTTATAGAAAAGTTTAAGTTAACTATCAGAAAAGTTAAAGTTAACTTTTGGAAAAGTTAACTTGTGAAAAAGTTAAATGCAATTAACATGTAAATCCCATAAGAATTTAAGTTAACTTTCGAAAAAGTTAAAGTTAACTTTCGGAAAAGTTAAAGTTAACTTATAGAAAAGTTAAAGTTAACTATCAGAAAAGTTAAAGTTAACTTTTGGAAAAGTTAACTTGTGAAAAATTTAAATGCAATTAACATGTAAATCCCATAAGAATTTAAGTTTACTTTCGAAAAAGTTAAAGTTAACTTTCGGAAAAGTTAAAGTTAACTTTTAGAAAAATTAAAGTTAACTATCAGAAAAGTTAAAGTTTACTTTTGGAAAAGTTAACTCGTGAAAAAGTTAAATGCAAGTAACATGTAAACGTGTAAACATGTTCGAAAAAGTTAAAGTTAACTTTCGGAAAAGGTAAAGTTAACTATCGAAAAAGTTAAAGTTAACTTTCGGAAAAGTTAAAGTTAACCATCCGAAAAGTTAATATTAACTTCTGGAAAAATGTAATTAGAAATATTAAAAAAGACTCGTTGTCAACTATATACACTTAAATCTCACTGAAACGACCTTCGATATTACGATTTCTTTCTATAACGAGCTGATAAATTTTCTCTATTACGAGCTAAACAACTTCAATGCATAGTTTTCATTTAACTCTTGTTTCTTATTATTTTTCCGTAAATTATGTATATAAACCAAAAAAAAAATTATTTCAGAAGCTATTTGTTCCACGAATATTAGTATTTCAAAGCAGGTAATGAATTAAAAACATTTAATTTTTATTCTATTATGTACTGATAATTATTTCGCATGTGAAAATTTCAAATTTAATAAAAAAGGAAATTGGTTTTTTATAAATTTATTATTGATTCATTATTGTATCATTGTTGTTTCATTATTAATTCATTAGTGAATCATTGCTGGTTCATTTTTTTTTCATTATTAAATCATTGCTGATTCAATATTGATTCATTATTGATACATTGTTGATTCATTATTTAGGCTAGACCGAATACATCGCTTGAGTATCTGTTCACATTGGCCACGCGCATCTCGTTGCGCACCATGCATCAAGTCAGGCCCAACGCGACCCATCCCACTAATCCACCCGCTAATCTCGCGAGGTATTTTACATTCTACGGTCTTTTGCGGTCTTCATTATGATTTTTTGAAATTTAAGAGCATATATGCAAAAGTGGGTGGTGGGTGGTATTTTAAAAATTTAAGTCCCAATACATTAGTTTTGTAGGTGGGTGGTGTTGGGAATAGATTAGTTACTCTGAAAACATATACTAAATGGGTGGTGGGTTGGTGGGTGGAGGGGGTGGGGGTGTTTGGCATATGATACATACATTGAAAACATATACTAAATGGATAGTGGGTGGTAGATTGTGGGTGGTAGTACCAAAGAAATGTAAATTATTTTTAAGATAAAAGTTAACAAGCAATTATTGTTTATGCAAATTATCAAACTCGCGCCATCTAGCGGTGATTATTACTGACACAAGGTAATTCAGAAATCTGCATTACTGACGGAGGGTAAAACTATGCACATGCTAACATATACGAAATCTACCTTACCAATAGAGAATAAACTAGCGCCATCTACAGGTGATCATTACCGACAGCCCCACTACCTAAACTTTAGGCAACGTTTACATTGGCCACACGCGTCTCGTTGCCTACCATGCGTCGAGTCAGGCCCAGCGCGGCCAACCCAAATCCACCCGGCTAATACTGCGCGGTATCTCGCGATTCAGCCATCCCTCGCGGTTTTTATTATAATTTTTGAAATTTGAGATCATATATACAAAGTGGGCGGTGGGTGGTATTTTGAAAATTCAAGTCCCAATACATTATTTTTGGTATGTGTGTGGTTGGGTGGTTTGGGGGGGGGGTATGTGGGTTGGGTGGTTGGTTGGGTGGGTGGTGGGTGGTAGCACCAAAGTTAACAACAATTTATTGTTTATGCAAATTATAAATCCAGCGCCATCTAGAGGTAACTTACCGACAGAAATCTGCATTACTAACCGAGGGTAATTATAAAACTAGCGCCATCTAGCGGTGATTATTACCGACAGAGATCTGCATTACCAACCGAGGGTAAATCAACCTTACCGACGCACGGTAATACCGACTGAGGGTAACAGCGCCACCTGGTGGCGAACATTGGAACTGTGGGCTGGAACCCGCCTTGTTACACTACTGCCCTAATTTTTCCAATAGAAGAAAATAATTATCAACCCTTAGAAACCAAGCCTAAGCAAAATTGCAGAAAAATGTCCAAACAAAAATCTCGAAATCTGCAATAAATTTTTAATCGAGATCTGAAATGACGGAACATACTCAGGAATATGTTCCCTAATTTTTCCAATAGAAAAAAGTAATTATCAACACTAACAAACCATCCCTAAGAAAAATAGCAGAAAAATGTCTAAACAAAAATCTCAAATTGTACAAAAAAAATTATAATCAATCTCTAAAACGGCGAAACATACTCTGGAGTATGTCCCCTAATTTTTCCAGTAGAAAAAATAAATTATCATCCCCTAGAAACCATATCTAAGGAAAATAACAGCAGAATGTCCAAACAAAAATCTTAAAATCTACAAAAAAAATATAATCAAGTTCTAAAATGACTTAATATACTTAGGAATAAGTCCCTTAATTTATCAAGTAGAAAAAAAATAATTAACATCCTCCACAAACTACCCCTATGAAAAAAGGCAACAAAATGTCCAATAAAAAGTCGCGAATTCTACAAAAGAAATGTAAGTAAACTTTAAAAGGACGTAACATACTCAGGAATATGTCCCCTAATTTTTCTAATAAAAAAAAATAATTATCATCCTCCACAAACCACCCGCTAAGGAACATAGCAGCAAAATGTCCAAACAAAAATCTCTACTTTACAAAAAAATGTTAATTAAACTTTAAAATAACGGAACATACTCAGGAATATGTCCCCTAATATTCCCAACGGAAAAAAGTAATTATCATCCCCCAGAAACCATCCCTAAGATAAATAGCAGAAAAAGGACCAAACAAAAATATTGAAATCTACAATAAAGCTTTAATGAAGCTCCGAAATGACGAAATAGACTAAGGAATATGTTTTGTTATTTTGCAAAAGGAAAAAAGTAATTATTAAGTCTCAGAAACCAACCCTAAGGAAAATAGCAGAAAAATGTCTAAACAAAAATATCGAAATCTACAATAAAATTTTAATAAAGTTTGAAAACGCCGAAACATACTTAGCAGTATGTCTCCTAATTTTTCCAATAGAAAAAAATAATTATTATTCCCTAGAAACCACCCCTAAGGAAAATAGCAGCAAAATGTCCAATCAAAAATCTCGAATTATACAAAAAAATGTTAATCAAACTTTAAAATGGCGTAAAATACTCAGAAATATGTTCCCTAAAGTTTTCAATTGATAACAAAAAATATCAACCCTTAAAAATAATCCTTGATGAAAATATGCAAGAAATAATTAGAAAAATTATTCAATTTGTACACAAAAAAACTATTGATGTTCAAAAATGTCAAAACATACTCAGGAATACGTCTGTTCAAAATGATAACCACACTTTCAACACCTAAAAACAACCCCTAGGAATATAGCCTAGAAAAAATGTAAAAATATTATCAATTTATGCAAAAAAGTTCTAATAAAGTTATAAAATTTTGAAACAATTTTGAAACACTGAAACATGTGCTCCCAAATTTTCCAAATGATAACCAGAATTTTAACCCCTAAAAACAACCCAATGGAAAATAATCGAAAAACAAAATTTAAAAAATTTTAAATTTATAAAAAATCGTCATCATTGACCCCGAAAACCCGCTAGTAAAATTGCATTAAAATTTTGTTATTGAATGCTATTTTGTGGAAAACTGATATAACTATGTAAGTAGGTCTGTTTGTAAAAATGTGATACTTACTTATAAAGCCGTGACTATTCGTACAGATTTTCTGTACGAATAGCCAGACCAAGGTGGAACGGCTATTCGTACAGAAAATTGAAACACTGTCTTTGGGAGCGTAATACCTTTTGTTTTGGTTGTGAAAAATCATAATAAAATGTTGGAAATGCTAAGGGGGGTTCTTGTGTCACAAACAATGGTCTTTTAACCAAAAGATATCCGTATAACATTAATTTTCACAAAAAGAAAGATTTTAACAATTTTCTGTATGAATAGCTGCTCCATTGAGGTTTGGCTATTCGTACAGATTTTCTGTACGAATAGCCAGATCACATAGAACGAGCTATTCGTACTTATTGAAGCAATTTTCTGATTGGTCGAGAATTGCATTACAAATTCCTGATTGGTCGAGATTTTCTGTACGAATAGACACTCCGTTTTTTTATATATGAGGTTAACTTCCTCGAAAAAGATGACTCGAAGTGACCTGAACTTCGGGTTGGCAATTGGTAAATTTTAAGGGACACTTTTTTGATATTTGAGGTTAACTTGAGTGAAGAAGTTGATTTTAAGACTGATCTGGACCTAAATTAGGTTGTTACTGTTACATGATACGACTTATTTTGTTAAATACTTTCTTTTTAAAATTTTGTAAAGTCGGACATTTTGTAGTATGTAGTCGGTATTGTACAATCGGAAATGGTCCACCTGCAACACTGCCATCCGCTCCATAAACACACTCTTGAGACTCTATCGCATTCAGTAACCTTTGACAAAGTATTCTGTCTTCCCATCGCTGGTTTGATATCCTTGACAACCAATCAATAGAAATTGTTTTTTTAATATGACAGTTAAATGTGACGACAAGAATTATTTTATGTGAGAGATCAAACGATGTAGTTTATATTGAAAGTTTTGATACAACAATAAGAATTGATCTGCATCGAAGATGATATCAAAAGTAGTGTTAAAATGTCAGTGCAATAATCTTGAAAATTTAACCAAATAAAAAAAATTGTGACGCAAATACAGCGGTGAGAAGTTGTAAATGTTTTTATTATACTGAATGTTTAAAATACAATAAAAGACGCCCTGACGCATAGATGGTGGCGAGAAGTGGTAACAGTTTTTATTATTACTATATTTTTAAAATCATAATTCAAATCATAAGCAAAAATAGTTATTTAGCCTCTTATCTAAATTGTACAATGTTTATAAGTACGGAGTGTCTATTCGTACAGAAAATCTCGACCAATCAGAAATTTGTAATGCAATTCTCGACCAATCAGAAAATTGCTTCAATAAGTACGAATAGCTCGTTCTATGTGATCTGGCTATTCGTACAGAAAATATGTACGAATAGCCAAACCTCAATGGAGCAGCTATTCATACAGAAAATTGTCAAAATCTTTCTTTTTGTGAAAATTAATGTTATACGGATATCTTTTGGTTAAAAGACCATTGTTTGTGACACAAGAACCCCCCCTTAGCATTTCCAACATTTTATTATGATTTTTTACAACCAAAACAAAAGGTATTACGCTCCCAAAGACAGTGTTTCAATTTTCTGTACGAATAGCCGTTCCACCTTGGTCTGGCTATTCGTACAGAAAATCTGTACGAATAGCCGTTCCACCTTGGTCTGGCTATTCGTACAGAAAATCTGTACGAATAGTCACGGCCTTTTATTATACTGAAAGTTTAAAATCCAATAAAAGACGTCCTGACGCATAGATGGTGGCGAGAAGTGGTAACAGTTTTTATTATTACTATATTTTTAAAATCATAATTCAAATCATAAGCAAAAATAGTTATTTCGCCTCTTAACTAAATTGTACAATGTTTACAAGTAAGTATCACATTTTCACAAACATACCTACTTACATAGTTATATCAGTTTTTTGCAAAATAGCATTTAATAACAAAATTTTAATGAAATTTTACTAGCGGGTTTTTGGGGTCAATGATGACGATTTTTAAGTTTGATGTTTGTAACTTATAACTTCAGAACCAATATGGTGCATAAATTTAAAAAAAATTCTTAAATTACCATAAAAATTTGTTATTTCAGGGTTTTTGGGATCGCTGATGGCGAGTATCGAGTCCGATTTATAAAATTTTAATTTGACAAATCCAATATGGCCGCCAATTTTTTAAAAATTTCTTAATTCGCTATAAAATCATGTATAAAACCTGTTATTTGTGACTCATTCGTATGTTTTCGGGTTGCTGATTATGAAGTTAAAGCCTGATTTGTAAAATTCAAAACAACTCAAGCATATGGCGAATGAATTTTTAAATATTTTTCATATTTTTATTGAAGCTTATTACACTTATGTTTTTGGAGTCGATGATTTCGAGTCTCAAATCCAATTTTGGTAATTTTTAATTGCCAAATCTAATGTGTCGTTTTATGTTTCAAAAATATCTTGAATTCCTTGTCAAACTAGTTATTCGCTTCCTTTCGGGGTTGATTTAAAACAACAAAACCAATATGACGGATGAATAATCCAAAATTTTTGAAATTCGCCTTGAAACTTGTTACTCACGGAATTTCAGGGTCGTGGATAACAAAGCTTATATGCTACTTGTATAATTTTAATTGGAGGTTTAAAAATAGCAGATTTCTTACAAATTTCTTTAAAATTTGTATTTATATTTTCTATCTGAGGGTTATTGGTGTAGCTTATTACAATTCTATAGTCGGATTTTTAAAATTCATGACGTCGGATCCAATATGGCGGCCGATTATTTTAATATTTTTTAAATTCTCCGGAAAAATTTTTACTGGCTTGATGATAGGATCCCTGATTACTAATTTCAAGTCTGATTTTAAAAAATCTAAATAGTGGATCTAATAATGAGAATAAATTGTGACTAATTCTGTGAATTCACCTGAAAGCTTCTTTCTCAAAGTTTTCTTGGGTCGCTGGCAATTTTGAAAGTTCTAAACGGTGGACCTACTACAGCTAATGAATTTTAAATAATTCCTTTCAATCTTTTAAAACTTTTTTCTTGGGAATATCTGGTAATAGCGATTACCATTCTTACGTACTATTCTTAAAATTAAAAAGGCAGATCATCTATGTCGATTTGAAACAAATTTGAATTTCCGTTCATTTGTCACTTTTCTTAAGTAAACTTATTTTTCCCTATTGGTAGGTATATTAAAAAATAGTAAGACCCTGATGTACTCAAATATTTTTATACGCACTATAATTATTATTATTTTTATCAATTCGAAAAATTAGGGAGTATATATTCCGTATTATCTGGCATTTTATAACTACCTTAGAATTTTTTTTGTATTAAAAATTTTTTAAAATTTTTTTTTCGATTTTTTTTATCAAAGGTTGTTTTTAGGAGATTATAATTCTGGTTATCGATTAGAAAAATTAGAGAACATAATCCCTAGTATGTTCTGACATTTTCGAACTTAATTAGAATTTTTTTGTAGAAATAGAATAATTTTTCTAATTATTTCTCGCATATTTTTCTCAGGGGTCATTTTTAAGGGTTGATAATTCTGGTTATCAATTAAAAATATTAGGGAGCATATTTCTGAGTATGTTTTGCCTTTTTATAATAATATTAGAATTTTTTAGTAGAAATAGAATAATTTTTCTAATTGTTTCTCGCATATTTTTTTCAGAAGTTATTTTTAAGGGTTAATAATTCCAATTATCAATTAAAAATATTAGGGAGCATATTCCTGAGTAATTTCCGCCACTTTATAACTTTATTAGAATTTTTTTTATAAATTTATAATCTTTTAAATTTTTTTTTTCGATTATTTTCTATCGGGTTGTTTTTAGGGGTTAAAATTCTAGTTATCATTTGGAAAATTTGGGAGCATATTCCTGAGTATGTTTCAAAATTTTATAACTTTATTAGAACTTTTTTGTATAAATTGAAAATATTTTTAAATTTTTTCTCGGCTATTTTCCTTGGGGTTGTTTTTAGAGGTTGAAAGTCTTGTTATCATTTGGAAAAATTAACAGACATATTCCTGAGTATGTTTCGACATTTTTAAACATCATTAGTTTTTTTTGTGTACAAATTGAATAATTTTTCTAATTATTTCTCGCAAATTTTCCTCAGATGTTATTTTTAAGAGATGATAATTTTGGTTATCAATTGAAAATATTAGGGAGCATATTGCTGAGTAAGTTCCGTCATTTTATAACTTTTTTAGATTTTTTTTGTATAAATTGATAATTTTTTTAAAATTTTTTTCTCGATTTTTTTTCTTTGGGTTCTTTTTAGGGGTTGAAATTCTGGTTATTATTAAAAAAAATTAGGGATCATATTTCTTAGTATATTCCGCTAATTTATAGCTTCATTTGAATATTTTTTAAGGAATTAAATAATTTTTCTAATTATTTCTCACATATTTTCATCAAGGGTTATTTTTAAGGGTTGATATTTTTGGTTATTAATTGAAAACTTTAGGGAACATATTTCTGAGTATTTTACGCCAAAAAATAACTTCATTTGAATTTTTTTGTAGAAATTGATAATTTTTTTTCAATTTTATTTTTTTTATCTTATTTCTCAAGGGTTATTTTTAAGGGTTGAAATTCTAGTTATTATTTGCAAAAATTAGTACACATGTTTCTGAGTATATTTCGACATTCTAGATCTTCATTAGAATTTTTTTGTAGAATTTGAATAATTTTTCTAATTATTTCTCGCATATTTTTCTGAGGGCTTATTTTGAAGGGTTGATTATTCTGGTTATCAATTAAAAATATCAGGAAGCATATTCCTGAGAATTGTTTACCAATTTATAACTTTCTTATATTTTTTTGTAAAAATTAGCGTCTTGAAAATAGCGGATTTGTTAAAACTTTTTCAATTTGTCTTTAAATTTTCTATCTAAGGGTTATTGGTATAATAGCTGATTACGAATATTCAGTCTGATTCTTAAAATTCATGACGGCAGATCCAATATGGCGTCCGATTATTGCAAAATTACTTAAATTCTCAGTGAAACTTTTTACTCGCTTGATTTTGGATTCGCTGATTACGAATCTCAAGTCTGATTTACAAAACTGTAAATAATGGATCTAGTAATGAGAATAATTTGTTAGTAATTCTTTGAACTCGCCTTTGGGTCGCTGGCTACGAATCTTAGTTCCAATTTTGAAAATTCTAAAATGGTGAATCTACTACAGCGGATGAAATTTTAAAAATTCCTTCAGTCTTTTAAAACTTGTTAGTTGAGAATATCTGGTGTTAGCGATTACAATTCTTACGTCCTATTCTTAAAATTAAAAAAGGCAGATCATCTATGTCGATTTGAAAAATAATTTGAATTACAATTGAGACTTTTTATTACCAGGTTTTTGAGTTCAATGCTTGCGAGTATTGAGTCCGATTTTTAAGTTTTTTTCATTTTTGAAAATGGTAAATCCAGTATGGCGAACGATTATTTTAAAATATCTTCAATCCACATTGCAACTTGTTACCATCGGGATTTTGGGGGTATTGATTACGATTATTAAGACCGATTTAAAAAATTTTTAATTGCGGGTAAAACATGGCACACGATTATTCAAAAATTTCTGCAATTCGCCTGGAAAGTTGTTCTTCCGGGCGTTTGATATCGTTAATGGCGAGTTTCAAGTCTGACGTTTAAAATTTAAAATCGGCAAATCCAATAGGGTGGGCGATTTTTTTGTAAGTTTTTGGGTCCCTGTTTAAAAATATGAAAAGCCATTCTTACACTGTTAAAAAAGTATAGAATTGTTTGCAACTTAATACCGAGTGTGAAGTTGTAAAATTACAGTGTTCGTTATTCAGTGCGAAGATGCATACATCCCTACTATTCAAGTGTGAACTTAAGAAAAGTTATCTTTTACACCTGCGCGGTGCGGTGTGAAGGCAATATCAGTAACACTCGTAAGTGTCCGTGAAGCTTGCCATTCCTGAGTTTCCTAATTTTAATTTTTCTCTGATTCTACCAGAACAACATATATATGACTTAAAGACTACGATGAGCGTACGCTTGACAGATTTGTATCGCGCTCAAAATTGAAATACCGAATATAAATTGTAAACCAAATGACTACTAAATATATAAATCAGTATAATCCAATTTATTAAAAAGATAATCTAATATATACTACAATATAATTATTGAAAAATAAACAAAGTTGGTACTGAATAATAAACAGAAAATAAGATTAGGTGGCAAAATAACTTAAATGATATTATGATTATGTCAATCTTGTTTAATTTTGACCATATACAAAAATCGATTTAAAAATGATACAGACTAGCGTACTTCGTCGCTTGAGGGCAGCAACATGCCAAATCAGCTGTACGGTAAAAAAGATGTCCTTTCCAATAAAAAGCGAAAAACATCCTGTTTCAGGAAAATTGTAAAAACTATGCCTTTTCGTGTTAGCGGTTAAAAACATACCTTTTCAGACGAACGGTGAAGAACATGGTCTTCAAATTATCAAACAGTTCTTCCTTGTTAGATAGCTGAAAATTGCAATAATACAAATATAAAATAATAAATATATTTATAAATAATATAAATAATAAATATTAAGGTATTATATAAATAAAAAAATAATAGAACAATTTTTTCCTATTAAATAGGAAAACATTGTTTGATTATTTGAAAAGGCATGTTCTTTACCGTTTGTCTGAAAAGGTATGTTTTTCACCGCTAACATGAAAAGGCATAGTTTTCACAATTTTCCTAAAACGGCATGTTTTTCGCTTTTTATTGGAAAGGGCATCTTTTTTACCGTACAGCTGATTTGGCATGTTGTTGCCCTCAAGCGACGACTTAACCTTGCTCGCTAACGCTCTCTCGGTGGTTATTATTTCTTTAATTGAACCCACCGCGATCAAAAGGGCTTACGCGTGACTTTCGTTGGCCTCTCGTACAGCGAGTCTACGGCTGCGCCAGGGGTCCTGCGCACTCGTTCATATGCCCTTTTGATCGCGGACGGTTCAATTGCTTATTGATGTGGACATTTTATAAAATGTTAGTGAACTTATTGTTAATTGAATTTGTAATATTTTTTTACAAATTTTTTATATTCTAATAATTTTTATTGTCATATTTTATTATTATAAAAATTTTTAAAAATTAATTATCATATTAATTAATTTTAATTTATTTTGAATTGGATATTTGCTAATGAAACAGATTAGAATAAAGTATTTTCCAATCAAATATCAGAACTTAAAAATTACAAAAATGTAAATGTAGAATTGAAATAAAATATATTTCTTTTTGAATGTCAGGAAATTTAAAATACATTTTAATAGGGTAAGTGCTGTGGAAATGGCAATGCGTGAGAGATGACCAATTGAAATATTTTACAGAATTTGTTATTTAATAGAAATTATTATTGATTATTTAGCTTCATTTCTGTGCGCGGAAGCAAATAGAAGCAAACAATTGAAAAAAAAGGAAAAAGTTTTTGAAATCTTTGTGTATTTGTTTGACTAGTGCTAAAAAATGTCAATGGGTTCATATTATTGATTGTTGAAGTCTATTTTTTTTAGAATGAGGCTTATTTCCGTATTTTTTGAAATTGTGGATGAGCCAAGATATGTAATAAAGTCACAATTATGCATAAAAAGTTTTTATTTATTTAAATATTAGGGGCAATCATACATTTTTTCGAGTTAAAAAAATGTAAAGTATGTGGCTAAAGGTTATAATTATATTTTTGTTACAGAAGGAAAACGATTGTTTCGAAAAAATGGTGTTCTTTTACTTATTTTCCGTAACATAACGGTACCTATAGTTAATCAGTACCTATAGTTGATCAGTTATGATTTAATTAGACATAAATTAATTTATTGCTTGATTATATTGTTAAAAATAAATCTTGTAATATTTAATGTAAGATTTGACATCAATATTATTAAACTAATAATTAATGTTGACTAATTAAATTATCACTGATCGATTATAGGTACTGCTCGAGTATAGGTACCGTTATCTTACTATTTCGTCTGGAAATTTGAAGCTTGATATTCTGAACTATTTTTGTAATTAGATCACAGGAAAAATATAAAGAATCTTAATGGATCTACATTTTCTTTTTTAAATTAAATTTTCGAATCTGAGTTTATTTCCGTTATGTTTCTATATTCGAATAATGTTTGCTTCTTCATATAAGAAGCTTTGTGATCGTTAAGATTTTCAATTTTCCAAAAATAGTCTAAATCGACTCATTTTCATCTAAAAAGCGTAAATTTTCATTTTTAAGCAAATGTCTAGATGTATGTATGTGTGTGTGTGTATAGCGTTTTTTTGTCGCCAGGATATCTCGAAAACGCTTTAATGGATTTTAATAAAATTTAGATGACTTATTAAGCTCTTGAATATCTAAATTTAGAAACAGGAATTTTTTTAAAATACCAAATCAAATTTGTTTAAACACCTTTTTTAATAAAAAAAAATCGTTGTTCGTTTAAAAATTTTAATTAAAAGAATAATAGATTACTTCATTAAGCAGTGACAATAATTACAATTTTCAACTCGTTATCTTAACAAAAATGGTAATTACATTGAATATAATTTATTTTATTCAGTTAATTGAATTACTAGTCTATTATTCATAAAATTTGTATTTCAACGAAATAAAGGTATATTTATTTTAAACAAATATTTATTAGCAATTATAAAATGTTTTTCTTCGTAACATTGGAAAGGTTTTTAAAAGCAAAATATGCTTCACAAAGAATTTGTTACATAAAACTTAAAAACAATGTGTTTACACACAAAAATTAAAAAATGTATTATTTCTAAACCAATTATTTTAAAATGTAAGAAAAAAATACTTAAAGTCTGATAAAAAATAGAAAAATAATCATAAAAAACTATAAAAAAATGAGCGTAGGATTTTGTCGATTTAACACATGCGCAGTAGCTTTCTACTAACATTACACATGCGCTGTAGCTTTCTACAAACGTTAAGTATACGCAGTGGTAAAAATCTAAACAAACAATGATTGTTGAACAATTTCAATATAAACTGACATTAAAAAACATGTTAGCAAAAAAGTTTAATCCAATGTTAAAAACAAATAATTTTGAAGACTAAATTGTACGCACAACATTTTACAAGTGGAGAAAAACAAAATTTTAATTTTCGTTGGAATTAAAAAAAATAAAAGTGTTAAATAATAATAGTACTGTTGCGGAAGTGCACTTACAATGATACAGTGTTACACAGTTGTGGTGCACTACTGCGCATGTGCAACAATATGTTGTGCATGAAAAAATGTTCAGTTTAACATGCTTGACCCGAATAGTGCCAGTGCGCATTGTTACAAACTGTAATAACATGATAAAATGAACATTTTTGTAAGTTGCCTATTGGAAAATGTAGGTGAACTTTGAAGTGTGTACGACGATGAACGAAGTTTTCTCGGCATCGTATTAATATAATAGAAGATTTTAGAGAATCATTTAGGAACTGGTATACTTTAATAGTGAACAATTCGGCAAATAATATCTGTTTTTACAAAAATTTATATTTTTCCGCATTTTGAAAACAGTTTTTTTCCCCTCGAAATTATAAAAATCTACTTTAATTTTTACTGAATAAAAGAATCAATTTTAAACTTGATAGAGATTTTAAAAAATCATTTGTCAACTGTTAAACTTTAATAGAAAAGAATTTGGCAAAAAACATCTGTTTTTACAAAATTCAATATTTTTAAGCATCTCAAAACCTGTTTGTTTCCCCTCAAAATTATAAAAATATTTTTTTTATTTTTACCAGTTAGAAGCATCAGTATTAATTATGATAGAAACTTCAGAAAATCACTTGGGGACTGTTAAACTTTTAAAGGAAACATTTTGGCAAATAATATCTGTTTTTACAAAAATCGATATTATGCCGGATCTTACCAAATAGAAAAATCGGTTTTAAATTTGATAAAATTTGATAAATCAATGAGAGTTTTTTTCCCTTGTCGAAAGTTTTTTTACCTCTAATGTTCACTAACCTCAAAACTGTGAGTACTGCCACGCTTAACGCGTACGAAACACGGTTTATTATACATATGTGATAGAAAATAGCATATGCATCTCGGGAGGCCGATTTTTTGTCTCGCACAATGTTCTCTGAACATTTGTGCTCGCCAAAAAAACACGGCCTTCCCTCCCTTGATGCGTAACACACTATTAATTTTTACCAAATAGAAAAATCGGGTTTAAATTTGATAGAGATTTTAGAAAATTATTTGGGAACTTATAATCTCTAATAGTACAAAATTTGACAAAAAATATCTGTTTTTACACAAATGATATTTTTTATCATGTTGAAAACAGTTTTTTTCTCTCGAAATTATAAAAATATTTTTTAATTTTAAAAAGAAGAGTCGGTTTTAAATATGATAGAGACTTTAGAAAATTACTTAGGGACCGTTAAACTTTAATAAGAGATAATTTGGCGGAAAATATCTGTTTTTACAAAAACCATGTTTTTCAGCATCTCGAAATCAATTTTTTGCCATTCTAAAATATAAAAATCTTAAATAAATATTCATTTTTTGTGGAATTTTATATGATTATTTTTGTAGATTT
Organism: Ganaspis brasiliensis; assembly: GCA_037103525.1. Taxonomy (NCBI): domain Eukaryota; kingdom Metazoa; phylum Arthropoda; class Insecta; order Hymenoptera; family Figitidae; genus Ganaspis; species Ganaspis brasiliensis. The sequence continues at coordinate 1,026,257 of JAZKLR010000041.1, read as the reverse complement.
TTTTTTACATTAAATATTAATAGAATAACGACCCTTTCGGACAGTCTTGTATTTATTTTTATTTAAATATAATCCGACGTTTCGAGAAACAAACCGTTCTCATTATCAAGGACATCTAAACCAACAATATGAGGCACACATAAAAAAACAATAAGGTAAAAGAAAGAAAAAAATTTTTCTTTCAGTCAAAAGTTAAAACCATTATCAATATACTAAGCACGATCGTCAATTACATAGAACTTATTCGTACGAATAAACAGTGACAACGTCACTGTCACTAAATAAATAAAATTTATTTATTTTATTAATACACTTGTTATGGGAAACAAAAATGTTTTGAAAACAAGCGAAGATTCAACTAAAGTGTCTTATCGCACTATAAATAAAACTAGATAAAGAAACAGCATTGCATAAATAAACGTAAACAATTAATTGGCAATTTTTCTGGTACGATTTTGTTCCAATAAAATAGAAGATAGCGCAATTACAAAGCGTTTAACAAAGTGTTGCCTTTCGACAAACAATCCAACCACATAGAAGCATTAATCGGAGAATTCACGACATTAAAAAATAATTCCCACATATCAGAACACGCCGGACAGTTTACTAAAATGTGAAATAGATCTCCCTGTTCCGGGCAAAAGCGAAAGATGTGGGTAAATTAGAAAACTCCTTGATAGAGTGAGTTGCTCGCGATCGCGGTTAACGAGAAACCAACCATAATCCGCTAGGACCGACCGATTTTGGCAAAAGATATATGTTTTACAAAAATCGATATTTTTAAGGATTTCAAAAAAAAAGGTTTTTCCCCCTTGAAATTACAAAAATCTTTTTTAATTTTTACGAAATTATCATTTAAGGAATATTAAACTCTAAAAAGAAAAAAATTGTCAAAAAGTGTCTATTTCTTCAAACAATCACACGAGTCAACAGTCGTCGCGTCGTCTTGGACAAGTTGAACACGTTACTTTTTCCAAAAACTGTGGTAGCAGAAGATGCCAAAGGGGTCGAAGAGAAGCAAGGATCCAGGGGGAAAAACCTGACCAAAGGGTTTGGGGAGCGAAGCCCCCTGAAACAGAAAAGCCAAGTCAAAAGATTAAATTTTAAAAATAAATTTTAGGTTAGATATTTACACTTAAAAATTTCAGAATAAATAAAATGTTTGAAATTAATATCTGTTAAACATTTATTTTATAGAAGAAAAAAGAAGTTTATAAGTTAAATATTTATTTTATATCCTGAAATTTTAGATTTTGTTTCTCGAAAAAGGTATGTCACGTAAAAACGTTTTTAGTACTAATAATAGAGTAATAATAGAGTGTTTTTTCTTTAAATACATTATCGCAAAGCTTTTAATTGTAAACTTTTTTATACTTAATGTAAAATTATATTCTTATCCTTTTTAACTAGTAAAACGTTTTTACTTATATTAGTAATATAGTTTTTCTTATAATATTATTTGTTCTGCTAAATTACACTCGTACCGTAATGTGCCGTTCAAAGAAGCCATGTATCATACAAAATTTTTGTTAACTTGCACCATGAGAATGAAGTTATGGACGACCAGTGACGCTTGAATGTTTTGCTTACTGCACTAGGCGTAGGTTCGCAAGCCAATCACAGAGCAGTTCTGATTGCTCAGTGGCCTAGTCCAATAAGCAGCTGGACAGCTACATTAAAGCATCGCTGACTGTCCGTAAACTCGTGCTTATGGTGTGAATATAACAAAAAAGACATTAAAATCGATTAACTTCTTCCGGAAATAATTTGAATTGAGTGAACTCACTTTTTTCTAAAATTCAAAAAATTGAAAGTTGCCTATATCTCAAGAACTGTTCTACTTTCCTCATATCTGACTCCATATTTAGATTCAGTGGAAATTTTTAAAACAGTCAAATTTTACAGTTCAAAATTATTCTAAACTAGTATAATTTTTTAATCAGAAAGTTTGAAACATTTTGAAATAAACTCAGACCTCTCTGGGAGGGGGGGGGGGGGGTGAACCACTAAACCCTCTCCGTGCGCACTGGCCTGTCTTTTACAATTATTACTTTCTCTCTATTTCCCGAATAGGTTGTAAGTATTCTCATACTTAGATCATGAGATTTATCGAGTATTAAAACCTTTCTCCGCATCTAACGCTTTTTGTAAAACACCAGGAGGTGTTAGTGTTTCAGACTTAGTTTCCGAATCCATGTTTTAAAGTTAAAATGAAAATTACTTCAATACGTCTGCCAATTTATGACCATGCCTGCACTCACTTCGCAAACCAGATCATGGTTTGGACCATGTTGCAAACAAATGTGTCTAAATTTTCCATCGTCGGGACGCCGATCCCCCCTTTTTCCGGATTCTTGCCGAGGGCCTCTCAAGACCCTCACTTTTTCAGTGACTTTTTGAGATTCAAGGGGTCAATTTCGCGTGAGATGTTTTATAAATTGCTCTCCTCAGTTTTCTACTAATTTTAAGCATTTTTAACCTTTTTTACCATGTTTTTTCTCAACAACGCATTTCTTCGATTTTGTCGCGACTTCTGGGAAACAAACTGCCTGTGAAGAATCAACGGATTTGAATAAACTACCTGTTTTGTGTATTTGTGTGTTTTCAGTCGTTTCTGAAAACCTTGATTTACAATCCACTATAAACTTGTGTATTTTGTGCTTTCTGCTCAAACAAGTTGAGACTCCCATAAATGAATTTTGGTGGGGGATTTATTTATGGGAGTTTTGTTTAGTTTTGTGTACATTTGCAGACATCTTAACGCAACTACGCAGGTATATGACTGGAATATCTTGTAGGAGGGGGATAAGATAAAGGAAGTTTTGTTTATGGGAGTCTTGACTGTAACTGAAGTAAGCTGCGCAAAGGCTTCTGCTATTCAGTGACGAGAATTTCCAAACCAGACCTTTAATTTGTTTGACTTAGCCCATTAGAACTTTCAATCATCCCGGCAAGAAGAAGTAGATTGGTTTGGATTAAAGTGATATCAAATATACTGGAATTTGGATCTTTTTCAATGCCAAACCAATCTCATTTTTGAAATTTTACTTTTGAATTCACTTTGTTAGTATAGAAGTGCGTTCGATTTAATCTGTTTTAATGCATGTTCATTTTTGACATAAAAATGTAGCCATTTTAATTCTGTTAAGAGGATTGAAAAAGCTAACAAATGTATACCCATTTAATATCGACAGAGCATCTTCCAAGTTTGTGGACACTTTAATTCCCTTTAATGTAGCTTGTTTTGATTTAAATGAATAAAAAAGAAAAACTTAATTTTTGAGACATTTCAATTCATTTTGGCGAATACAAGTAAAAACAAATAAATCCTACCACATTTTTTAACTTAAAATGACCAAATTCACTTCATTTTTATTCCGTTTAGAAGATAGAAATGAAATCTATCCCACACATTATGTTTGTGAAACACTTGTGCTTAGGGCTTTATAAACTATAGTCGAAGGATCAAAAGAGTGCGTTGTGCTCAGATTTGCAGATTTGAATGAAATCTATCCCATACATTATGTTCGTGAAACACTTGTGCTTAGGGCTTTATAAACTATAGTCGAAGGATCAAAAGAGTGCGTTGTGTTCAGATTTGCAGGATAGTATTTATGTTAGAAAAATTTTGTGTACAAAAACTTGCAAGTGTTATTTAACACAAGTGATTAATACGTCTAGTGTGTATATATACTTCGTCTCAAAAGTTTTATTAACCTAAAATAATAGTTTATTTACAGCGTTCTACGTATTAATTTTACGAGTCATGAGTAATTTTACTACGTCAAACGTAGTAAATTTGTTTCACCTCGTCTCACGTAGTAATTTTACTTTGATTTGTAAATGAACAGTCTCGCCGGTTTGTTATTTTACTTGTTTATGGTAATACGACAACCGGTGTGTATTTTTACTTTGTGGGCAATAGTACCATAACTTGCCGTCTGTAATTCTACATAGTATGTTACAAAAAAGGATACTCTACCCCCGCACAACACGTAAACTTGATAGTCGAATTATCTAGTAACATAACCTAAAATCTATGTATATATAAAATTTCAATTCACCTCACAATTTACATCCTTTTTATAGAAATATCTATTTATTTTAAGAAATTTATTTCTTTTTGTCAACCTTTCCTCAAGTGTCGTCAACTTTCAGAAAGTTTGCTGCAAATCTGTAAACTTGAGAAAATGGTAAAATTATACACCGTATGTGGTCTTATAAAACGTAGAAATCCGGTAAAAACGATGTGATAATTTTTTAATTGAAATAAATTTTAGTAGCTTTGAAATTTTCAAATTAATTTTTGATAAAATAATAGTTTTTTTCAGTTTTTTAGTGAAACTTAAATTTAGACCATTTGTAATCAATTTAATACCTTTTAATCCACTGTATACATTTCAATCCCTTTTTAATCCACGTTCGACTAAGTTTGGAATTCAAACGATAACTTTCAAAAATGAGATTGGTTTGGAAAGAAACGTTTCTATTCCATTTAATTCACTTTTTCTTGCCGGGATTTTAGACATTTTTTATAAGCAAAGCTAATGAAAATTAAGATACTCATTTATGTAAATACTCGTTAATAAAGAAATGTAGTTAGAGAATTCAATGAGCATGTGCAAAATTAAACAATATTTACTTTGATCTCTGAGAATCGGCTCCTCCGTGGTAAAAATAAGAAATAACTTCGCCAACTGACGCGTCATGGATCAAGAAATCGATACATTCGACGTCTTTCAACTAACCTCCGAAGTCTCACTTTGCGCGCAGGTGTTGGCAAAAAATTATCTTTTTACCCCTCAGGCACAAACATAGCGCTTTTAGATGCTTGTAGGTAACGTCTAAACTTTACTCTAAACGCATTCATTTATTCGACCTTGTGAAAATGCCATCCATTCTTTCCCTAGGAAAAAAATGAACAGCTGATCCATGCATTTTTTCACCATAGGGAAAACACGTACGCCATTTTCATACGGTCAAACATATGAACGCATTTCGTCCCTTACCTACAAGCATTTAAAAGCACCTCGTTTGTGCCTTTGACCCCGTGTTGCTTAATATACTATTTGTTATTCCTCAAATAAATTAATTTTTTTGACAATTTTACCTTTTTTACGTCAAAAGAAAATTTTATAACGTCAATAAAAATGTATGATTTTATAGTATTCGCCCTGAAAAATTTTACATTTTCAACAAAATAAAATGTTTTACTATAAATGTAACAACGTAAACGGTGACTTTTGCCATGGTATAATATTCAAATAAAATTTGGAAAATCTGAAAATATACATTAATAATTTTCTAAATATTCCATGCAGGGCCGACGAAACAGATTTTTTCTATGTCTGGAATTCTCTGCTCCTCCCCCCATCTTCCCCCCTTTTAGCATGTGAAATTCTCCACACACTTGGATTTAGCGTGGGGACTCATCCACACGTTCCACATGCCTTTCGCCGGCCCTGATTCCATTAAAATTTTTCAACCTGCCTTCAGGTATCAAAAAGCGCCATCTTTGTCGCTATATGGAAATTATAAATAGAATCTAAGAAAAATATTTTTGAAGTCTGAAATACGCGTGTCTTTTTGAATGAGAAAAAACTTTTTTTAATGTTTAAAATCCACGAGGCATTCCACGAGAATTTTGTCTAAAATTGACACAAGGAAATCCTCGTGGATTTCTCGAGGTGTTCCTAAAGTATTTCCTAAAAAATATTTTTGATAGAAAAGCACGAGTAAAGCAAGTTTAATACAAAGAAATTCATAAGATAATTCAAAACCCAAGTACACCTGTGAAATACCAGTACTACTCGAGTTAAGCCCAAAGCACAATGAATTTACGAGAGCAGGGCATGAGATAAAAAAGGACAGAGACTGTTTCTGTACTTTTCTGTCTCATGCTGTAGTCCCGTAACCGTCTTCAATATCTACTGCTATTATAGCATGAAAGAGCATTTCACTTTAATTACATAACTTTATTCATGTATTTTTCGCATAAATCTGTGCACTTACTGTAAAAATAGTCCCATTGCGATAAAACCAAGTGAACGTTGCTAACTTTATATTAACTTTGTACGAAATTCACAACTATGTCATATCATAACTGCCGTGCAAAACTGAAAAACCGTAACTTCATTTTTTACTCAGGTTATGTTGACTACTATATTGCTTCATTTATAAAAATATAGAGATTGAAATTTTAACAAATATCATTCATGGAAGTTACAAATCAAAATTCGTCACCTTTTATGCATAAAATGTTTCATAATTACAATCTCCAAATTTTTATAATTGAAGCAATATAATAGTCAACATAATCTAAGTAAAAAAATGTTATGGTTTTTCAGTTTTGCAAGACAGATAAATGTAACATATTTTCCATACTAGACCTTCAAAAAGCGCGCTACGTGCTCCATATCTATACCGAAATTTCAAAGGTGATATTTCTCAAAGCAGAATGTGTTAACATTATTTATTAAATATCCTTGCTTAAATTGTTGAGTTTCTTTTTTTTTGACGATAATAATTATTTTATTCTTCATTAATTTATTATTTTTTTTATTTAATTTTTTATTTTCTGATAATTAATTTATAAATGACTATTTTTAAAATTTCCAAAACATACACTCTTAGTTTCAATCAATTAAATTTGATTGTTTGTTAATCAAATTTGACTGATTCAATCAATGTAGACTCGCTCACTGGTGGACCAATTAAATTGATTGTTTTAAATCAGTCAAACAACGTGATTGATTTGGATCAGTCAAATATACTGAAGAATTCAATCATTTTTGTTGATTTAATAATTCTGCTATAATTTTAATATCTTTCAAGAAAAAACACCTTATTTTTGAAAATTAAAAATACTAAATCAAAATAAACCTTGAATCTCTTTAACTGGTAACATTTTGTCCGTAGTGCAGATTTTTCGTTTTTATTTACTATCCAGAATACTTGTTATTTATTATTGATATTGTTTTATAACATTCTTATATCATATGTTGACAAACACAACATACATAATTTAATACTAAACGCTCAACTTACAAATTAAAATATTTGACTCTGAGGGGTCTCGAACGCGCGACCCTTGGGCCTAAAGCCCAACGCTCTAACCATTATGCCATACGCTCAATACATATATTTTACGAACTGTCGTTATAAGCTACACGCTACTATTATTTCAAAAATAGTGTTTAATAATTTTATGGCATCTGTGATTAGTTATAATAATAGTTAAAATAAAAAATACTCAACAAAACATAAGGGTTTGTTGAAAATACACATTATACAATCTTTTTTGTATTTTACAACAATTATTGATTTACCAGTTAAAATGACTGATTTAAGTTTGTAGATAAATTTAACAGACAAATCAGTCATTCTGTTTGACTGATTATCAATCAAATTCAGTTACTGATTGAATCAATCAAAATATTCGATTGAATCACCAATCAACATGATTATTGTGGCAATGAAAGTCATTGATTCGACAGTCAAAATCTGCTTGATTGATTCAATCAATCAAATTTTGACTGATTCAAACTAAGAGTGTATATTGTAATATTTAAAAACATCCTACCTTCAATCTTTTGTCATAATTCCATGTCATTTTTAACTTTATTGTCATTTTTAAAATTAGTTAATATCACTTCGTCATTTTTATAATCATGATCATTTTACTTAATAGTTACTTTAGAATTAGAATTAGAATTTCTTTATTATGTCCTAGGAAAACCATGAGGACAACCGATATAGAATACAATAATTGAGTAATACATTGAGTAATATACATAAAATATTATTAAATTGTAACAATTAACAATCACAGACCATATAGAAGATCATCTCATACTATAGAGTATTATAGAAAATAACATTGATACACCTTGATAAAAATAGTTTAATTAAATTTATATTATAATCCGTAGCATAACACTATATAATATATTATAACATACATGTATCATAGTTTGTACACTCTAGTTATATTTTAAGGAGAAAACAAAAATCAAAGAGAAAGAATCAGACAGACTACTCATCAAGAGAAAACAAATAGTTATACAGTTTGATTTTAAAAGTTCTCGAACAATTTAGAGAAGTTAAGAGACCAGAAAAGAGTTCCATAGGGAAGATGCAATTACGATAAATGAATTTTTATATTGCTCAGTTTTGCACAAAGGGATTCGAAGCACTCTAGTAGCCCTAAGTTCTCTAGAGGTTACTTGATAGTTAATAATATAATATATATTTTTACAATATGTCAATGGTAAGTCAAGATATAACAGTAAAAATGGTATTTTATACCTACTACAGGACTAGAAAAATATACTTTTTCGACAGTTAATATAAATATATTATGAAATTTAAATGTGTTATTAACAACTGAAAAGAATGCTTTTTTTAAAAGCACACTGCAACTAGGAAAAAGTGTAATCTAAAAAAAATACATATAAATATTTAATTTTAATTAAGTAATAGTGTTTTTAAAACAACTTACAAAATCAAGTTTAAAATATTTTTTTACTAAAAGTAAAATTTATAAGATATAATACTTTTATACTGTATCCTTCTTGCGTTAAAATTCATTAAAAAATACAAGTTAAAATATACGAGTTTAACACGTATTATACAAGATAAAACGAAAAAAATTCATTAAAAAATATAAGTCAACATATACGAGTTTAACACGTATTATACACAATGTAAAGGACAAAAATTCACTAAAAAATATCAGTCAAAAAACACGTGTTAAACTCGATGTAAAGAATAAAATTCATTAAAAAAAATAAGTACCAAAATACGAGTTAAACACGTATTATACACGATGTAAAGGAAAGAAATTCACAAAACAATATAAGTCTAAATATACGAGTTTAACACGTTTTAAGCACGATGTAAAAATAAAAAGGTCACTAAAAAAATAAGTCTAAATATACGAGTTTAACGCGTGTTAAACACGATGTAAAAACAAAAAGGACACTGAAAAATATAAGTCTAAATATACGAGTATAACACTTGTTAAACACGATGGAAAGAAAAAAAATTGACTAAAAAATATGAGTCTAAATGTACGAGTTTAACACGTGTTAAAAACGACTTAAAAAAAAAATTCACTAAAAAAGATAAGTCTGAATATACGAGTTTAACACGTGTTAAACACGATGTAAAAACAAAAAGGACACTGAAAAATATAAGTCTAAATATACGAGTATAACACTTGTTAAACACGATGGAAAGGAAAAAAATTGACTAAAAAATATGAGTCTAAATGTACGAGTTTAACACGTGTTAAAAACGACTTAAAAAAAAAATTCACTAAAAAAGATAAGTCTGAATATACGAGTTTAACACGTGTTAAACACGATGGAAAGATATAAAAATTCACTAAAAAATATAAGTTAAAATTTACGAGTTTAACACGTGTTAAACACTAGGGATAAATAAAAGTTTATTACAAATTATAAGTCAAAATATACGAGTTTAACAAGTGTTAAACACGATGTAAAGGAAAAAAATTCACTAAAAAATATAAGTTTAAATATACGAGTTGTAGACGTGTTAAACACGATGTAAAGAAAAAAAATTCATGAAAAAATATAAGTCTAAATATACAAGCTTAACACGTGTTAAACACGACGTAAAAAAAAATAAAATCACTAAAAAATATAAGTCTAAATATACCAGTTTAACGCGTGTTAAACACGATTTATAGGAAAAAATCATTTAAAAATGCAAGTCCTAAAATACGAGTAAAACACAAAATAATTTGAACAAAAATTATAAAAAAATGCAAGTCCCAAAATACGTGTTAAACAGGTATTTTACACATGTTTTCGTGTCGAAAACGATATGTGTTTTACACGTTTAAAACACGTATAAAACACGTAATAAACATGTAGAAAACACGTAAAAAACACGTATTTAACATGTGTTTTATACATGTTTACACGTGTAAAAACACGTGTTTTTTTGATAGGGTAATTATTTTAATCTTGTATTTCTTAATTTTACTATTAAATAACTCTGGAATATTTTAATCTGACATTTTGAATTTGTAATTCTAAAATATATTCTTTTGACGTCAAAATTTATGTAAAGACCTTAACAATACCACTCAATTATGCTTTAAAGTAATTCGTTACAATTATAATTTTTTCGATTTTTTTTATCCCGATAACAATTTTATGTTTTATCTCAGATATAGAATATAGTTTTTGCGAATTTCTGCTAAAATGTAGGGAAATGACATGTAATACTTAATTGTAGAAAATCTAAAAGCAGTCCATCAAAAAATATATAATAAGAAAAATTTTAATTTTTTTAGTTTTCCGAAAAAATAGTATTTCTTCCGTTGTTAAAAATATTTTTAAATTTTGTAAATTTATAAACCCATCCTAAGTCAATACGTAAAACTCTGTCAAATTTGGTTTCAACAAACAAAAAATTTTCACTCTTAAAATTTTTTGAATTTTGTAGAAATTTGAAATTTAATTTTGTAATTTATTTAATATAAATTATTAATTTAATTTAAGGTTTTTTTGAAAAAGTGCCATAACTTCCGTTAAAAAATGTTTTTTAATAGAATATGGCAACAAACTATTATTCAATTATTAATCGCTTAAACTCGGCAAGGTTGCAGTTGGGCCTTTTCCGATTGTATATTAACCGACTGTACAATACCGACTGTACAAAATCCGATTCTACACAGATTCCGATTCTACATACTGACCAACTGTACAAAATAGTGCAAAAAATAGTATTTTGGAAAAATAAGTCGTACCATGTAACATTAACGACCTAATTCAGGTCTAGGTCATTCTTAGTCAACTTCTTTATGGAAATTAACCTTAAATATCAAATATGTCACAAAAAATTCACCAACTCACAATCCGATATCAAAGTCATTTCTACTTAACTTCTTTTTGGACCTTCTCCGATTGCATATTAACCGACTGTACAAAATCCGATTCTACACAGATTCCGATTCTACATACTGACCGACTGTATAAAATAGTGAAAAAAATAGTATTTTGGAAAAATAAGTCGTACCATGTAACATTAACGACCTAATTCAGGTCTGGGTCATTCTTAGTCAACTTCTTTATGGAAATTAACCTTGAATATCAAATATGTCACAAAAAATTCACCAACTCACAACCCGATATCAAAGTCATTTCTAGTTAACTTCTTTTTGGACCTTCTCCGATTGCATATTAACCGACTGTACAAAATCCGATTCTACACAGATTCCGATTCTACATACTGACCGACTGTACAAAATAGTGAAAAAATAGTATTTTTGAAAAAAAGTCTTACCATGTAACATTAGTTTCCTAATTCAGCTCCAAGTCATTCCTATTCAACTTCTTCACTGAAGTTTACCTGAAATATCAAAAATATATCCTAAAAAATTCACCAACTGCCAACTGGATGGCCCGGTCATTTCTGGTCAACTTCTTCGGGGAAGTTAACCTCAAATATCAGAACAATGTCCCAAAAAAGTCAAAAAGTACCAACCCAAAATCCAGGTTTTTGACTTGAACATCCAGTTAGCTATTGACGAATTTTTTAAGACATATTTTTTATATTTGAGGTTAAGTTCTGTGAAGAAGTTGACTAGGCATGACCTAGACCTGAATTAGGTCGTTAATGTTACATGGTACGACTTATTTTTCCAAAATACTTTCTTTTCACTATTTTATACAGACGGTGAGTATGTAGGATCGGAATCTGTGTAGAATCGGATGTTGTACAGTCGGTATTGTACAGTCAGTTAATATGCAATCGGAGAAGGTCCAAAAAGAAGTTAACTACAAATGAATTTGATATCGGGTAGTGAGTTGGTGAATTTTTTGGGACATATTTGATATTTAAGGTTAATTTCCATTAAGAAGTTGACTAGGAATGACCTAGGCCTGCATTGGGACGTTAATGTTACATGGAAGGACTTATTTTTCCAAAATACTTTTTTTCACTATTTTATACAGTCGGTGAGTATATAGGATCGGAATCTGTGTAGAATCGGATGTTGTACAGTCGGTATTGTACAGTCAGTTAATATGCAATCGGAGAAGGACCAAAAAGAAGTTAACTAGAAATGAATTTGATATCGGGTAGTGAGTTGGTGAATTTTTTGGGACATATTTGATATTTAAGGTTAATTTCCATAAAGAAGTTGACTAAGAATGACCTAGACCTGAATTAGGTCGTTAATGTTACATGGTACGACTTATTTTTCCAAAATACTATTTTTTGCACTATTTTGTACAGTCGGTCAGTATGTAGAATCAGAATCTGTGTAGAATCGGATTTTGTACAGTCGGTACTGTACAGTCGGTTAATATGCAATCGGAGAAGGTCCAAAAAGAAGTTAACTAGAAATGACTTTGATATCGGGTTGTGAGTTGGTGAATTTTTTAGGATATATTTGATATTTAAGGTTACTTTCCATAAAGATGTTGACTAGGAATGACCTAGGCCTGCATTGGGTCGTTTATGTTACATGGAACGACTTATTTGTCCAAAATAATTTTTTTTCTCTATTTTATACAGTCAGTCAGTATGTAGAATTGGAATCTGTGTAGAATCGGATTTTGTACAGTCGGTATTGTACAGTCGGTTAATATGCAATCGGAGAAGGTCCAAAAAAATGTTAACTAGAAATGACTTTAATATCGGGTTGTGAGTTGGTGAATTTTTTGGGATATATTTGATATTTAATGTTAATTTTCATAAAGATGTTGACTAGGAATGACCTAGGCCTGCATTGGGTCGTTTATGTTACATGGTACGACTTATTTTTCCAAAATACTATTTTTTTCACTATTTTATACAGTCGGTCAGTATGTAGAATCGGAATCTGTGTAGAATCGGATTTTGTACAGTCGGTATTGTACAGTCGGTTAATATGCAATCGCAGAAGGTCCAAAAAGAAGTTAACTAGAAATGAGTTTGATATCGGGTTGAGAGTTGGTGAATTTTTTGGGACATATTTGATATTTAATGTTAATTTCCATAAAGATGTTGACTAGGAATGACCTAGGCCTGCATTGGGTCGTTTATGTTACATGGAACGAGTTATATTTCCAAAATACTTTTTTTTTACTATTTTATACAGTCGGTCAGTATGTAGAATCGGAATCTGTGTAGAATCGGATTTTGTACAGTCGGTATTGTACAGTCGGTTAATATGCAATCGCAGAAGGTCCAAAAAGAAGTTAACTAGAAATGAGTTTGATATCGGGTTGAGAGTTGGTGAATTTTTTGGGATATATTTGATATTTAAGGTTAATTTCCATAAAGATGTTGACTAGGAATAACCTAGACCTGCATTGGGTCGTTAATGTTACATGGAACGAGTTATTTTTCCAAAATAATTTTTTTTCTCTATTTTATACAGTCAGTCAGTATGTAGAATTGGAATCTGTGTAGAATCGGATTTTGTACAGTCGATATTGTACAGTCGGTTAAAATGCAATCGAAGAAGGTCCAAAAAGAAGTTAACTAGAAATGACTTTGATATCGTGTTGTGAGTTGGTGAATTTTTTGGGATATATTTGATATTTAAGGTTACTTTCCATAAAGATGTTGACTAGGAATGACCTAGGCCTGCATTGGGTGGTTTATGTTACATGGAACGACTTATTTTTCCAAAATAATTTTTTTTCTCTATTTTATACAGTCAGTCAGTATGTAGAATTGGAATCTGTGTAGAATCGGATTTTGTACAGTCGGTATTGTACAGTCGGTTAATATGCAATCGGAGAAGGTCCAAAAAGAAGTTAACTAGAATTGACTTTGATATCGGGTTGTGAGTTGGTGAATTTTTTAGGATATATTTGATATTTAAGGTTACTTTCCATAAAGATGTTGACTAGGAATGACCTAGGCCTGCATTGGGTCGTTTATGTTACATGGAACGACTTATTTGTCCAAAATAATTTTTTTTCTCTATTTTATACAGTCAGTCAGTATGTAGAATTGGAATCTGTGTAGAATCGGATTTTGTACAGTCGGTATTGTACAGTCGGTTAATATGCAATCGGAGAAGGTCCAAAAAAATGTTAACTAGAAATGACTTTAATATCGGGTTGTGAGTTGGTGAATTTTTTGGGATATATTTGATATTTAATGTTAATTTCCATAAAGATGTTGACTAGGAATGACCTAGGCCTGCATTGGGTCGTTTATGTTACATGGTACGACTTATTTTTCCAAAATACTATTTTTTTCACTATTTTATACAGTCGGTCAGTATGTAGAATCGGAATCTGTGTAGAATCGGATTTTGTACAGTCGGTATTGTACAGTCGGTTAATATGCAATCGCAGAAGGTCCAAAAAGAAGTTAACTAGAAATGAGTTTGATATCGGGTTGAGAGTTGGTGAATTTTTTGGGACATATTTGATATTTAATGTTAATTTCCATAAAGATGTTGACTAGGAATGACCTAGGCCTGCATTGGGTCGTTTATGTTACATGGAACGAGTTATATTTCCAAAATACTTTTTTTTTACTATTTTATACAGTCGGTCAGTATGTAGAATCGGAATCTGTGTAGAATCGGATTTTGTACAGTCGGTATTGTACAGTCGGTTAATATGCAATCGCAGAAGGTCCAAAAAGAAGTTAACTAGAAATGAGTTTGATATCGGGTTGAGAGTTGGTGAATTTTTTGGGATATATTTGATATTTAAGGTTAATTTCCATAAAGATGTTGACTAGGAATAACCTAGACCTGCATTGGGTCGTTAATGTTACATGGAACGAGTTATTTTTCCAAAATAATTTTTTTTCTCTATTTTATACAGTCAGTCAGTATGTAGAATTGGAATCTGTGTAGAATCGGATTTTGTACAGTCGATATTGTACAGTCGGTTAAAATGCAATCGAAGAAGGTCCAAAAAGAAGTTAACTAGAAATGACTTTGATATCGTGTTGTGAGTTGGTGAATTTTTTGGGATATATTTGATATTTAAGGTTACTTTCCATAAAGATGTTGACTAGGAATGACCTAGGCCTGCATTGGGTGGTTTATGTTACATGGAACGACTTATTTTTCCAAAATAATTTTTTTTCTCTATTTTATACAGTCAGTCAGTATGTAGAATTGGAATCTGTGTAGAATCGGATTTTGTACAGTCGATATTGTACAGTCGGTTAATATGCAATCGGAGAAGGTCCAAAAAAATGTTAACTAGAAATGACTTTGATATCGGGTTGTGAGTTGGTGAATTTTTTGGGACATATTTGATATTTAAGGTTAATTTCCATTAAGAAGTTGACTAGGAATGACCTATGCCTACATTGGGTCGTTAATGTTACATGGACCGACTTATTTTTCCAAAATACTTTTTTTCTCTATTTTATACAGTCGGTCAGTATGTAGAATTGGAATCTGTGTAGAATCGGATTTTGTACAGTCGGTATTGTACAGTCGGTTAATATGCAATCGGATGAGGGCCAAGAAAATGTTAACTAGAAATGACTTTGATATCAGGTTGTAAGTTGGTGAATTTTTTGGGACATATTTGATATTTAAGGTTAATTTCCATAAAGAAGTTGAATAGGAATGACCTAGGCCTGCATTGGGTCGTTAATGTTACATGGTACGACTTATTTTTCCAAAATAATATTTTTTTTACTATTTTATACAGTCGGTCAGTATGTAGAATCAGAATCTGTGTAGAATCGGATTTTGTACAGTCGGTTAAAATGCAATCGAAGAAGGTCCAAAAAAAAGTTAACTAGAAATGACTTTGATATCGGGTTGTGAGTTGGTGAATTTTTTGGGACATATTTGATATTTAATGTTAATTTTCATAAAGATGTTGACTAGGAATGATCTAGGCCTGCATTGGGTCGTTAATGTTACATGGAACGACTTACTTTTCCAAAATAGTTTTTTTCACTATTTTATACAGTCGGTGAGTATATAGAATCGGAATCTGTGTAGAATCGGATTTTGTACAGTCGGTATTGTACAGTCAGTTAATATGCAATCGGAAAAGGTCCAAAAAGAAGTTAACTAGAAAAGACTTTGATATCGGGTAGTGAGTTGGTGAAGTTTTTGGCACATATTTAATATTTAAGGTTAATTTTCATAAAGAAGTTGACTAGGAATGACCTAGGCCTGCATTAGGTCGTTAATGTTACATGGAACAACTTATTTTTCCAAAATACTTTTTTTTCACTATTTTATACAGTCGGTCAGTATGTAGAATCGGAATCTGTGTAGAATCGGATTTTGTACAGTCGGTATTGTACAGTCAGTTAATATGCAATCGGAGAAGGTCCAAAAAGAAGTTAACTAGAAATGACTTTGATATCGGGTTGTGAGTTGGTGAATTTTTTGGGACATATTTGATATTTAATGTTAATTTCCATAAAGAAGTTGACTTGGAATGACCTAGGCCTGCATTAAGTCGTTAATGTTACATGGAACGACTTACTTTTCCAAAATAGTTTTTTTCACTATTTTATACAGTCGGTGAGTATATAGAATCGGAATCTGTGTAGAATCGGATTTTGTACAGTCGGTATTGTACAGTCAGTTAATATGCAATCGGAAAAGGTCCAAAAAGAAGTTAACTAGAAAAGACTTTGATATCGGGTAGTGAGTTGGTGAAGTTTTTGGCACATATTTAATATTTAAGGTTAATTTTCATAAAGAAGTTGACTAGGAATGACCTAGGCCTGCATTAGGTCGTTAATGTTACATGGAACAACTTATTTTTCCAAAATACTTTTTTTTCACTATTTTATACAGTCGGTCAGTATGTAGAATCGGAATCTGTGTAGAATCGGATTTTGTACAGTCGGTATTGTACAGTCAGTTAATATGCAATCGGAGAAGGTCCAAAAAGAAGTTAACTAGAAATGACTTTGATATCGGGTTGAGAGTTAATAAATTTTTTGGGATATATTTGATATTTAAGGTTACTTTCCATAAAGATGTTGACTAGGAATGACCAAGGCCTGCATTGGGTCGTTAATGTTACATGGACCGACTTATTTTTCCAAAATACTTTTTTTCACTATTTTATACAGTCGGTGAGTATATAGAATCGGAATCTGTGTAGAATCGGATGTTGTACAGTCGGTATTGTACAGTCAGTTAATATGCAACCGGAGAAGGTCCAAAAAGAAGTTAACTAGAAATGACTTTGATATCGGGTAGTGAGTTGGTGAATTTTTTGGGACATATTTAATATTTAAGGTTAATTTCCTTAAAGAAGTTGACTAGGAATGACCTAGGCCTGCATTGGGCCGTTAATGTTACATGGCACGACTTATTTTTCCAAAATACTATTTTTTTCACTATTTTATACAGTCGGTCAGTATGTAGAATCGGAATCTGTGTAGAATCGGATTTTGTACAGTCGGTTAAAATGCAATCGGAGAAGGTCCAAAAAAAATTAACTAGAAATGACTTTGATATCGGGTTGTGAGTTGGTGAATTTTTTGGGACATATTTGATATTTAAGGTTAATTTCCATAAAGATGTTGACTAGGAATGACCTAGGCCTGCATTGGGTCGTTAATGTTACATGGAACGACTTATTTTTCCAAAATAATTTTTTTCACTATTTTATACAGTCGGTGAGTATATAGAATCGGAATCTGTGTAGAATCGGATGTTGTACAGTCGGTATTGTACAGTCAGTTAATATGCAATCAGAGAAGGTCCAAAAAAATGTTAACTAGAAATGACTTTGATATCGGGTTGTGAGTTGGTGAATTTTTTGGGACATATTTGATATTTAAGGTTAATTTCCATAAAGAAGTTGACTAGGAATGACCTAGGCCTGCATTGGGTCGTTAATGTTACATGGTACGACTTATTTTTCTAAAATAATATTTTTTTTACTATTTTATACAGTCGGTCAGTATGTAGAATCGGAATCTGTGTAGAATCGGATTTTGTACAGTCGGTTAAAATGCAATCGAAGAAGGTCCAAAAAGAAGTTAACTAGAAATGACTTTGATATCGGGTAGTGAGCTGGTGAATTTTTTGGGACATATTTGATATTTAAGGTTAATTTCCATAAAGAAGTTGACTAGGAATGACCTATGCCTACATTGGGTCGTTAATGTTACATGGACCGACTTATTTTTCCAAAATAATTTTTTTCTGTATCTTATACAGTCGGTCAGTATGTAGCATTAGAATCTGTGTAGAATCGGATTTTGTACAGTCGGTATTGTACAGTCGGTTAATATGCAATCGGATGAGGTCCAAGAAAATGTTAACTAGAAATGACTTTTATATCAGGTTGTGATTTGGTAAATTTTTTGGGACATATTTGATATTTAAGGTTAATTTCCATAAAGAAGTTGACTAGGAATGACCTAGGCCTGCATTGGGTCGTTAATGTTACATGGAACGACTTACTTTTCCAAAATAGTTTTTTTCACTATTTTATACAGTCGGTGAGTATATAGAATCGGAATCTGTGTAGAATCGGATTTTGTACAGTCGGTATTGTACAGTCAGTTAATATGCAATCGGAAAAGGTCCAAAAAGAAGTTAACTAGAAAAGACTTTGATATCGGGTAGTGAGTTGGTGAAGTTTTTGGCACATATTTAATATTTAAGGTTAATTTTCATAAAGAAGTTGACTAGGAATGACCTAGGCCTGCATTAGGTCGTTAATGTTACATGGAACAACTTATTTTTCCAAAATACTTTTTTTTCACTATTTTATACAGTCGGTCAGTATGTAGAATCGGAATCTGTGTAGAATCGGATTTTGTACAGTCGGTATTGTACAGTCAGTTAATATGCAATCGGAGAAGGTCCAAAAAGAAGTTAACTAGAAATGACTTTGATATCGGGTTGTGAGTTGGTGAATTTTTTGGGACATATTTGATATTTAATGTTAATTTCCATAAAGAAGTTGACTTGGAATGACCTAGGCCTGCATTAAGTCGTTAATGTTACATGGAACGACTTACTTTTCCAAAATAGTTTTTTTCACTATTTTATACAGTCGGTGAGTATATAGAATCGGAATCTGTGTAGAATCGGATTTTGTACAGTCGGTATTGTACAGTCAGTTAATATGCAATCGGAAAAGGTCCAAAAAGAAGTTAACTAGAAAAGACTTTGATATCGGGTAGTGAGTTGGTGAAGTTTTTGGCACATATTTAATATTTAAGGTTAATTTTCATAAAGAAGTTGACTAGGAATGACCTAGGCCTGCATTAGGTCGTTAATGTTACATGGAACAACTTATTTTTCCAAAATACTTTTTTTTCACTATTTTATACAGTCGGTCAGTATGTAGAATCGGAATCTGTGTAGAATCGGATTTTGTACAGTCGGTATTGTACAGTCAGTTAATATGCAATCGGAGAAGGTCCAAAAAGAAGTTAACTAGAAATGACTTTGATATCGGGTTGAGAGTTAATAAATTTTTTGGGATATATTTGATATTTAAGGTTACTTTCCATAAAGATGTTGACTAGGAATGACCAAGGCCTGCATTGGGTCGTTAATGTTACATGGACCGAGTTATTTTTCCAAAATACTTTTTTTCACTATTTTATACAGTCGGTGAGTATATAGAATCGGAATCTGTGTAGAATCGGATGTTGTACAGTCGGTATTGTACAGTCAGTTAATATGCAACCGGAGAAGGTCCAAAAAGAAGTTAACTAGAAATGACTTTGATATCGGGTAGTGAGTTGGTGAATTTTTTGGGACATATTTAATATTTAAGGTTAATTTCCTTAAAGAAGTTGACTAGGAATGACCTAGGCCTGCATTGGGCCGTTAATGTTACATGGCACGACTTATTTTTCCAAAATACTATTTTTTTCACTATTTTATACAGTCGGTCAGTATGTAGAATCGGAATCTGTGTAGAATCGGATTTTGTACAGTCGGTTAAAATGCAATCGGAGAAGGTCCAAAAAAAATTAACTAGAAATGACTTTGATATCGGGTTGTGAGTTGGTGAATTTTTTGGGACATATTTGATATTTAAGGTTAATTTCCATAAAGATGTTGACTAGGAATGACCTAGGCCTGCATTGGGTCGTTAATGTTACATGGAACGACTTATTTTTCCAAAATAATTTTTTTCACTATTTTATACAGTCGGTGAGTATATAGAATCGGAATCTGTGTAGAATCGGATGTTGTACAGTCGGTATTGTACAGTCAGTTAATATGCAATCAGAGAAGGTCCAAAAAAATGTTAACTAGAAATGACTTTGATATCGGGTTGTGAGTTGGTGAATTTTTTGGGACATATTTGATATTTAAGGTTAATTTCCATAAAGAAGTTGACTAGGAATGACCTAGGCCTGCATTGGGTCGTTAATGTTACATGGTACGACTTATTTTTCTAAAATAATATTTTTTTTACTATTTTATACAGTCGGTCAGTATGTAGAATCGGAATCTGTGTAGAATCGGATTTTGTACAGTCGGTTAAAATGCAATCGAAGAAGGTCCAAAAAGAAGTTAACTAGAAATGACTTTGATATCGGGTAGTGAGCTGGTGAATTTTTTGGGACATATTTGATATTTAAGGTTAATTTCCATAAAGAAGTTGACTAGGAATGACCTATGCCTACATTGGGTCGTTAATGTTACATGGACCGACTTATTTTTCCAAAATAATTTTTTTCTGTATCTTATACAGTCGGTCAGTATGTAGCATTAGAATCTGTGTAGAATCGGATTTTGTACAGTCGGTATTGTACAGTCGGTTAATATGCAATCGGATGAGGTCCAAGAAAATGTTAACTAGAAATGACTTTTATATCAGGTTGTGATTTGGTAAATTTTTTGGGACATATTTGATATTTAAGGTTAATTTCCATAAAGAAGTTGACTAGGAATGACCTAGGCCTGCATTGGGTCGTTAATGTTACATGGTACGACTTATTTTTCTAAAATAATATTTTTTTTACTATTTTATACAGTCGGTCAGTATGTAGAATCGGAATCTGTGTAGAATCGGATTTTGTACAGTCGGTTAAAATGCAATCGAAGAAGGTCCAAAAAGAAGTTAACTAGAAATGACTTTGATATCGGGTAGTGAGCTGGTGAATTTTTTGGGACATATTTGATATTTAAGGTTAATTTCCATAAAGAAGTTGACTAGGAATGACCTAGGCCTGCATTGGGTCGTTAATGTTACATGGAACGACTTATTTTTCCAAAATAATTTTTTTCTATATTTTATACAGTCGGTCAGTATGTAGCATTGGAATCTGTGTTGAATCGGATTTTGTACAGTCGGTATTGTACAGTCGGTTAATATGCAATCGGATGAGGTCCAAGAAAATGTTAACTAGAAATGACTTTGATATCAGGTTGTGAGTTGGTAAATTTTTTGGGACATATTTGATATTTAAGGTTAATTTCCATAAAGAAGTTGACTAGGAATGACCTAGGCCTGCATTGGGTCGTTAATGTTACATGGAACGACTTATTTTTCCAAAATAATTTTTTTCTATATTTTATACAGTCAGTCAGTATGTAGAATTGGAATCTGTGTAGAATCGGATTTTGTACAGTCGGTATTGTACAGTCGGTTAATATGCAATCGGAGAAGGTCCAAAAAAATGTTAACTAGAAATGACTTTGATATCGGGTTGTGAGTTGGTGAATTTTTTGGGACATATTTGATATTTAAGGTTAATTTCCATAAAGAAGTTGACTAGGAATGACCTAGGCCTGCATTGGGTCGTTAATGTTACATGGTACGACTTATTTTTCTAAAATAATATTTTTTTTACTATTTTATACAGTCGGTCAGTATGTAGAATCGGAATCTGTGTAGAATCGGATTTTGTACAGTCGGTTAAAATGCAATCGAAGAAGGTCCAAAAAAAAGTTAACTAGAAATGACTTTGATATCGGGTTGTGAGTTGGTGAATTTTTTGGGACATATTTGATATTTAATGTTAATTTCCATAAAGATGTTGACTAGGAATGACCTAGGCCTGCATTGGGTCGTTAATGTTACATGGAACGACTTATTTTTCCAAAATACTTTTTTTCTCTATTTTATACAGTCGGTCAGTATGTAGCATTGGAATCTGTGTAGAATCGGATGTTGTACAGTCGTTATTGTACAGTCAGTTAATATGCAATCGGATGAGGTCCAAGAAAATGTTAACTAGAAATGACTTTGATATCAGGTTGTGAGTTGGTAAATTTTTTGGGACATATTTGATATTTAAGGTTAATTTCCATAAAGAAGATGACTAGGAATGACCTAGGCCTGCATTGGGTCGTTAATGTTACATGGAACGACTTATTTTTCCAAAATAATTTTTTTCTCTATTTTATACAGTCAGTCAGTATGTAGAATTGGAATCTGTGTAGAATCGGATTTTGTACAGTCGGTATTGTACAGTCGGTTAATATGCAATCGGAGAAGGTCCAAAAAAATGTTAAATAGAAATGACTTTGATATCGGGTTGTGAGTTGGTGAATTTTTTGGGACATATTTGATATTTAAGGTTAATTTCCATAAAGAAGTTGACTAGGAATGACCTAGGCCTGCATTGGGTCGTTAATGTTACATGGAACGACTTATTTTTCCAAAATAAATTTTTTTCTCTATTTTATACAGTCGGTCGGTATGTAGAATCGGAATCTGTGTAGAATCGAATGTTGTACAGTCGGTATTGTACAGTCAGTTAATATGCAATCGGAGAAGGTCTAAAAAGAAGTTAACTAGAAATGACTTTGATATCGGGTTGTGAGTTGGTGAATTTTTTGGGACATATTTGATATTTAATGTTAATTTCCATAAAGATGTTGACTAGGAATGACCTAGGCCTGCATTGGGTCGTTTATGTTACATGGACCGACTTATTTTTCCAAAATACTTTTTTTCACTATTTTATACAGTCGGTGAGTATATAGAATCGGAATCTGTGTAGAATCGGATATTGTACAGTCGGTTAAAATGCAATCGGAGAAGGTCCAAAAAAAATTAACTAGAAATGACTTTGATATCGGGTTGTTAGTTGGTGAATTTTTTGGGACATATTTGATATTTAATGTTAATTTCCATAAAGATGTTGACTAGGATTGACCTAGGCCTGCATTGGGTCGTTAATGTTACATGGAACGACTTATTTTTCCAAAATACTTTTTTTTCACTATTTTATACAGTCGGTCAGTATGTAGAATCGGAATCTGTGTAGAATCGAATTTTGTACAGTCGGTTAAAATGCAATCGGAGAAGGTCCAAAAAAAATTAACTAGAAATGACTTTGATATCGGGTTGTAAGTTGGTGAATTTTTTGGGATATATTTGATATTTAAGGTTAATTTCCATAAAGAAGTTGACTAAGAATGACCTATGCCTACATTGGTTCGTTAATGTTACATGGACCGACTTATTTTTCCAAAATACTTTTTTTCTCTATTTTATACAGTCGGTCAGTATGTAGCATTGGAATCTGTGTAGAATCGGATTTTGTACAGTCGGTATTGTACAGTCGGTTAATATGCAATCGGATGAGGTCCAAGAAAATGTTAACTAGAAATGACTTTGATATCAGGTTGTGAGTTGGTAAATTTTTTGGGACATATTTGATATTTAAGGTTAATTTCCATAAAGAAGTTGACTAGGAATGACCTATGCCTACATTGGGTCGTTAATGTTACATGGACCGACTTATTTTTCCAAAATACTTTTTTTCTCTATTTTATACAGTCAGTCAGTATGTAGAATTGGAATCTGTGTAGAATCGGATTTTGTACAGTCGGTATTGTACAGTCGGTTAATATGCAATCGGAGAAGGTCCAAAAAAATGTTAACTAGAAATGACTTTGATATCGGGTTGTGAGTTGGTGAATTTTTTGGGATATATTTGATATTTAAGGTTAATTTCCATAAAGAAGTTGACTAGGAATGACCTAGGCCTGCATTGGGCCGTTAATGTTACATGGTACGACTTATTTTTCCAAAATACTATTCTTTTCACTATTTTATACAGTCGGTCAGTATGTAGAATCGGAATCTGTGTAGAATCGGATTTTGTACAGTCGGTTAAAATGCAATCGGAGAAGGTCTAAAAAAATGTTAACTAAAAATGACTTTGATATCGGGTTGTGAGTTGGTAAATTTTTTGGGATATATTTGATATTTAAGGTTAATTTTCATAAAGATGTTGACTAGGAATGACCTAGGCCTGCATTGGGTCGTTAATGTTACATGGAACGACTTATTTTTCCAAAATAAATTTTTTTCTCTATTTTATACAGTCGGTCGGTATGTAGAATCGGAATCTGTGTAGAATCGGATGTTGTACAGTCGGTATTGTACAGTCAGTTAATATGCAATCGGAGAAGGTCCAAAAAGAAGTTAACTAAAAATGACTTTGATATCGGGTAGTGAGTTGGTGAATTTTTTGGGACATATTTGATATTTAAGGTTAATTTCCATAAAGAAGTTGACTAGGAATGACATAGGCCTGCATTGGGCCGTTTATGTTACATGGACCGACTTATTTTTCCAAAATACTTTTTTTCACTATTTTATACAGTCGGTGAGTATATAGAATCGGAATCTGTGTAGAATCGGATATTGTACAGTCGGTTAAAATGCAATCGGAGAAGGTCCAAAAAAAATTAACTAGAAATGACTTTGATATCGGGTTGTTAGTTGGTGAATTTTTTGGGACATATTTGATATTTAATGTTAATTTCCATAAAGATGTTGACTAGGATTGACCTAGGCCTGCATTGGGTCGTTAATGTTACATGGAACGACTTATTTTTCCAAAATACTTTTTTTTCACTATTTTATACAGTCGGTCAGTATGTAGAATCGGAATCTGTGTAGAATCGAATTTTGTACAGTCGGTTAAAATGCAATCGGAGAAGGTCCAAAAAAAATTAACTAGAAATGACTTTGATATCGGGTTGTAAGTTGGTGAATTTTTTGGGATATATTTGATATTTAAGGTTAATTTCCATAAAGAAGTTGACTAAGAATGACCTATGCCTACATTGGTTCGTTAATGTTACATGGACCGACTTATTTTTCCAAAATACTTTTTTTCTCTATTTTATACAGTCGGTCAGTATGTAGCATTGGAATCTGTGTAGAATCGGATTTTGTACAGTCGGTATTGTACAGTCGGTTAATATGCAATCGGATGAGGTCCAAGAAAATGTTAACTAGAAATGACTTTGATATCAGGTTGTGAGTTGGTAAATTTTTTGGGACATATTTGATATTTAAGGTTAATTTCCATAAAGAAGTTGACTAGGAATGACCTATGCCTACATTGGGTCGTTAATGTTACATGGACCGACTTATTTTTCCAAAATACTTTTTTTCTCTATTTTATACAGTCAGTCAGTATGTAGAATTGGAATCTGTGTAGAATCGGATTTTGTACAGTCGGTATTGTACAGTCGGTTAATATGCAATCGGAGAAGGTCCAAAAAAATGTTAACTAGAAATGACTTTGATATCGGGTTGTGAGTTGGTGAATTTTTTGGGATATATTTGATATTTAAGGTTAATTTCCATAAAGAAGTTGACTAGGAATGACCTAGGCCTGCATTGGGCCGTTAATGTTACATGGTACGACTTATTTTTCCAAAATACTATTCTTTTCACTATTTTATACAGTCGGTCAGTATGTAGAATCGGAATCTGTGTAGAATCGGATTTTGTACAGTCGGTTAAAATGCAATCGGAGAAGGTCTAAAAAAATGTTAACTAAAAATGACTTTGATATCGGGTTGTGAGTTGGTAAATTTTTTGGGATATATTTGATATTTAAGGTTAATTTTCATAAAGATGTTGACTAGGAATGACCTAGGCCTGCATTGGGTCGTTAATGTTACATGGAACGACTTATTTTTCCAAAATAAATTTTTTTCTCTATTTTATACAGTCGGTCGGTATGTAGAATCGGAATCTGTGTAGAATCGGATGTTGTACAGTCGGTATTGTACAGTCAGTTAATATGCAATCGGAGAAGGTCCAAAAAGAAGTTAACTAAAAATGACTTTGATATCGGGTAGTGAGTTGGTGAATTTTTTGGGACATATTTGATATTTAAGGTTAATTTCCATAAAGAAGTTGACTAGGAATGACCTAGGCCTGCATTGGGCCGTTAATGTTACATGGTACGACTTATTTTTCCAAAATACTATTCTTTTCACTATTTTATACAGTCGGTCAGTATGTAGAATCGGAATCTGTGTAGAATCGGATTTTGTACAGTCGGTTAAAATGCAATCGGAGAAGGTCCAAAAAAATGTTAACTAGAAACGACTTTGATATCGGGTTGTGAGGTGGTGAATTTTTTGGGACATATTTGATATTTAAGGTTAATTTCCATAAAGAAGTTGACTAGGAATGACCTAGGCCTGCATTGGGCCGTTAATGTTACATGGAACGACTTATTTTTCCAAAATACTTTCTTTTCACCATTTTATACAGACGGTAAGTATGTAGAATCGGAATCAGTGTAGAATCGGATTTTGTACAGTCGGTTAAAATGCAATCGGAGAAGGTCCAAAAAAATGTTAACTAGAAATGACTTTGATATCGGGTTGTGAGTTGGTGAATTTTTTGGGATATATTTGATATTTAAGTTTAATTTCCATAAAGAAGTTGACTAGGAATGACCTAGGCCTGCATTGGGTCGTTAATGTTACATGGAACGACTTATTTTTCCAAAATACTTTCTTTTCACCATTTTATACAGTCGGTCAGTATGTAGAATCGGAATCTGTGTAGAATCGGATTTTGTACAGTCGGTTAAAATGCAATCGGAGAAGGTCCAAAAAAATGTTAACTAGAAATGACTTTGATATCGGGTTGTGAGTTGGTGAATTTTTTGGGATATATTTGATATTTAAGTTTAATTTCCATAAAGATGTTGACTAGGAATGACCTAGGCCTGTATTGGGTCGTTAATGTTACATGGAACGACTTATTTTTCTAAAATACTATTTTTTTTACTATTTTATACAGTCGGTCAGTATGTAGAATCGGAATCTGTGTAGAATCGGATTTTGTACAGTCGGTTAAAATGCAATCGGAGAAGGTCCAAAAAAATGTTAACTAGAAACGACTTTGATATCGGGTTGTGAGTTGGTGAATTTTTTGGGACATATTTGATATTTAAGGTTAATTTCCATAAAGAAGTTGACTAGGAATGACCTAGGCCTGCATTGGGTCGTTAATGTTACATGGAACGACTTATTTTTCCAAAATACTTTCTTTTCACCATTTTATACAGACGGTAAGTATGTAGAATCGGAATCTGTGTAGAATCGGATTTTGTACAGTCGGTTAAAATGCAATCGGAGAAGGTCCAAAAAAATGTTAACTAGAAATGACTTTGATATCGGGTTGTGAGTTGGTGAATTTTTTGGAATATATTTGATATTTAAGGTTAATTTCCATAAAGAAGTTGACTAGGAATGACCTAGGCCTGCATTGGGTCGTTAATGTTACATGGAACGACTTATTTTTCCAAAATAATTTTTTTCTCTATTTTATACAGTCAGTCAGTATGTAGAATTGGAATCTGTGTAGAATCGGATTTTGTACAGTCGGTATTGTACAGTCGGTTAATATGCAATCGGAGAAGGTCCAAAAAAATGTTAAATAGAAATGACTTTGATATCGGGTTGTAAGTTGGTGAATTTTTTGGGACATATTTAATATTTAAGGTTAATTTCCATAAAGAAGTTGACTAGGAATGACCTAGGCCTGCATTGGGTCGTTAATGTTACATGGAACGACTTATTTTTCCAAAATAAATTTTTTTCTCTATTTTATACAGTCGGTCGGTATGTAGAATCGGAATCTTTGTAGAATCGAATGTTGTACAGTCGGTATTGTACAGTCAGTTAATATGCAATCGGAGAAGGTCTAAAAAGAAGTTAACTAGAAATGACTTTGATATCGGGTTGTGAGTTGGTGAATTTTTTGGGACATATTTGATATTTAATGTTAATTTCCATAAAGATGTTGACTAGGAATGACCTAGGCCTGCATTGGGTCGTTTATGTTACATGGACCGACTTATTTTTCCAAAATACTTTTTTTCACTATTTTATACAGTCGGTGAGTATATAGAATCGGAATCTGTGTAGAATCGGATATTGTACAGTCGGTTAAAATGCAATCGGAGAAGGTCCAAAAAAAATTAACTAGAAATGACTTTGATATCGGGTTGTTAGTTGGTGAATTTTTTGGGACATATTTGATATTTAATGTTAATTTCCATAAAGATGTTGACTAGGATTGACCTAGGCCTGCATTGGGTCGTTAATGTTACATGGAACGACTTATTTTTCCAAAATACTTTTTTTTCACTATTTTATACAGTCGGTCAGTATGTAGAATCGGAATCTGTGTAGAATCGAATTTTGTACAGTCGGTTAAAATGCAATCGGAGAAGGTCCAAAAAAAATTAACTAGAAATGACTTTGATATCGGGTTGTGAGTTGGTGAATTTTTTGGGATATATTTGATATTTAAGGTTAATTTCCATAAAGAAGTTGACTAAGAATGACCTATGCCTACATTGGTTCGTTAATGTTACATGGACCGACTTATTTTTCCAAAATACTTTTTTTCTCTATTTTATAATATTTATTACTTTCCATAAAGATGTTGACTAGGAATGACCTAGGCCTGCATTGGGTCGTTTATGTTACATGGAACGACTTATTTGTCCAAAATAATTTTTTTTCTCTATTTTATACAGTCAGTCAGTATGTAGAATTGGAATCTGTGTAGAATCGGATTTTGTACAGTCGGTATTGTACAGTCGGTTAATATGCAATCGGAGAAGGTCCAAAAAAATGTTAACTAGAAATGACTTTAATATCGGGTTGTGAGTTGGTGAATTTTTTGGGATATATTTGATATTTAATGTTAATTTCCATAAAGATGTTGACTAGGAATGACCTAGGCCTGCATTGGGTCGTTTATGTTACATGGTACGACTTATTTTTCCAAAATACAATTTTTTTCACTTTTTTATACAGTCGGTCAGTATGTAGAATCGGAATCTGTGTAGAATCGGATTTTGTACAGTCGGTATTGTACAGTCGGTTAATATGCAATCGCAGAAGGTCCAAAAAGAAGTTAACTAGAAATGAGTTTGATATCGGGTTGAGAGTTGGTGAATTTTTTGGGACATATTTGATATTTAATGTTAATTTCCATAAAGATGTTGACTAGGAATGACCTAGGCCTGCATTGGGTCGTTTATGTTACATGGAACGAGTTATATTTCCAAAATACTTTTTTTTTACTATTTTATACAGTCGGTCAGTATGTAGAATCGGAATCTGTGTAGAATCGGATTTTGTACAGTCGGTATTGTACAGTCGGTTAATATGCAATCGCAGAAGGTCCAAAAAGAAGTTAACTAGAAATGAGTTTGATATCGGGTTGAGAGTTGGTGAATTTTTTGGGATATATTTGATATTTAAGGTTAATTTCCATAAAGATGTTGACTAGGAATAACCTAGACCTGCATTGGGTCGTTAATGTTACATGGAACGAGTTATTTTTCCAAAATAATTTTTTTTCTCTATTTTATACAGTCAGTCAGTATGTAGAATTGGAATCTGTGTAGAATCGGATTTTGTACAGTCGATATTGTACAGTCGGTTAAAATGCAATCGAAGAAGGTCCAAAAAGAAGTTAACTAGAAATGACTTTGATATCGTGTTGTGAGTTGGTGAATTTTTTGGGATATATTTGATATTTAAGGTTACTTTCCATAAAGATGTTGACTAGGAATGACCTAGGCCTGCATTGTGTGGTTTATGTTACATGGAACGACTTATTTTTCCAAAATAATTTTTTTTCTCTATTTTATACAGTCAGTCAGTATGTAGAATTGGAATCTGTGTAGAATCGGATTTTGTACAGTCGATATTGTACAGTCGGTTAATATGCAATCGGAGAAGGTCCAAAAAAATGTTAACTAGAAATGACTTTGATATCGGGTTGTGAGTTGGTGAATTTTTTGGGACATATTTGATATTTAAGGTTAATTTCCATTAAGAAGTTGACTAGGAATGACCTATGCCTACATTGGGTCGTTAATGTTACATGGACCGACTTATTTTTCCAAAATACTTTTTTTCTCTATTTTATACAGTCGGTCAGTATGTAGAATTGGAATCTGTGTAGAATCGGATTTTGTACAGTCGGTATTGTACAGTCGGTTAATATGCAATCGGATGAGGGCCAAGAAAATGTTAACTAGAAATGACTTTGATATCAGGTTGTAAGTTGGTGAATTTTTTGGGACATATTTGATATTTAAGGTTAATTTCCATAAAGAAGTTGAATAGGAATGACCTAGGCCTGCATTGGGTCGTTAATGTTACATGGTACGACTTATTTTTCCAAAATAATATTTTTTTTACTATTTTATACAGTCGGTCAGTATGTAGAATCGGAATCTGTGTAGAATCGGATTCTGTACAGTCGGTTAAAATGCAATCGAAGAAGGTCCAAAAAAAAGTTAACTAGAAATGACTTTGATATCGGGTTGTGAGTTGGTGAATTTTTTGGGACATATTTGATATTTAATGTTAATTTTCATAAAGATGTTGACTAGGAATGATCTAGGCCTGCATTGGGTCGTTAATGTTACATGGAACAACTTATTTTTCCAAAATACTTTTTTTCCACTATTTTATACAGTCGGTCAGTATGTAGAATCGGAATCTGTGTAGAATCGAATGTTGTACAGTCGGTATTGTACAGTGAGTTAATATGCAATCGGAGAAGGTCCAAAAAGAAGTTAACTAGAAATGACTTTGATATCGGGTTGTGAGTTGGTGAATTTTTTGGGACATATTTGATATTTAATGTTAATTTCCATAAAGAAGTTGACTTGGAATGACCTAGGCCTGCATTAAGTCGTTAATGTTACATGGAACGACTTACTTTTCCAAAATAGTTTTTTTCACTATTTTATACAGTCGGTGAGTATATAGAATCGGAATCTGTGTAGAATCGGATTTTGTACAGTCGGTATTGTACAGTCAGTTAATATGCAATCGGAAAAGGTCCAAAAAGAAGTTAACTAGAAAAGACTTTGATATCGGGTAGTGAGTTGGTGAAGTTTTTGGCACATATTTAATATTTAAGGTTAATTTTCATAAAGAAGTTGACTAGGAATGACCTAGGCCTGCATTAGGTCGTTAATGTTACATGGAACAACTTATTTTTCCAAAATACTTTTTTTTCACTATTTTATACAGTCGGTCAGTATGTAGAATCGGAATCTGTGTAGAATCGGATTTTGTACAGTCGGTATTGTACAGTCAGTTAATATGCAATCGGAGAAGGTCCAAAAAGAAGTTAACTAGAAATGACTTTGATATCGGGTTGAGAGTTAATAAATTTTTTGGGATATATTTGATATTTAAGGTTACTTTCCATAAAGATGTTGACTAGGAATGACCAAGGCCTGCATTGGGTCGTTAATGTTACATGGACCGACTTATTTTTCCAAAATACTTTTTTTCACTATTTTATACAGTCGGTGAGTATATAGAATCGGAATCTGTGTAGAATCGGATGTTGTACAGTCGGTATTGTACAGTCAGTTAATATGCAACCGGAGAAGGTCCAAAAAGAAGTTAACTAGAAATGACTTTGATATCGGGTAGTGAGTTGGTGAATTTTTTGGGACATATTTAATATTTAAGGTTAATTTCCTTAAAGAAGTTGACTAGGAATGACCTAGGCCTGCATTGGGCCGTTAATGTTACATGGCACGACTTATTTTTCCAAAATACTATTTTTTTCACTATTTTATACAGTCGGTCAGTATGTAGAATCGGAATCTGTGTAGAATCGGATTCTGTACAGTCGGTTAAAATGCAATCGAAGAAGGTCCAAAAAAAAGTTAACTAGAAATGACTTTGATATCGGGTTGTGAGTTGGTGAATTTTTTGGGACATATTTGATATTTAATGTTAATTTTCATAAAGATGTTGACTAGGAATGATCTAGGCCTGCATTGGGTCGTTAATGTTACATGGAACAACTTATTTTTCCAAAATACTTTTTTTCCACTATTTTATACAGTCGGTCAGTATGTAGAATCGGAATCTGTGTAGAATCGAATGTTGTACAGTCGGTATTGTACAGTGAGTTAATATGCAATCGGAGAAGGTCCAAAAAGAAGTTAACTAGAAATGACTTTGATATCGGGTTGTGAGTTGGTGAATTTTTTGGGACATATTTGATATTTAATGTTAATTTCCATAAAGAAGTTGACTTGGAATGACCTAGGCCTGCATTAAGTCGTTAATGTTACATGGAACGACTTACTTTTCCAAAATAGTTTTTTTCACTATTTTATACAGTCGGTGAGTATATAGAATCGGAATCTGTGTAGAATCGGATTTTGTACAGTCGGTATTGTACAGTCAGTTAATATGCAATCGGAAAAGGTCCAAAAAGAAGTTAACTAGAAAAGACTTTGATATCGGGTAGTGAGTTGGTGAAGTTTTTGGCACATATTTAATATTTAAGGTTAATTTTCATAAAGAAGTTGACTAGGAATGACCTAGGCCTGCATTAGGTCGTTAATGTTACATGGAACAACTTATTTTTCCAAAATACTTTTTTTTCACTATTTTATACAGTCGGTCAGTATGTAGAATCGGAATCTGTGTAGAATCGGATTTTGTACAGTCGGTATTGTACAGTCAGTTAATATGCAATCGGAGAAGGTCCAAAAAGAAGTTAACTATAAATGACTTTGATATCAGGTTGAGAGTTAATAAATTTTTTGGGATATATTTGATATTTAAGGTTACTTTCCATAAAGATGTTGACTAGGAATGACCAAGGCCTGCATTGGGTCGTTAATGTTACATGGACCGACTTATTTTTCCAAAATACTTTTTTTCACTATTTTATACAGTCGGTGAGTATATAGAATCGGAATCTGTGTAGAATCGGATGTTGTACAGTCGGTATTGTACAGTCAGTTAATATGCAACCGGAGAAGGTCCAAAAAGAAGTTAACTAGAAATGACTTTGATATCGGGTAGTGAGTTGGTGAATTTTTTGGGACATATTTAATATTTAAGGTTAATTTCCTTAAAGAAGTTGACTAGGAATGACCTAGGCCTGCATTGGGCCGTTAATGTTACATGGCACGACTTATTTTTCCAAAATACTATTTTTTTCACTATTTTATACAGTCGGTCAGTATGTAGAATCGGAATCTGTGTAGAATCGGATTTTGTACAGTCGGTTAAAATGCAATCGGAGAAGGTCCAAAAAAAATTAACTAGAAATGACTTTGATATCGGGTTGTGAGTTGGTGAATTTTTTGGGACATATTTGATATTTAAGGTTAATTTCCATAAAGATGTTGACTAGGAATGACCTAGGCCTGCATTGGGTCGTTAATGTTACATGGAACGACTTATTTTTCCAAAATAATTTTTTTCACTATTTTATACAGTCGGTGAGTATATAGAATCGGAATCTGTGTAGAATCGGATGTTGTACAGTCGGTATTGTACAGTCAGTTAATATGCAATCAGAGAAGGTCCAAAAAAATGTTAACTAGAAATGACTTTGATATCGGGTTGTGAGTTGGTGAATTTTTTGGGACATATTTGATATTTAAGGTTAATTTCCATAAAGAAGTTGACTAGGAATGACCTAGGCCTGCATTGGGTCGTTAATGTTACATGGTACGACTTATTTTTCTAAAATAATATTTTTTTTACTATTTTATACAGTCGGTCAGTATGTAGAATCGGAATCTGTGTAGAATCGGATTTTGTACAGTCGGTTAAAATGCAATCGAAGAAGGTCCAAAAAGAAGTTAACTAGAAATGACTTTGATATCGGGTAGTGAGCTGGTGAATTTTTTGGGACATATTTGATATTTAAGGTTAATTTCCATAAAGAAGTTGACTAGGAATGACCTATGCCTACATTGGGTCGTTAATGTTACATGGACCGACTTATTTTTCCAAAATAATTTTTTTCTGTATCTTATACAGTCGGTCAGTATGTAGCATTAGAATCTGTGTAGAATCGGATTTTGTACAGTCGGTATTGTACAGTCGGTTAATATGCAATCGGATGAGGTCCAAGAAAATGTTAACTAGAAATGACTTTTATATCAGGTTGTGATTTGGTAAATTTTTTGGGACATATTTGATATTTAAGGTTAATTTCCATAAAGAAGTTGACTAGGAATGACCTAGGCCTGCATTGGGTCGTTAATGTTACATGGTACGACTTATTTTTCTAAAATAATATTTTTTTTACTATTTTATACAGTCGGTCAGTATGTAGAATCGGAATCTGTGTAGAATCGGATTTTGTACAGTCGGTTAAAATGCAATCGAAGAAGGTCCAAAAAGAAGTTAACTAGAAATGACTTTGATATCGGGTAGTGAGCTGGTGAATTTTTTGGGACATATTTGATATTTAAGGTTAATTTCCATAAAGAAGTTGACTAGGAATGACCTAGGCCTGCATTGGGTCGTTAATGTTACATGGAACGACTTATTTTTCCAAAATAATTTTTTTCTATATTTTATACAGTCGGTCAGTATGTAGCATTGGAATCTGTGTTGAATCGGATTTTGTACAGTCGGTATTGTACAGTCGGTTAATATGCAATCGGATGAGGTCCAAGAAAATGTTAACTAGAAATGACTTTGATATCAGGTTGTGAGTTGGTAAATTTTTTGGGACATATTTGATATTTAAGGTTAATTTCCATAAAGAAGTTGACTAGGAATGACCTAGGCCTGCATTGGGTCGTTAATGTTACATGGAACGACTTATTTTTTCAAAATAATTTTTTTCTATATTTTATACAGTCAGTCAGTATGTAGAATTGGAATCTGTGTAGAATCGGATTTTGTACAGTCGGTATTGTACAGTCGGTTAATATGCAATCGGAGAAGGTCCAAAAAAATGTTAACTAGAAATGACTTTGATATCGGGTTGTGAGTTGGTGAATTTTTTGGGACATATTTGATATTTAAGGTTAATTTCCATAAAGAAGTTGACTAGGAATGACCTAGGCCTGCATTGGGTCGTTAATGTTACATGGTACGACTTATTTTTCTAAAATAATATTTTTTTTACTATTTTATACAGTCGGTCAGTATGTAGAATCGGAATCTGTGTAGAATCGGATTTTGTACAGTCGGTTAAAATGCAATCGAAGAAGGTCCAAAAAAAAGTTAACTAGAAATGACTTTGATATCGGGTTGTGAGTTGGTGAATTTTTTGGGACATATTTGATATTTAATGTTAATTTCCATAAAGATGTTAACTAGGAATGACCTAGGCCTGCATTGGGTCGTTAATGTTACATGGAACGACTTATTTTTCCAAAATACTTTTTTTCTCTATTTTGTACAGTCGGTCAGTATGTAGCATTGGAATCTGTGTAGAATCGGATGTTGTACAGTCGTTATTGTACAGTCAGTTAATATGCAATCGGATGAGGTCCAAGAAAATGTTAACTAGAAATGACTTTGATATCAGGTTGTGAGTTGGTAAATTTTTTGGGACATATTTGATATTTAAGGTTAATTTCCATAAAGAAGATGACTAGGAATGACCTAGGCCTGCATTGGGTCGTTAATGTTACATGGAACGACTTATTTTTCCAAAATAATTTTTTTCTCTATTTTATACAGTCAGTCAGTATGTAGAATTGGAATCTGTGTAGAATCGGATTTTGTACAGTCGGTATTGTACAGTCGGTTAATATGCAATCGGAGAAGGTCCAAAAAAATGTTAAATAGAAATGACTTTGATATCGGGTTGTGAGTTGGTGAATTTTTTGGGACATATTTGATATTTAAGGTTAATTTCCATAAAGAAGTTGACTAGGAATGACCTAGGCCTGCATTGGGTCGTTAATGTTACATGGAACGACTTATTTTTCCAAAATAAATTTTTTTCTCTATTTTATACAGTCGGTCGGTATGTAGAATCGGAATCTGTGTAGAATCGAATGTTGTACAGTCGGTATTGTACAGTCAGTTAATATGCAATCGGAGAAGGTCTAAAAAGAAGTTAACTAGAAATGACTTTGATATCGGGTTGTGAGTTGGTGAATTTTTTGGGACATATTTGATATTTAATGTTAATTTCCATAAAGATGTTGACTAGGAATGACCTAGGCCTGCATTGGGTCGTTTATGTTACATGGACCGACTTATTTTTCCAAAATACTTTTTTTCACTATTTTATACAGTCGGTGAGTATATAGAATCGGAATCTGTGTAGAATCGGATATTGTACAGTCGGTTAAAATGCAATCGGAGAAGGTCCAAAAAAAATTAACTAGAAACGACTTTGATATCGGGTTGTGAGTTGGTGAATTTTTTGGGATATATTTGATATTTAAGTTTAATTTCCATAAAGATGTTGACTAGGAATGACCTAGGCCTGTATTGGGTCGTTAATGTTACATGGAACGACTTATTTTTCTAAAATACTATTTTTTTTACTATTTTATACAGTCGGTCAGTATGTAGAATCGGAATCTGTGTAGAATCGGATTTTGTACAGTCGGTTAAAATGCAATCGGAGAAGGTCCAAAAAAATGTTAACTAGAAACGACTTTGATATCGGGTTGTGAGTTGGTGAATTTTTTGGGATATATTTGATATTTAAGTTTAATTTCCATAAAGAAGTTGACTAGGAATGACCTAGGCCTGCATTGGGTCGTTAATGTTACATGGAACGACTTATTTTTCCAAAATACTTTCTTTTCACCATTTTATACAGTCGGTCAGTATGTAGAATCGGAATCTGTGTAGAATCGGATTTTGTACAGTCGGTTAAAATGCAATCGGAGAAGGTCCAAAAAAAATTAACTAGAAACGACTGTGATATCGTGTTGTGAGGTGGTGAATTTTTTGGGATATATTTGATATTTAAGTTTAATTTCCATAAAGAAGTTGACTAGGAATGACCTAGGCCTGCATTGGGTCGTTAATGTTACATGGAACGACTTATTTTTCCAAAATACTTTCTTTTCACCATTTTATACAGTCGGTCAGTATGTAGAATCGGAATCTGTGTAGAATCGGATTTTGTACAGTCGGTTAAAATGCAATCGGAGAAGGTCCAAAAAAATGTTAACTAGAAACGACTTTGATATCGGGTTGTGAGGTGGTGAATTTTTTGGGACATATTTGATATTTAAGGTTAATTTCCATAAAGAAGTTGACTAGGAATGACCTAGGCCTGCATTGGGCCGTTAATGTTACATGGAACGACTTATTTTTCCAAAATACTTTCTTTTCACCATTTTATACAGACGGTAAGTATGTAGAATCGGAATCAGTGTAGAATCGGATTTTGTACAGTCGGTTAAAATGCAATCGGAGAAGGTCCAAAAAAATGTTAACTAGAAATGACTTTGATATCGGGTTGTGAGTTGGTGACTTTTTTAGGATATATTTGATATTTAAGGTTAATTTCCATAAAGAAGTTGACTAGGAATGAGCTAGGCCTGCATTGGGTCGTTAATGTTACATGGAACGACTTATTTTTCCAAAATAAATTTTTTTCTCTATTTTATACAGTCGGTCAGTATGTAGAATTGGAATCTGTGTAGAATCGGATTTTGTACAGTCGGTTAATATGCAGTCGGATAAGGTCCAAGAAAATGTTAACTAGAAATGACTTTGATATTGGGTTGTGAGTTGGTGAATTTTTTGGGATATATTTGATATTTAAGGTTAATTTCCATAAAGAAGTTGACTAGGAATGACCTAGGCCTGCATTGGGTCGTTAATGTTACATGGAACGACTTATTTTTCCAAAATACTTTCTTTTCACCATTTTATACAGACGGTAAGTATGTAGAATCGGAATCTGTGTAGAATCGGATTTTGTACAGTCGGTTAAAATGCAATCGGAGAAGGTCCAAAAAAATGTTAACTAGAAATGACTTTGATATCGGGTTGTGAGTTGGTGAATTTTTTGGAATATATTTGATATTTAAGGTTAATTTCCATAAAGATGTTGACTAGGATTGACCTAGGCCTGCATTTGGTCGTTAATGATACATGGAACGACTTATTTTTCCAAAATACTTTCTTTTCACTATTTTATACAGACGGTGAGTATGTAGAATCGGAATCTGTGTAGATACGGATTTTGTACAGTCGGTATTGTACAGTCGGTTAATATGCAATCGGAGAAGGTCCAAAAAGAAGATACCTAGAAATGACTTTGATATAGGGTAGTGAGTTGGTGAATTTTTTGGGACATATTTGAATTTTAAGGTTAATTTTCATAAAGAAGTTGACTAGGAATGACCTAGGCCTGAATTGGGTCGTTAATGTTACATGGAACGACTTATTTTTCCAAAATAAATTTTTTCTTTATTTTATACAGTCGGTCAGTATGTAGAATTGGAATCTGTGTAGAATCGGATTTTGTACAGTCGGTTAATATGCAGTCGGATAAGGTCCAAGAAAATGTTAACTAGAAATGACTTTGATATCGGGTTGTGAGTTGGTGAATTTTTTGGGATATATTTGATATTTAAGGTTAATTTCCATAAAGATGTTGACTAGGAATGACCTAGGCCTGCATTGGGTCGTTAATGTTACATGGAACGACTTATTTTTCCAAAATACTTTTTTTTTACTATTTTATACAGTCGGTCAGTATGTAGAATCGGAATCTGTGTAGAATCGGATTTTGTACAGTCGGTTAAAATGCAATCGGAGAAGGTCCAAAAAAATGTTAACTAGAAATGACTTTGATATCGGGTTGTGAGTTGGTGAATTTTTTGGAATATATTTGATATTTAAGGTTAATTTCCATAAAGATGTTGAC
Source organism: Ganaspis brasiliensis (assembly GCA_037103525.1). NCBI lineage: Eukaryota > Metazoa > Arthropoda > Insecta > Hymenoptera > Figitidae > Ganaspis > Ganaspis brasiliensis. Next base: position 987,402 of record JAZKLR010000041.1, on the reverse strand, counting down.
TAGGATTGACCTAGGCCTGCATTTGGTCGTTAATGATACATGGAACGACTTATTTTTCCAAAATACTTTCTTTTCACTATTTTATACAGACGGTGAGTATGTAGAATCGGAATCTGTGTAGATACGGATTTTGTACAGTCGGTATTGTACAGTCGGTTAATATGCAATCGGAGAAGGTCCAAAAAGAAGATACCTAGAAATGACTTTGATATAGGGTAGTGAGTTGGTGAATTTTTTGGGACATATTTGAATTTTAAGGTTAATTTTCATAAAGAAGTTGACTAGGAATGACCTAGGCCTGCATTGGGTCGTTAATGTTACATGGAACGACTTATTTTTCCAAAATAAATTTTTTCTTTATTTTATACAGTCGGTCAGTATGTAGAATTGGAATCTGTGTAGAATCGGATTTTGTACAGTCGGTTAATATGCAGTCGGATAAGGTCCAAGAAAATGTTAACTAGAAATGACTTTGATATCGGGTTGTGAGTTGGTGAATTTTTTGGGATATATTTGATATTTAAGGTTAATTTCCATAAAGATGTTGACTAGGAATGACCTAGGCCTGCATTGGGTCGTTAATGTTACATGGAACGACTTATTTTTCCAAAATAAATTTTTTCTTTATTTTATACAGTCGGTCAGTATGTAGAATTGGAATCTGTGTAGAATCGGATTTTGTACAGTCGGTTAATATGCAGTCGGATAAGGTCCAAGAAAATATTAACTAGAAATGACTTTGATATCGGGTTGTAAGTTGGTGAATTTTTTGGGATATATTTGATATTTAAGGTTAATTTCCATAAAGATGTTGACTAGGAATGAGCTAGGCCTGCATTAGGTCGTTAATGTTACATGGAACGACTTATTTTTCCAAAATACTATTTTTTTTACTATTTTATACAGTCGGTCAGTATGTAGAATCGGAATCTGTGTAGAATCGGATTTTGTACAGTCGGTTAAAATGCAATCGGAGAAGGTCCAAAAAAATGTTAACTAGAAACGACTTTGATATCGGGTTGTGAGGTGGTGAATTTTTTGGGACATATTTGATATTTAAGGTTAATTTCCATAAAGAAGTTGACTAGGAATGACCTAGGCCTGCATTGGGCCGTTAATGTTACATGGAACGACTTATTTTTCCAAAATACTTTCTTTTCACCATTTTATACAGACGGTAAGTATGTAGAATCGGAATCAGTGTAGAATCGGATTTTGTACAGTCGGTTAAAATGCAATCGGAGAAGGTCCAAAAAAATGTTAACTAGAAATGACTTTGATATCGGGTAGTGAGCTGGTGAATTTTTTGGGACATATTTGATATTTAAGGTTAATTTCCATAAAGAAGTTGACTAGGAATGACCTAGGCCTGCATTGGGTCGTTAATGTTACATGGAACGACTTATTTTTCCAAAATAATTTTTTTCTATATTTTATACAGTCGGTCAGTATGTAGCATTGGAATCTGTGTAGAATCGGATTTTGTACAGTCGGTATTGTACAGTCGGTTAATATGCAATCGGATGAGGTCCAAGAAAATGTTAACTAGAAATGACTTTGATATCAGGTTGTGAGTTGGTAAATTTTTTGGGACATATTAGATATTTAAGGTTAATTTCCATAAAGAAGTTGACTAGGAATGACCTAGGCCTGCATTGGGTCGTTAATGTTACATGGTACGACTTATTTTTCCAAAATACTATTCTTTTCACTATTTTATACAGTCGGTCAGTATGTAGAATCGGAATCTGTGTAGAATCGGATTTTGTACAGTCGGTTAAAATGCAATCGGAGAAGGTCCAAAAAAAATTAAGTAGAAACGACTTTGATATCGGGTTGTGAGGTGGTGAATTTTTTGGGACATATTTGATATTTAAGGTTAATTTCCATAAAGAAGTTGACTAGGAATGACCTAGGCCTGCATTGGGCCGTTAATGTTACATGGTACGACTTATTTTTCCAAAATACTATTCTTTTCACTATTTTATACAGTCGGTCAGTATGTAGAATCGGAATCTGTGTAGAATCGGATTTTGTACAGTCGGTTAAAATGCAATCGGAGAAGGTCCAAAAAAAATTAAGTAGAAACGACTTTGATATCGGGTTGTGAGGTGGTGAATTTTTTGGGACATATTTGATATTTAAGGTTAATTTCCATAAAGAAGTTGACTAGGAATGACCTAGGCCTGCATTGGGCCGTTAATGTTACATGGTACGACTTATTTTTCCAAAATACTATTCTTTTCACTATTTTATACAGTCGGTCAGTATGTAGAATCGGAATCTGTGTAGAATCGGATTTTGTACAGTCGGTTAATATGCAGTCGGATAAGGTCCAAGAAAATGTTAACTAGAAATGACTTTGATATCGGGTTGTGAGTTGGTGAATTTTTCGGGACATATTTGATATTTAATGTTAATTTCTATAAAGATGTTGACTAGGAATGACCTAGGCCTGCATTGGGTCGTTTATGTTACATGGACCGACTTATTTTTCCAAAATACTTTTTTTCACTATTTTATACAGTCGGTGAGTATATAGAATCGGAATCTGTGTAGAATCGGATATTGTACAGTCGGTTAAAATGCAATCGGAGAAGGTCCAAAAAAAATTAACTAGAAATGACTTTGATATCGGGTTGTGAGTTGGTGAATTTTTTGGGACATATTTGATATTTAATGTTAATTTCCATAAAGATGTTGACTAGGATTGACCTAGGCCTGCATTGGGTCGTTAATGTTACATGGAACGACTTATTTTTCCAAAATACTTTTTTTTCACTATTTTATACAGTCGGTCAGTATGTAGAATCGGAATCTGTGTAGAATCGAATTTTGTACAGTCGGTTAAAATGCAATCGGAGAAGGTCCAAAACAAATTAACTAGAAATGACTTTGATATCGGGTTGTGAGTTGGTGAATTTTTTGGGATATATTTGATATTTAAGGTTAATTTCCATAAAGAAGTTGACTAAGAATGACCTATGCCTACATTGGTTCGTTAATGTTACATGGACCGACTTATTTTTCCAAAATACTTTTTTTCTCTATTTTATACAGTCGGTCAGTATGTAGCATTGGAATCTGTGTAGAATCGGATTTTGTACAGTCGGTATTGTACAGTCGGTTAATATGCAATCGGATGAGGTCCAAGAAAATGTTAACTAGAAATGACTTTGATATCAGGTTGTGAGTTGGTGAATTTTTTGGGACATATTTGATATTTAAGGTTAATTTCCATAAAGAAGTTGACTAGGAATGACCTATGCCTACATTAGGTCGTTAATGTTACATGGACCGACTTATTTTTCCAAAATACTTTTTTTCTCTATTTTATACAGTCAGTCAGTATGTAGAATTGGAATCTGTGTAGAATCGGATTTTGTACAGTCGGTATTGTACAGTCGGTTAATATGCAATCGGAGAAGGTCCAAAAAAATGTTAACTAGAAATGACTTTGATATCGGGTTGTGAGTTGGTGAATTTTTTGGGATATATTTGATATTTAAGGTTAATTTCCATAAAGAAGTTGACTAGGAATGACCTAGGCCTGCATTGGGCCGTTAATGTTACATGGTACGACTTATTTTTCCAAAATACTATTCTTTTCACTATTTTATACAGTCGGTCAGTATGTAGAATCGGAATCTGTGTAGAATCGGATTTTGTACAGTCGGTTAAAATGCAATCGGAGAAGGTCTAAAAAAATGTTAACTAAAAATGACTTTGATATCGGGTTGTGAGTTGGTAAATTGTTTGGGATATATTTGATATTTAAGGTTAATTTTCATAAAGATGTTGACTAGGAATGACCTAGGCCTGCATTGGGTCGTTAATGTTACATGGAACGACTTATTTTTCCAAAATAAATTTTTTTCTCTATTTTATACAGTCGGTCGGTATGTAGAATCGGAATCTGTGTAGAATCGGATGTTGTACAGTCGGTATTGTACAGTCAGTTAATATGCAATCGGAGAAGGTCCAAAAAGAAGTTAACTAGAAATGACTTTGATATCGGGTAGTGAGTTGGTGAATTTTTTGGGACATATTTGATATTTAAGGTTAATTTCCATAAAGAAGTTGACTAGGAATGACCTAGGCCTGCATTGGGCCGTTAATGTTACATGGTACGACTTATTTTTCCAAAATACTATTCTTTTCACTATTTTATACAGTCGGTCAGTATGTAGAATCGGAATCTGTGTAGAATCGGATTTTGTACAGTCGGTTAAAATGCAATCGGAGAAGGTCCAAGAAAATGTTAACTAGAAATGACTTTGATATCGGGTTGTGAGTTGGTGAATTTTTTGGGATATATTTGATATTTAAGGGTAATTTCCATAAAGAAGTTGACTAGGAATGAGCTAGGCCTGCATTGGGTCGTTAATGTTACATGGAACGACTTATTTTTCCAAAATAAATTTTTTTCTCTATTTTATACAGTCGGTCAGTATGTAGAATTGGAATCTGTGTAGAATCGGATTTTGTACAGTCGGTTAATATGCAGTCGGATAAGGTCCAAGAAAATGTTAACTAGAAATGACTTTGATATCGGGTTGTGAGTTGGTGAATTTTTTGGGATATATTTGATATTTAAGGTTAATTTCCATAAAGAAGTTGACTAGGAATGACCTAGGCCTGCATTGGGCCGTTAATGTTACATGGTACGACTTATTTTTCCAAAATACTATTCTTTTCACTATTTTATACAGTCGGTCAGTATGTAGAATCGGAATCTGTGTAGAATCGGATTTTGTACAGTCGGTTAAAATGCAATCGGAGAAGGTCCAAAAAAATGTTAACTAGAAACGACTTTGATATCGGGTTGTGAGTTGGTGAATTTTTTGGGACATATTTGATATTTAAGGTTAATTTCCATAAAGAAGTTGACTAGGAATGACCTAGGCCTGCATTGGGCCGTTAATGTTACATGGTACGACTTATTTTTCCAAAATACTATTCTTTTCACTATTTTATACAGTCGGTCAGTATGTAGAATCGGAATCTGTGTAGAATCGGATTTTGTACAGTCGGTTAAAATGCAATCGGAGAAGGTCCAAAAAAATGTTAACTAGAAACGACTTTGATATCGGGTTGTGAGTTGGTGAATTTTTTGGGACATATTTGATATTTAAGGTTAATTTCCATAAAGAAGTTGACTAGGAATGACCTAGGCCTGCATTATGCCGTTAATGTTACATGGTACGACTTATTTTTCCAAAATACTATTCTTTTCACTATTTTATACAGTCGGTCAGTATGTAGAATCGGAATCTGTGTAGAATCGGATTTTGTACAGTCGGTTAATATGCAGTCGGATAAGGTCCAAGAAAATGTTAACTAGAAATGACTTTGATATCGGGTTGTGAGTTGGTGAATTTTTTGGGATATATTTGATATTTAAGGTTAATTTCCATAAAGAAGTTGACTAGGAATGAGCTAGGCCTGCATTGGGTCGTTAATGTTACATGGAACGACTTATTTTTCCAAAATAAATTTTTTTCTCTATTTTATACAGTCGGTCAGTATGTAGAATTGGAATCTGTGTAGAATCGGATTTTGTACAGTCGGTTAATATGCAGTCGGATAAGGTCCAAGAAAATGTTAACTTGAAATGACTTTGATATCGGGTTGTGAGTTGGTGAATTTTTTGGGATATATTTGATATTTAAGGTTAATTTCCATAAAGAAGTTGACTAGGAATGACCTAGGCCTGCATTGGGTCGTTAATGTTACATGGAACGACTTATTTTTCCAAAATACTTTCTTTTCACCATTTTATACAGACGGTAAGTATGTAGAATCGGAATCTGTGTAGAATCGGATTTTGTACAGTCGGTTAAAATGCAATCGGAGAAGGTCCAAAAAAATGTTAACTAGAAATGACTTTGATATCGGGTTGTGAGTTGGTGAATTTTTTGGAATATATTTGATATTTAAGGTTAATTTCCATAAAGATGTTGACTAGGATTGACCTAGGCCTGCATTTGGTCGTTAATGATACATGGAACGACTTATTTTTCCAAAATACTTTCTTTTCACTATTTTATACAGACGGTGAGTATGTAGAATCGGAATCTGTGTAGATACGGATTTTGTACAGTCGGTATTGTACAGTCGGTTAATATGCAATCGGAGAAGGTCCAAAAAGAAGATACCTAGAAATGACTTTAATATAGGGTAGTGAGTTGGTGAATTTTTTGGGACATATTTGAATTTTAAGGTTAATTTTCATAAAGAAGTTGACTAGGAATGACCTAGGCCTGCATTGGGTCGTTAATGTTACATGGAACGACTTATTTTTCTAAAATAAATTTTTTCTTTATTTTATACAGTCGGTCAGTATGTAGAATTGGAATCTGTGTAGAATCGGATTTTGTACAGTATGTTAATATGCAGTCGGATAAGGTCCAAGAAAATGTTAACTAGAAATGACTTTGATATCGGGTTGTGAGTTGGTGAATTTTTTGGGATATATTTGATATTTAAGGTTAATTTCCATAAAGATGTTGACTAGGAATGACCTAGGCCTGCATTGGGTCGTTAATGTTACATGGAACGACTTATTTTTCCAAAATACTATTTTTTTTACTATTTTATACAGTCGGTCAGTATGTAGAATCGGAATCTGTGTAGAATCGGATTTTGTACAGTCGGTTAAAATGCAATCGGAGAAGGTCCAAAAAAAATTAACTAGAAACGACTTTGATATCGGGTTGTGAGGTGGTGAATTTTTTGGGACATATTTGATATTTAAGGTTAATTTCCATAAAGAAGTTGACTAGGAATGACCTAGGCCTGCATTGGGTCGTTAATGTTACATGGAACGACTTATTTTTCCAAAATACTTTCTTTTCACCATTTTATACAGTCGGTCAGTATGTAGAATCGGAATCTGTGTAGAATCGGATTTTGTACAGTCGGTTAATATGCAATCGGAGAAGGTCCAAAAAGAAGATACCTAGAAATGACTTTGATATAGGGTAGTGAGTTGGTGAATTTTTTGAGACATATTTGAATTTTAAGGTTAATTTTCATAAAGAAGTTGACTAGGAATGACCTAGGCCTGCATTGGGTCGTTAATGTTACATGGAACGACTTATTTTTCCAAAATAAATTTTTTTCTTTATTTTATACAGTCGGTCAGTATGTAGAATTGGAATCTGTGTAGAATCGGATTTTGTACAGTCGGTTAATATGCAGTCGGATAAGGTCCAAGAAAATATTAACTAGAAATGACTTTGATATCGGGTTGTGAGGTGGTGAATTTTTTGGGACATATTTGATATTTAAGGTTAATTTCCATAAAGAAGTTGACTAGGAATGACCTAGGCCTGCATTGGGCCGTTAATGTTACATGGAACGACTTATTTTTCCAAAATACTTTCTTTTCACCATTTTATACAGACGGTAAGTATGTAGAATCGGAATCAGTGTAGAATCGGATTTTGTACAGTCGGTTAAAATGCAATCGGAGAAGGTCCAAAAAAATGTTAACTAGAAATGACTTTGATATCGGGTTGTGAGTTGGTGAATTTTTTAGGATATATTTGATATTTAAGTTTAATTTCCATAAAGATGTTGACTAGGAATGACCTAGGCCTGCATTAGGTCGTTAATGTTACATGGAACGACTTATTTTTCCAAAATAATATTTTTTTTACTATTTTATACAGTCGTTCAGTATGTAGAATCGGAATCTGTGTAGAATCGGATTTTGTACAGTCGGTTAAAATGCAATCGGAGAAGGTCCAAAAAAATGTTAACTAGAAACGACTTTGATATCGGGTTGTGAGGTGGTGAATTTTTTGGGACATATTTGATATTTAAGGTTAATTTCCATAAAGAAGTTGACTAGGAATGACCTAGGCCTGCATTGGGCCGTTAATGTTACATGGAACGACTTATTTTTCCAAAATACTTTCTTTTCACCATTTTATACAGACGGTAAGTATGTAGAATCGGAATCAGTGTAGAATCGGATTTTGTACAGTCGGTTAAAATGCAATCGGAGAAGGTCCAAAAAAATGTTAACTAGAAATGACTTTGATATCGGGTTGTGAGTTGGTGAATTTTTTAGGATATATTTGATATTTAAGTTTAATTTCCATAAAGATGTTGACTAGGAATGACCTAGGCCTGTATTGGGTCGTTAATGTTACATGGAACGACTTATTTTTCCAAAATACTATTTTTTTTACTATTTTATACAGTCGTTCAGTATGTAGAATCGGAATCTGTGTAGAATCGGATTTTGTACAGTCGGTTAATATGCAGTCGGATAAGGTCCAAGAAAATGTTAACTAGAAATGACTTTGATATCGGGTTGTGAGTTGGTGAATTTTTTGGGATATATTTGATATTTAAGGTTAATTTCCATAAAGATGTTGACTAGGAATGACCTAGGCCTGCATTGGGTCCTTAATGTTACATGGAACGACTTATTTTTCCAAAATACTATTTTTTTTACTATTTTATACAGTCGGTCAGTATGTAGAATCGGAATCTGTGTAGAATCAGATTTTGTACAGTCGGTTAAAATGCAATCGGAGAAGGTCCAAAAAAATGTTAACTAGAAATGACTTTGATATCGGGTTGTGAGTTGGTGAATTTTTTGGGATATATTTGATATTTAAGGTTAATTTCCATAAAGATGTTGACTAGGAATGACCTAGGCCTGCATTGGGCCGTTAATGTTACATGGTACGACTTATTTTTCCAAAATACTATTCTTTTCACTATTTTATACAGTCGGTCAGTATGTAGAATCGGAATCTGTGTAGAATCGGATTTTGTACAGTCGGTTAATATGCAGTCGGATAAGGTCCAAGAAAATGTTAACTAGAAATGACTTTGATGTCGGGTTGTGAGTTGGTGAATTTTTTGGGATATATTTGATATTTAAGGTTAATTTCCATAAAGAAGTTGACTAGGAATGACCTAGGCCTGCATTGGGTCGTTAATGTTACATGGAACGACTTATTTTTCCAAAATAAATTTTTTTCTCTATTTTATACAGTCGGTCAGTATGTAGAATTGGAATCTGTGTAGAATCGGATTTTGTACAGTCGGTTAATATGCAGTCGGATAAGGTCCAAGAAAATGTTAACTAGAAATGACTTTGATATCGGGTTGTGAGTTGGTGAATTTTTTGGGATATATTTGATATTTAAGGTTAATTTCCATAAAGAAGTTGACTAGGAATGACCTAGGCCTGCATTGGGTCGTTAATGTTACATGGAACGACTTATTTTTTCAAAATACTTTCTTTTCACCATTTTATACAGACGGTAAGTATGTAGAATCGGAATCTGTGTAGAATCGGATTTTGTACAGTCGGTTAAAATGCAATCGGAGAAGGTCCAAAAAAATGTTAACTAGAAATGACTTTGATATCGGGTTGTGAGTTGGTGAATTTTTTGGAATATATTTGATATTTAAGGTTAATTTCCATAAAGATGTTGACTAGGATTGACCTAGGCCTGCATTTGGTCGTTAATGATACCTGGAACGACTTATTTTTCCAAAATACTTTCTTTTCACTATTTTATACAGACGGTGAGTATGTAGAATCGGAATCTGTGTAGATACGGATTTTGTACAGTCGGTATTGTACAGTCGGTTAATATGCAATCGGAGAAGGTCCAAAAAGAAGATACCTAGAAATGACTTTGATATAGGGTAGTGAGTTGGTGAATTTTTTGGGACATATTTGAATTTTAAGGTTAATTTTCATAAAGAAGTTGACTAGGAATGACCTAGGCCTGCATTGGGTCGTTAATGTTACATGGAACGACTTATTTTTCCAAAATAAATTTTTTCTTTATTTTATACAGTCGGTCAGTATGTAGAATTGGAATCTGTGTAGAATCGGATTTTGTACAGTCGGTTAATATGCAGTCGGATAAGGTCCAAGAAAATGTTAACTAGAAATGACTTTGATATCGGGTTGTGAGTTGGTGAATTTTTTGGGATATATTTGATATTTAAGGTTAATTTCCATAAAGATGTTGACTAGGAATGACCTAGGCCTGCATTGGGTCGTTAATGTTACATGGAACGACTTAATTTTCCAAAATACTATTTTTTTTACTATTTTATACAGTCGGTCAGTATGTAGAATCGGAATCTGTGTAGAATCGGATTTTGTACAGTCGGTTAAAATGCAATCGGAGAAGGTCCAAAAAAATGTTAACTAGAAATGACTTTGATATCGGGTTGTGAGTTGGTGAATTTTTTGGAATATATTTGATATTTAAGGTTAATTTCCATAAAGATGTTGACTAGGAATGACCTAGGCCTGCATTGGGTCGTTAATGTTACATGGAACGACTTATTTTTCCAAAATACTATTTTTTTTACTATTTTATACAGGCGGTCAGTATGTAGAATCGGAATCTGTGTAGAATCGGATTTTGTACAGTCGGTTAAAATGCAATCGGAGAAGGTCCAAAAAAAATTAACTAGAAACGACTTTGATATCGGGGTGTGAGGTGGTGAATTTTTTGGGACATATTTGATATTTAAGGTTAATTTCCATAAAGAAGTTGACTAGGAATGACCTAGGCCTGCATTGGGTCGTTAATGTTACATGGAAAGAATTATTTTTCCAAAATACTATTTTTTTTACTATTTTATACAGTCGGTCAGTATGTAGAATCGGAATCTGTGTAGAATCGGATTTTGTACAGTCGGTTAAAATGCAATCGGAGAAGGTCCAAAAAAATGTTACCTAGAAATGACTTTGATATCGGGTTGTGAGTTGGTGATTTTTTTGGGATATATTTGATATTTAAGGTTAATTTCCATAAAGATGTTGACTAGGAATGACCTAGGCCTGCATTGGGTCGTTAATGTTACATGGAACGACTTATTTTTCCAAAATACTATTTTTTTTACTATTTTATACAGTCGGTCAGTATGTAGAATCGGAATCTGTGTAGAATCGGATTTTGTACAGTCGGTTAAAATGCAATCGGAGAAGGTCCAAAAAAAATTAACTAGAAACGACTTTGATATCGGGGTGTGAGGTGGTGAATTTTTTGGGACATATTTGATATTTAAGGTTAATTTCCATAAAGAAGTTGACTAGGAATGACCTAGGCCTGCATTGGGCCGTTAATGTTACATGGTACGACTTATTTTTCCAAAATACTATTCTTTTCACTATTTTATACAGTCGGTCAGTATGTAGAATCGGAATATGTGTAGAATCGGATTTTGTACAGTCGGTTAATATGCAGTCGGATAAGGTCCAAGAAAATGTTAACTAGAAATGACTTTGATATCGGGTTGTGAGTTGGTGAATTTTTTGGGATATATTTGATATTTAAGGTTAATTTCCATAAAGAAGTTGACTAGGAATGACCTAGGCCTGCATTGGGTCGTTAATGTTACATGGAACGACTTATTTTTCCAAAATAAATTTTTTTCTTTATTTTATACAGTCGGTCAGTATGTAGAATTGGAATCTGTGTAGAATCGGATTTTGTACAGTCGGTTAATATGCAGTCGGATAAGGTCCAAGAAAATGTTAACTAGAAATGACTTTGATATCGGGTTGTGAGTTGGTGAATTTTTTGGGATATATTTGATATTTAAGGTTAATTTCCATAAAGATGTTGACTAGGAATGACCTAGGCCTGCATTGGGTCGTTAATGTTACATGGAACGACTTATTTTTCCAAAATACTATTTTTTTTACTATTTTATACAGTCGGTCAGTATGTAGAATCGGAATCTGTGTAGAATCGGATTTTGTACAGTCGGTTAAAATGCAATCGGAGAAGGTCCAAAAAAATGTTACCTAGAAATGACTTTGATATCGGGTTGTGAGTTGGTGAATTTTTTGGGATATATTTGATATTTAAGGTTAATTTCCATAAAGATGTTGACTAGGAATGACCTAGGCCTGCATTGGGTCGTTAATGTTACATGGAACGACTTATTTTTCCAAAATACTATTTTTTTTACTATTTTATACAGTCGGTCAGTATGTAGAATCGGAATCTGTGTAGAATCGGATTTTGTACAGTCGGTTAAAATGCAATCGGAGAAGGTCCAAAAAAATGTTAACTAGAAACGACTTTGATATCGGGTTGTGAGTTGGTGAATTTTTTGGGACATATTTGATATTTAAGGTTAATTTCCATAAAGAAGTTGACTAGGAATGACCTAGGCCTGCATTGGGCCGTTAATGTTACATGGTACGACTTATTTTTCCAAAATACTATTCTTTTCACTATTTTATACAGTCGGTCAGTATGTAGAATCGGAATCTGTGTAGAATCGGATTTTGTACAGTCGGTTAAAATGCAATCGGAGAAGGTCCAAAAAAAATTAACTAGAAACGACTTTGATATCGGGTTGTGAGGTGGTGAATTTTTTGGGACATATTTGATATTTAAGGTTACTTTCCATAAAGAAGTTGACTAGGAATGACCTAGGCCTGCATTGGGTCGTTAATGTTACATGGAACGACTTATTTTTCCAAAATAAATTTTTTTCTTTATTTTATACAGTCGGTCAGTATGTAGAATTGGAATCTGTGTAGAATCGGATTTTGTACAGTCGGTTAATATGCAGTCGGATAAGGTCCAAGAAAATGTTAACTAGAAATGACTTTGTTATCGGGTTGTGAGTTGGTGAATTTTTTGGGATATATTTGATATTTAAGGTTAATTTCCATAAAGAAGTTGACTAGGAATGACCTAGGCCTGCATTGGGTCGTTAATGTTACATGGAACGACTTATTTTTCCAAAATACTTTCTTTTCACCATTTTATACAGACGGTAAGTATGTAGAATCGGAATCTGTGTAGAATCGGATTTTGTACAGTCGGTTAAAATGCAATCGGAGAAGGTCCAAAAAAATGTTAACTAGAAATGACTTTGATATCGGGTTGTGAGTTGGTGAATTTTTTGGAATATATTTGATATTTAAGGTTAATTTCCATAAAGATGTTGACTAGGATTGACCTAGGCCTGCATTTGGTCGTTAATGATACATGGAACGACTTATTTTTCCAAAATACTTTCTTTTCACTATTTTATACAGACGGTGAGTATGTAGAATCGGAATCTGTGTAGATACGGATTTTGTACAGTCGGTATTGTACAGTCGGTTAATATGCAATCGGAGAAGGTCCAAAAAGAAGATACCTAGAAATGACTTTGATATAGGGTAGTGAGTTGGTGAATTTTTTGGGACATATTTGAATTTTAAGGTTAATTTTCATAAAGAAGTTGACTAGGAATGACCTAGGCCTGCATTGGGTCGTTAATGTTACATGGAACGACTTATTTTTCCAAAATAAATTTTTTCTTTATTTTATACAGTCGGTCAGTATGTAGAATTGGAATCTGTGTAGAATCGGATTTTGTACAGTCGGTTAATATGCAGTCGGATAAGGTCCAAGAAAATGTTAACTAAAAATGACTTTGATATCGGGTTGTGAGTTGGTGAATTTTTTGGGATATATTTGATATTTAAGGTTAATTTCCATAAAGATGTTGACTAGGAATGACCTAGGCCTGCATTGGGTCGTTAATGTTACATGGAACGACTTATTTTTCCAAAATACTATTTTATTTTACTATTTTATACAGTCGGTCAGTATGTAGAATCGGAATCTGTGTAGAATCGGATTTTGTACAGTCGGTTAAAATGCAATCGGAGAAGGTCCAAAAAAATGTTAACTAGAAATGACTTTGATATCGGGTTGTGAGTTGGTGAATTTTTTGGAATATATTTGATATTTAAGGTTAATTTCCATAAAGATGTTGACTAGGAATGACCTAGGCCTGCATTGGGTCGTTAATGTTACATGGAACGACTTATTTTTTCAAAATACTATTTTTTTTACTATTTTATACAGGCGGTCAGTATGTAGAATCGGAATCTGTGTAGAATCGGATTTTGTACAGTCGGTTAAAATGCAATCGGAGAAGGTCCAAAAAAAATTAACTAGAAACGACTTTGATATCGGGTTGTGAGGTGGTGAATTTTTTGGGACATATTTGATATTTAAGGTTAATTTCCATAAAGAAGTTGACTAGGAATGACTTAGGCCTGCATTGGGCCGTTAATGTTACATGGTACGACTTATTTTTCCAAATTACTATTCTTTTCACTATTTTATACAGTCGGTCAGTATGTAGAATCGGAATCTGTGTAGAATCGGATTTTGTACAGTCGGTTAATATGCAGTCGGATAAGGTCCAAGAAAATGTTAACTAGAAATGACTTTGATATCGGGTTGTGAGTTGGTGAATTTTTTAGGATATATTTGATATTTAAGGTTAATTTCCATAAAGATGTTGACTAGGAATGACCTAGGCCTGCATTGGGTCGTTAATGTTACATGGAACGACTTATTTTTCCAAAATACTATTTTTTTTTACTATTTTATACAGTCGGTCAGTATGTAGAATTGGAATCTGTGTAGAATCGGATTTTGTACAGTCGGTTAATATGCAGTCGGATAAGGTCCAAGAAAATGTTAACTAGAAATGACTTTGATATCGGGTTGTGAGTTGGTGAATTTTTTGGGATATATTTGATATTTAAGGTTAATTTCCATAAAGATGTTGACTAGGAATGACCTAGGCCTGCATTGGGTCGTTAATGTTACATGGATCGACTTATTTTTCCAAAATACTATTTTTTTTACTATTTTATACAGTCGGTCAGTATGTAGAATCGGAATCTGTGTAGAATCGGATTTTGTACAGTCGGTTAATATGCAGTCGGATAAGGTCCAAGAAAATGTTAACTAGAAATGACTTTGATATCGGGTTGTGAGTTGGTGAATTTTTTGGGATATATTTGATATTTAAGGTTAATTTCCATAAAGATGTTGACTAGGAATGACCTAGGCCTGCATTGGGTCGTTAATGTTACATGGAACGACTTATTTTTCCAAAATACTATTTTTTTTTACTATTTTATACAGTCGGTCAGTATGTAGAATTGGAATCTGTGTAGAATCGGATTTTGTACAGTCGGTTAATATGCAGTCGGATAAGGTCCAAGAAAATGTTAACTAGAAACGACTTTGATATCGGGTTGTGAGTTGGTAAATTTTTTGGGACATATTTGATATTTAAGGTTAATTTCCATAAAGAAGTTGACTAGGAATGACCTAGGCCTGCACTGGGCCGTTAATGTTACATGGTACGACTTATTTTTCCAAAATACTATTCTTTTCACTATTTTATACAGTCGGTCAGTATGTAGAATCGGAATCTGTGTAGAATCGGATTTTGTATAGTCGGTTAAAATGCAATCGGAGAAGGTCCAAAAAAATGTTAACTAGAAATGACTTTGATATCGGGTTGTGAGTTGGTGAATTTTTTGGGATATATTTGATATTTAAGGTTAATTTCCATAAAGATGTTGACTAGGAATGACCTAGGCCTGCATTGGGTCGTTAATGTTACATGGAACGACTTATTTTTCCAAAATACTATTTTTTTTACTATTTTATACAGTCGGTCAGTATGTAGAATCGGAATCTGTGTAGAATCGGATTTTGTACAGTCGGTTAATATGCAGTCGGATAAGGTCCAAGAAAATGTTAACTAGAAATGACTTTGATATCGGGTTGTGAGTTGGTGAATTTTTTGGGATATATTTGATATTTAAGGTTAATTTCCATAAAGATGTTGACTAGGAATGACCTAGGCCTGCATTGGGTCGTTAATGTTACATGGAACGACTTATTTTTCCAAAATACTATTTTTTTTACTATTTTATACAGTCGGTCAGTATGTAGAATCGGAATCTGTGTAGAATCGGATTTTGTACAGTCGGTTAAAATGCAATCGGAGAAGGTCCAAAAAAATGTTAACTAGAAATGACTTTGATATCGGGTTGTGAGTTGGTGAATTTTTTGGGATATATTTGATATTTAAGGTTAATTTCCATAAAGATGTTGACTAGGAATGACCTAGGCCTGCATTGGGTCGTTAATGTTTCATGGAACGACTTATTTTTCCAAAATAAATTTTTTTCTTTATTTGATACAGTCGGTCAGTATGTAGAATTGGAATCTGTGTAGAATCGGATTTTGTACAGTCGGTTAATATGCAGTCGGATAAGGTCCAAGAAAATGTTAACTAGAAATGACTTTGATATCGGGTTGTGAGTTGGTGAATTTTTTGGGATATATTTGATATTTAAGGTTAATTTCCATAAAGATGTTGACTAGGATTGACCTAGGCCTGCATTTGGTCGTTAATGATACATGGAACGACTTATTTTTCCAAAATACTTTCTTTTCACTATTTTATACAGACGGTGAGTATGTAGAATCGGAATCTGTGTAGATACGGATTTTGTACAGTCGGTATTGTACAGTCGGTTAATATGCAATCGGAGAAGGTCCAAAAAGAAGATACCTAGAAATGACTTTGATATAGGGTATTGAGTTGGTGAATTTTTTGGGACATATTTGAATTTTAAGGGTAATTTTCATAAAGAAGTTGACTAGGAATGACCTAGGCCTGCATTGGGTCGTTAATGTTACATGGAACGACTTATTTTTCCAAAATAAATTTTTTTCATTATTTTATACAGTCGGTCAGTATGTAGAATCGGAATCTGTGTAGAATCGGATTTTGTATAGTCGGTTAAAATGCAATCGGAGAAGGTCCAAAAAAATGTTAACTAGAAATGACTTTGATATCGGGTTGTGAGTTGGTGAATTTTTTGGGATATATTTGATATTTAAGGTTAATTTCCATAAAGATGTTGACTAGGAATGACCTAGGCCTGCATTGGGCCGTTAATGTTACATGGTACGACTTATTTTTCCAAAATACTATTCTTTTCACTATTTTATACAGTCGGTCAGTATGTAGAATCGGAATCTGTGTAGAATCGGATTTTGTACAGTCGGTTAATATGCAGTCGGATAAGGTCCAAGAAAATGTTAACTAGAAATGACTTTGATATCGGGTTGTGAGTTGGTGAATTTTTTGGGATATATTTGATATTTAAGGTTAATTTCCATAAAGAAGTTGACTAGGAATAACCTAGGCCTGCATTGGGTCGTTAATGTTACATGGAACGACTTATTTTTCCAAAATAAATTTTTTTCTTTATTTTATACAGTCGGTCAGTATGTAGAATTGGAATCTGTGTAGAATCGGATTTTGTACAGTCGGTTAATATGCAGTCGGATAAGGTCCAAGAAAATGTTAACTAGAAATGACTTTGATATCGGGTTGTGAGTTGGTGAATTTTTTGGGATATATTTGATATTTAAGGTTAATTTCCATAAAGATGTTGACTAGGAATGACCGAGGCCTGCATTGGGTCGTTAATGTTACATGGAACGACTTATTTTTCCAAAATACTATTTTTTTTACTATTTTATACAGTCGGTCAGTATGTAGAATCGGAATCTGTGTAGAATCGGATTTTGTACAGTCGGTTAAAATGCAATCGGAGAAGGTCCAAAAAAATGTTACCTAGAAATGACTTTGATATCGGGTTGTGAGTTGGTGAATTTTTTGGGATATATTTGATATTTAAGGTTAATTTCCATAAAGATGTTGACTAGGAATGACCTAGGCCTGCATTGGGTCGTTAATGTTACATGGAACGACTTATTTTTCCAAAATACTATTTTTTTTACTATTTTATACAGGCGGTCAGTATGTAGAATCGGAATCTGTGTAGAATCGGATTTTGTACAGTCGGTTAAAATGCAATCGGAGAAGGTCCAAAAAAAATTAACTAGAAATGACTTTGATATCGGGTTGTGAGTTGGTGAATTTTTTGGGATATATTTGATATTTAAGGTTAATTTCCATAAAGAAGTTGACTAGGAATGACCTAGGCCTGCATTGGGTCGTTAATGTTACATGGAACGACTTATTTTTCCAAAATAAATTTTTTTCTTTATTTTATACAGTCGGTCAGTATGTAGAATTGGAATCTGTGTAGAATCGGATTTTGTACAGTCGGTTAATATGCAGTCGGATAAGGTCCAAGAAAATGTTAACTAGAAATGACTTTGATATCGGGTTGTGAGTTGGTGAATTTTTTGGGATATATTTGATATTTAAGGTTAATTTCCATAAAGATGTTGACTAGGAATGACCTAGGCCTGCATTGGGTCGTTAATGTTACATGGAACGACTTATTTTTCCAAAATACTATTTTTTTTACTATTTTATACAGTCGGTCAGTATGTAGAATCGGAATCTGTGTAGAATCGGATTTTGTACAGTCGGTTAAAATGCAATCGGAGAAGGTCCAAAAAAATGTTACCTAGAAATGACTTTGATATCGGGTTGTGAGTTGGTGAATTTTTTGGGATATATTTGATATTTAAGGTTAATTTCCATAAAGATGTTGACTAGGAATGACCTAGGCCTGCATTGGGTCGTTAATGTTACATGGAACGACTTATTTTTCCAAAATACTATTTTTTTTACTATTTTATACAGGCGGTCAGTATGTAGAATCGGAATCTGTGTAGAATCGGATTTTGTACAGTCGGTTAAAATGCAATCGGAGAAGGTCCAAAAAAAATTAACTAGAAACGACTTTGATATCGGGGTGTGAGGTGGTGAATTTTTTGGGACATATTTGATATTTAAGGTTAATTTCCATAAAGAAGTTGACTAGGAATGACCTAGGCCTGCATTGGGCCGTTAATGTTACATGGTACGACTTATTTTTCCAAAATACTATTCTTTTCACTATTTTATACAGTCGGTCAGTATGTAGAATCGGAATCTGTGTAGAATCGGATTTTGTACAGTCGGTTAATATGCAGTCGGATAAGGTCCAAGAAAATGTTAACTAGAAATGACTTTGATATCGGGTTGTGAGTTGGTGAATTTTTTGGGATATATTTGATATTTAAGGTTAATTTCCATAAAGAAGTTGACTAGGAATAACCTAGGCCTGCATTGGGTCGTTAATGTTACATGGAACGACTTATTTTTCCAAAATAAATTTTTTTCTTTATTTTATACAGTCGGTCAGTATGTAGAATTGGAATCTGTGTAGAATCGGATTTTGTACAGTCGGTTAATATGCAGTCGGATAAGGTCCAAGAAAATGTTAACTAGAAATGACTTTGATATCGGGTTGTGAGTTGGTGAATTTTTTGGGATATATTTG
This sequence comes from Ganaspis brasiliensis, assembly GCA_037103525.1. Lineage (NCBI taxonomy): Eukaryota > Metazoa > Arthropoda > Insecta > Hymenoptera > Figitidae > Ganaspis > Ganaspis brasiliensis. The sequence goes on along the minus strand of JAZKLR010000041.1, from coordinate 968,261 downwards.
ATATTTAAGGTTAATTTCCATAAAGATGTTGACTAGGAATGACCGAGGCCTGCATTGGGTCGTTAATGTTACATGGAACGACTTATTTTTCCAAAATACTATTTTTTTTACTATTTTATACAGTCGGTCAGTATGTAGAATCGGAATCTGTGTAGAATCGGATTTTGTACAGTCGGTTAAAATGCAATCGGAGAAGGTCCAAAAAAATGTTACCTAGAAATGACTTTGATATCGGGTTGTGAGTTGGTGAATTTTTTGGGATATATTTGATATTTAAGGTTAATTTCCATAAAGATGTTGACTAGGAATGACCTAGGCCTGCATTGGGTCGTTAATGTTACATGGAACGACTTATTTTTCCAAAATACTATTTTTTTTACTATTTTATACAGGCGGTCAGTATGTAGAATCGGAATCTGTGTAGAATCGGATTTTGTACAGTCGGTTAAAATGCAATCGGAGAAGGTCCAAAAAAAATTAACTAGAAATGACTTTGATATCGGGTTGTGAGTTGGTGAATTTTTTGGGATATATTTGATATTTAAGGTTAATTTCCATAAAGAAGTTGACTAGGAATGACCTAGGCCTGCATTGGGTCGTTAATGTTACATGGAACGACTTATTTTTCCAAAATAAATTTTTTTCTTTATTTTATACAGTCGGTCAGTATGTAGAATTGGAATCTGTGTAGAATCGGATTTTGTACAGTCGGTTAATATGCAGTCGGATAAGGTCCAAGAAAATGTTAACTAGAAATGACTTTGATATCGGGTTGTGAGTTGGTGAATTTTTTGGGATATATTTGATATTTAAGGTTAATTTCCATAAAGATGTTGACTAGGAATGACCTAGGCCTGCATTGGGTCGTTAATGTTACATGGAACGACTTATTTTTCCAAAATACTATTTTTTTTACTATTTTATACAGTCGGTCAGTATGTAGAATCGGAATCTGTGTAGAATCGGATTTTGTACAGTCGGTTAAAATGCAATCGGAGAAGGTCCAAAAAAATGTTACCTAGAAATGACTTTGATATCGGGTTGTGAGTTGGTGAATTTTTTGGGATATATTTGATATTTAAGGTTAATTTCCATAAAGATGTTGACTAGGAATGACCTAGGCCTGCATTGGGTCGTCAATGTTACATGGAACGACTTATTTTTCCAAAATACTATTTTTTTTACTATTTTATACAGGCGGTCAGTATGTAGAATCGGAATCTGTGTAGAATCGGATTTTGTACAGTCGGTTAAAATGCAATCGGAGAAGGTCCAAAAAAAATTAACTAGAAACGACTTTGATATCGGGGTGTGAGGTGGTGAATTTTTTGGGACATATTTGATATTTAAGGTTAATTTCCATAAAGAAGTTGACTAGGAATGACCTAGGCCTGCATTGGGCCGTTAATGTTACATGGTACGACTTATTTTTCCAAAATACTATTCTTTTCACTATTTTATACAGTCGGTCAGTATGTAGAATCGGAATCTGTGTAGAATCGGATTTTGTACAGTCGGTTAAAATGCAATCGGAGAAGGTCAAAAAAAATGTTACCTAGAAATGACTTTGATATCGGGTTGTGAGTTGGTGAATTTTTTGGGATATATTTGATATTTAAGGTTAATTTCCATAAAGATGTTGACTAGGAATGACCTAGGCCTGCATTGGGTCGTTAATGTTACATGGAACGACTTATTTTTCCAAAATACTATTTTTTTTACTATTTTATACAGGCGGTCAGTATGTAGAATCGGAATCTGTGTAGAATCGGATTTTGTACAGTCGGTTAAAATGCAATCGGAGAAGGTCCAAAAAAAATTAACTAGAAACGACTTTGATATCGGGGTGTGAGGTGGTGAATTTTTTGGGACATATTTGATATTTAAGGTTAATTTCCATAAAGAAGTTGACTAGGAATGACCTAGGCCTGCATTGGGCCGTTAATGTTACATGGTACGACTTATTTTTCCAAAATACTATTCTTTTCACTATTTTATACAGTCGGTCAGTATGTAGAATCGGAATCTGTGTAGAATCGGATTTTGTACAGTCGGTTAATATGCAGTCGGATAAGGTCCAAGAAAATGTTAACTAGAAATGACTTTGATATCGGGTTGTGAGTTGGTGAATTTTTTGGGATATATTTGATATTTAAGGTTAATTTCCATAAAGAAGTTGACTAGGAATGACCTAGGCCTGCATTGGGTCGTTAATGTTACATGGAACGACTTATTTTTCCAAAATAAATTTTTTTCTTTATTTTATACAGTCGGTCAGTATGTAGAATTGGAATCTGTGTAGAATCGGATTTTGTACAGTCGGTTAATATGCAGTCGGATAAGGTCCAAGAAAATGTTAACTAGAAATGACTTTGATATCGGGTTGTGAGTTGGTGAATTTTTTGGGATATATTTAATATTTAAGGTTAATTTCCATAAAGATGTTGACTAGGAATGACCTAGGCCTGCATTGGGTCGTTAATGTTACATGGAACGACTTATTTTTCCAAAATACTATTTTTTTTACTATTTTATACAGTCGGTCAGTATGTAGAATCGGAATCTGTGTAGAATCGGATTTTGTACAGTCGGTTAAAATGCAATCGGAGAAGGTCCAAAAAAATGTTACCTAGAAATGACTTTGATATCGGGTTGTGAGTTGGTGAATTTTTTGGGATATATTTGATATTTAAGGTTAATTTCCATAAAGATGTTGACTAGGAATGACCTAGGCCTGCATTGGGTCGTTAATGTTACATGGAACGACTTATTTTTCCAAAATACTATTTTTTTTACTATTTTATACAGTCGGTCAGTATGTAGAATCGGAATCTGTGTAGAATCGGATTTTGTACAGTCGGTTAAAATGCAATCGGAGAAGGTCCAAAAAAATGTTAACTAGAAACGACTTTGATATCGGGTTGTGAGTTGGTGAATTTTTTGGGACATATTTGATATTTAAGGTTAATTTCCATAAAGAAGTTGACTAGGAATGACCTAGGCCTGCATTGGGCCGTTAATGTTACATGGTACGACTTATTTTTCCAAAATACTATTCTTTTCACTATTTTATACAGTCGGTCAGTATGTAGAATCGGAATCTGTGTAGAATTGGATTTTGTACAGTCGGTTAAAATGCAATCGGAGAAGGTCCAAAAAAAATTAACTAGAAACGACTTTGATATCGGGTTGTGAGGTGGTGAATTTTTTGGGACATATTTGATATTTAAGGTTAATTTCCATAAAGAAGTTGACTAGGAATGACCTAGGCCTGCATTGGGTCGTTAATGTTACATGGAACGACTTATTTTTCCAAAATAAATTTTTTTCTCTATTTTATACAGTCGGTCAGTATGTAGAATTGGAATCTGTGTAGAATCGGATTTTGTACAGTCGGTTAATATGCAGTCGGATAAGGTCCAAGAAAATGTTAACTAGAAATGACTTTGTTATCGGGTTGTGAGTTGGTGAATTTTTTGGGATATATTTGATATTTAAGGTTAATTTCCATAAAGAAGTTGACTAGGAATGACCTAGGCCTGCATTGGGTCGTTAATGTTACATGGAACGACTTATTTTTCCAAAATACTTTCTTTTCACCATTTTATACAGACGGTAAGTATGTAGAATCGGAATCTGTGTAGAATCGGATTTTGTACAGTCGGTTAAAATGCAATCGGAGAAGGTCCAAAAAAATGTTAACTAGAAATGACTTTGATATCGGGTTGTGAGTTGGTGAATTTTTTGGAATATATTTGATATTTAAGGTTAATTTCCATAAAGATGTTGACTAGGATTGACCTAGGCCTGCATTTGGTCGTTAATGATACATGGAACGACTTATTTTTCCAAAATACTTTCTTTTCACTATTTTATACAGACGGTGAGTATGTAGAATCGGAATCTGTGTAGATACGGATTTTGTACAGTCGGTATTGTACAGTCGGTTAATATGCAATCGGAGAAGGTCCAAAAAGAAGATACCTAGAAATGACTTTGATATAGGGTAGTGAGTTGGTGAATTTTTTGGGACATATTTGAATTTTAAGGTTAATTTTCATAAAGAAGTTGACTAGGAATGACCTAGGCCTGCATTGGGTCGTTAATGTTACATGGAACGACTTATTTTTCCAAAATAAATTTTTTCTTTATTTTATACAGTCGGTCAGTATGTAGAATTGGAATCTGTGTAGAATCGGATTTTGTACAGTCGGTTAATATGCAGTCGGATAAGGTCCAAGAAAATGTTAACTAGAAATGACTTTGATATCGGGTTGTGAGTTGGTGAATTTTTTGGGATATATTTGATATTTAAGGTTAATTTCCATAAAGATGTTGACTAGGAATGACCTAGGCCTGCATTGGGTCGTTAATGTTACATGGAACGACTTATTTTTCCAAAATACTATTTTATTTTACTATTTTATACAGTCGGTCAGTATGTAGAATCGGAATCTGTGTAGAATCGGATTTTGTACAGTCGGTTAAAATGCAATCGGAGAAGGTCCAAAAAAATGTTAACTAGAAATGACTTTGATATCGGGTTGTGAGTTGGTGAATTTTTTGGAATATATTTGATATTTAAGGTTAATTTCCATAAAGATGTTGACTAGGAATGACCTAGGCCTGCATTGGGTCGTTAATGTTACATGGTACGACTTATTTTTCCAAAATACTATTCTTTTCACTATTTTATACAGTCGGTCAGTATGTAGAATCGGAATCTGTGTAGAATCGGATTTTGTATAGTCGGTTAAAATGCAATCGGAGAAGGTCCAAAAAAATGTTAACTAGAAATGACTTTGATATCGGGTTGTGAGTTGGTGAATTTTTTGGGATATATTTGATATTTAAGGTTAATTTCCATAAAGATGTTGACTAGGAATGACCTAGGCCTGCATTGGGTCGTTAATGTTACATGGAACGACTTATTTTTCCAAAATACTATTTTTTTTACTATTTTATACAGTCGGTCAGTATGTAGAATCGGAATCTGTGTAGAATCGGATTTTGTACAGTCGGTTAATATGCAGTCGGATAAGGTCCAAGAAAATGTTAACTAGAAATGACTTTGATATCGGGTTGTGAGTTGGTGAATTTTTTGGGATATATTTGATATTTAAGGTTAATTTCCATAAAGATGTTGACTAGGAATGACCTAGGCCTGCATTGGGTCGTTAATGTTACATGGAACGACTTATTTTTCCAAAATACTATTTTTTTTACTATTTTATACAGTCGGTCAGTATGTAGAATCGGAATCTGTGTAGAATCGGATTTTGTACAGTCGGTTAAAATGCAATCGGAGAAGGTCCAAGAAAATGTTAACTAGAAATGACTTTGATATCGGGTTGTGAGTTGGTGAATTTTTTGGGATATATTTGATATTTAAGGTTAATTTCCATAAAGATGTTGACTAGGAATGACCTAGGCCTGCATTGGGTCGTTAATGTTACATGGATCGACTTATTTTTCCAAAATACTATTTTTTTTACTATTTTATACAGTCGGTCAGTATGTAGAATCGGAATCTGTGTAGAATCGGATTTTGTACAGTCGGTTAAAATGCAATCGGAGAAGGTCCAAAAAAATGTTAACTAGAAACGACTTTGATATCGGGTTGTGAGTTCGTAAATTTTTTGGGACATATTTGATATTTAAGGTTAATTTCCATAAAGAAGTTGACTAGGAATGACCTAGGCCTGCACTGGGCCGTTAATGTTACATGGTACGACTTATTTTTCCAAAATACTATTCTTTTCACTATTTTATACAGTCGGTCAGTATGTAGAATCGGAATCTGTGTAGAATCGGATTTTGTATAGTCGGTTAAAATGCAATCGGAGAAGGTCCAAAAAAATGTTAACTAGAAATGACTTTGATATCGGGTTGTGAGTTGGTGAATTTTTTGGGATATATTTGATATTTAAGGTTAATTTCCATAAAGATGTTGACTAGGAATGACCTAGGCCTGCATTGGGTCGTTAATGTTACATGGAACGACTTATTTTTCCAAAATACTATTTTTTTTACTATTTTATACAGTCGGTCAGTATGTAGAATCGGAATCTGTGTAGAATCGGATTTTGTACAGTCGGTTAATATGCAGTCGGATAAGGTCCAAGAAAATGTTAACTAGAAATGACTTTGATATCGGGTTGTGAGTTGGTGAATTTTTTGGGATATATTTGATATTTAAGGTTAATTTCCATAAAGATGTTGACTAGGAATGACCTAGGCCTGCATTGGGTCGTTAATGTTACATGGAACGACTTATTTTTCCAAAATACTATTTTTTTTACTATTTTATACAGTCGGTCAGTATGTAGAATCGGAATCTGTGTAGAATCGGATTTTGTACAGTCGGTTAAAATGCAATCGGAGAAGGTCCAAAAAAATGTTAACTAGAAATGACTTTGATATCGGGTTGTGAGTTGGTGAATTTTTTGGGATATATTTGATATTTAAGGTTAATTTCCATAAAGATGTTGACTAGGAATGACCTAGGCCTGCATTGGGTCGTTAATGTTTCATGGAACGACTTATTTTTCCAAAATAAATTTTTTTCTTTATTTGATACAGTCGGTCAGTATGTAGAATTGGAATCTGTGTAGAATCGGATTTTGTACAGTCGGTTAATATGCAGTCGGATAAGGTCCAAGAAAATGTTAACTAGAAATGACTTTGATATCGGGTTGTGAGTTGGTGAATTTTTTGGGATATATTTGATATTTAAGGTTAATTTCCATAAAGATGTTGACTAGGATTGACCTAGGCCTGCATTTGGTCGTTAATGATACATGGAACGACTTATTTTTCCAAAATACTTTCTTTTCACTATTTTATACAGACGGTGAGTATGTAGAATCGGAATCTGTGTAGATACGGATTTTGTACAGTCGGTATTGTACAGTCGGTTAATATGCAATCGGAGAAGGTCCAAAAAGAAGATACCTAGAAATGACTTTGATATAGGGTTGTGAGTTGGTGAATTTTTTGGGATATATTTGATATTTAAGGTTAATTTCCATAAAGATGTTGACTAGGAATGACCTAGGCCTGCATTGGGTCGTTAATGTTACATGGAACGACTTATTTTTCCAAAATACTATTTTTTTTACTATTTTATACAGTCGGTCAGTATGTAGAATCGGAATCTGTGTAGATACGGATTTTGTACAGTCGGTATTGTACAGTCGGTTAATATGCAATCGGAGAAGGTCCAAAAAGGAGATACCTAGAAATGACTTTGATATAGGGTAGTGAGTTGGTGAATTTTTTGGGACATATTTGAATTTTAAGGGTAATTTTCATAAAGAAGTTGACTAGGAATGACCTAGGCCTGCATTGGGTCGTTAATGTTACATGGAACGACTTATTTTTCCAAAATAAATTTTTTTCATTATTTTATACAGTCGGTCAGTATGTAGAATTGGAATCTGTGTAGAATCGGATTTTGTACAGTCGGTTAATATGCAATCGGAGAAGGTCCAAAAAAATGTTAACTAGAAACGACTTTGATATCGGGTTGTGAGTTGGTGAATTTTTTGGGATATATTTGATATTTAAGGTTAATTTCCATAAAGATGTTGACTAGGATTGACCTAGGCCTGCATTTGGTCGTTAATGATACATGGAACGACTTATTTTTCCAAAATACTTTCTTTTCACTATTTTATACAGACGGTGAGTATGTAGAATCGGAATCTGTGTAGATACGGATTTTGTACAGTCGGTATTGTACAGTCGGTTAATATGCAATCGGAGAAAGTCCAAAAAAATGTTAACTAGAAACGACTTTGATATCGGGTTGTGAGTTGGTGAATTTTTTGGGATATATTTGATATTTAAGGTTAATTTCCATAAAGATGTTGACTAGGATTGACCTAGGCCTGCATTTGGTCGTTAATGATACATGGAACGACTTATTTTTCCAAAATACTTTCTTTTCACTATTTTATACAGACGGTGAGTATGTAGAATCGGAATCTGTGTAGATACGGATTTTGTACAGTCGGTATTGTACAGTCGGTTAATATGCAATCGGAGAAGGTCCAAAAAGAAGATACCTAGAAATGACTTTGATATAGGGTTGTGAGTTGGTGAATTTTTTGGGATATATTTGATATTTAAGGTTAATTTCCATAAAGATGTTGACTAGGAATGACCTAGGCCTGCATTGGGTCGTTAATGTTACATGGAACGACTTATTTTTCCAAAATACTATTTTTTTTACTATTTTATACAGTCGGTCAGTATGTAGAATTGGAATCTGTGTAGAATCGGATTTTGTACAGTCGGTTAATATGCAGTCGGATAAGGTCCAAGAAAATGTTAACTAGAAATGACTTTGATATCGGGTTGTGAGTTGGTAAATTTTTTGGGATATATTTGATATTTAAGGTTAATTTCCATAAAGATGTTGACTAGGATTGACCTAGGCCTGCATTTGGTCGTTAATGATACATGGAACGACTTATTTTTCCAAAATACTTTCTTTTCACTATTTTATACAGACGGTGAGTATGTAGAATCGGAATCTGTGTAGATACGGATTTTGTACAGTCGGTATTGTACAGTCGGTTAATATGCAATCGGAGAAGGTCCAAAAAGGAGATACCTAGAAATGACTTTGATATAGGGTAGTGAGTTGGTGAATTTTTTGGGACATATTTGAATTTTAAGGGGAATTTTCATAAAGAAGTTGACTAGGAATGACCTAGGCCTGCATTGGGTCGTTAATGTTACATGGAACGACTTATTTTTCCAAAATAAATTTTTTTCATTATTTTATACAGTCGGTCAGTATGTAGAATTGGAATCTGTGTAGAATCGGATTTTGTACAGTCGGTTAATATGCAATCGGAGAAGGTCCAAAAAAATGTTAACTAGAAACGACTTTGATATCGGGTTGTGAGTTGGTGAATTTTTTGGGATATATTTGATATTTAAGGTTAATTTCCATAAAGATGTTGACTAGGATTGACCAAGGCCTGCATTTGGTCGTTAATGATACATGGAACGACTTATTTTTCCAAAATACTTTCTTTTCACTATTTTATACAGACGGTGAGTATGTAGAATCGGAATCTGTGTAGATACGGATTTTGTACAGTCGGTATTGTACAGTCGGTTAATATGCAATCGGAGAAAGTCCAAAAAAATGTTAACTAGAAACGACTTTGATATCGGGTTGTGAGTTGGTGAATTTTTTGGGATATATTTGATATTTAAGGTTAATTTCCATAAAGATGTTGACTAGGATTGACCTAGGCCTGCATTTGGTCGTTAATGATACATGGAACGACTTATTTTTCCAAAATACTTTCTTTTCACTATTTTATACAGACGGTGAGTATGTAGAATCGGAATCTGTGTAGATACGGATTTTGTACAGTCGGTATTGTACAGTCGGTTAATATGCAATCGGAGAAGGTCCAAAAAGAAGATACCTAGAAATGACTTTGATATAGGGTTGTGAGTTGGTGAATTTTTTGGGATATATTTGATATTTAAGGTTAATTTCCATAAAGATGTTGACTAGGAATGACCTAGGCCTGCATTGGGTCGTTAATGTTACATGGAACGACTTATTTTTCCAAAATACTATTTTTTTTACTATTTTATACAGTCGGTCAGTATGTAGAATTGGAATCTGTGTAGAATCGGATTTTGTACAGTCGGTTAATATGCAGTCGGATAAGGTCCAAGAAAATGTTAACTAGAAATGACTTTGATATCGGGTTGTGAGTTGGTGAATTTTTTGGGATATATTTGATATTTAAGGTTAATTTCCATAAAGATGTTGACTAGGATTGACCTAGGCCTGCATTTGGTCGTTAATGATACATGGAACGACTTATTTTTCCAAAATACTTTCTTTTCACTATTTTATACAGACGGTGAGTATGTAGAATCGGAATCTGTGTAGATACGGATTTTGTACAGTCGGTATTGTACAGTCGGTTAATATGCAATCGGAGAAGGTCCAAAAAGAAGATACCTAGAAATGACTTTGATATAGGGTTGTGAGTTGGTGAATTTTTTGGGATATATTTGATATTTAAGGTTAATTACCATAAAGATGTTGACTAGGAATGACCTAGGCCTGCATTGGGTCGTTAATGTTACATGGAACGACTTATTTTTCCAAAATACTATTTTTTTTACTATTTTATACAGTCGGTCAGTATGTAGAATCGGAATCTGTGTAGAATCGGATTTTGTACAGTCGGTTAAAATGCAATCGGAGAAGGTCCAAAAAAATGTTAACTAGAAACGACTTTGATATCGGGTTGTGAGTTGGTGAATTTTTTGGGACATATTTGATATTTAAGGTTAATTTCCATAAAGAAGTTGACTAGGAATGACCTAGGCCTGCATTGGGCCGTTAATGTTACATGGTACGACTTATTTTTCCAAAATACTATTCTTTTCACTATTTTATACAGTCGGTCAGTATGTAGAATCGGAATCTGTGTAGAATCGGATTTTGTACAGTCGGTTAAAATGCAATCGGAGAAGGACCAAAAAAAATTAACTAGAAACGACTTTGATATAGGGTTGTGAGTTGGTGAATTTTTTGGGATATATTTGATATTTAAGGTTAATTTCCATAAAGATGTTGACTAGGAATGACCTAGGCCTGCATTGGGTCGTTAATGCTACATGGAACGACTTATTTTTCCAAAATACTATTTTTTTTACTATTTTATACAGTCGGTCAGTATGTAGAATCGGAATCTGTGTAGAATCGGATTTTGTACAGTCGGTTAATATGCAGTCGGATAAGGTCCAAGAAAATGTTAACTAGAAATGACTTTGATATCGGGTTGTGAGTTGGTGAATTTTTTGGGATATATTTGATATTTAAGGTTAATTTCCATAAAGAAGTTGACTAGAAATGACCTAGGCCTGCATTGGGTCGTTAATGTTACATGGAACGACTTATTTTTCCAAAATAAATTTTTTTCTCTATTTTATACAGTCGGTCAGTATGTAGAATTGGAATCTGTGTAGAATCGGATTTTGTACAGTCGGTTAATATGCAGTCGGAGAAGGTCCAAAAAAATGTTAACTAGAAACGACTTTGATATCGGGTTGTGAGTTGGTGAATTTTTTGGGACATATTTGATATTTAAGGTTAATTTCCATAAAGAAGTTGACTAGGAATGACCTAGGCCTGCATTGGGCCGTTAATGATACATGGAACGACTTATTTTTCCAAAATACTTTCTTTTCACTATTTTATACAGACGGTGAGTATGTAGAATCGGAATCTGTGTAGATACGGATTTTGTACAGTCGGTATTGTACAGTCGGTTAATATGCAATCGGAGAAAGTCCAAAAAAATGTTAACTAGAAACGACTTTGATATCGGGTTGTGAGTTGGTGAATTTTTTGGGATATATTTGATATTTAAGGTTAATTTCCATAAAGATGTTGACTAGGAATGACCTAGGCCTGCATTGGGTCGTTAATGCTACATGGAACGACTTATTTTTCCAAAATACTATTTTTTTTACTATTTTATACAGTCGGTCAGTATGTAGAATCGGAATCTGTGTAGAATCGGATTTTGTACAGTCGGTTAAAATGCAATCGGAGAAGGTCCAAAAAAATGTTAACTAGAAACGACTTTGATATCGGGTTGTGAGTTGGTGAATTTTTTGGGACATATTTGATATTTAAGGTTAATTTCCATAAAGAAGTTGACTAGGAATGACCTAGGCCTGCATTGGGCCGTTAATGATACATGGAACGACTTATTTTTCCAAAATACTTTCTTTTCACTATTTTATACAGACGGTGAGTATGTAGAATCGGAATCTGTGTAGATACGGATTTTGTACAGTCGGTATTGTACAGTCGGTTAATATGCAATCGGAGAAAGTCCAAAAAAATGTTAACTAGAAACGACTTTGATATCGGGTTGTGAGTTGGTGAATTTTTTGGGATATATTTGATATTTAAGGTTAATTTCCATAAAGATGTTGACTAGGATTGACCTAGGCCTGCATTTGGTCGTTAATGATACATGGAACGACTTATTTTTCCAAAATACTTTCTTTTCACTATTTTATACAGACGGTGAGTATGTAGAATCGGAATCTGTGTAGATACGGATTTTGTACAGTCGGTATTGTACAGTCGGTTAATATGCAATCGGAGAAGGTCCAAAAAGAAGATACCTAGAAATGACTTTGATATAGGGTTGTGAGTTGGTGAATTTTTTGGGATATATTTGATATTTAAGGTTAATTTCCATAAAGATGTTGACTAGGAATGACCTAGGCCTGCATTGGGTCGTTAATGTTACATGGAACGACTTATTTTTCCAAAATACTATTTTTTTTACTATTTTATACAGTCGGTCAGTATGTAGAATCGGAATCTGTGTAGAATCGGATTTTGTACAGTCGGTTAAAATGCAATCGGAGAAGGTCCAAAAAAATGTTAACTAGAAACGACTTTGATATCGGGTTGTGAGTTGGTGAATTTTTTGGGATATATTTGATATTTAAGGTTAATTTCCATAAAGATGTTGACTAGGATTGACCTAGGCCTGCATTTGGTCGTTAATGATACATGGAACGACTTATTTTTCCAAAATACTTTCTTTTCACTATTTTATACAGACGGTGAGTATGTAGAATCGGAATCTGTGTAGATACGGATTTTGTACAGTCGGTATTGTACAGTCGGTTAATATGCAATCGGAGAAGGTCCAAAAAGAAGATACCTAGAAATGACTTTGATATAGGGTTGTGAGTTGGTGAATTTTTTGGGATATATTTGATATTTAAGGTTAATTACCATAAAGATGTTGACTAGGAATGACCTAGGCCTGCATTGGGTCGTTAATGTTACATGGAACGACTTATTTTTCCAAAATACTATTCTTTTCACTATTTTATACAGTCGGTCAGTATGTAGAATCGGAATCTGTGTAGAATCGGATTTTGTACAGTCGGTTAAAATGCAATCGGAGAAGGTCCAAAAAAAATTAACTAGAAACGACTTTGATATAGGGTTGTGAGTTGGTGAATTTTTTGGGATATATTTGATATTTAAGGTTAATTTCCATAAAGATGTTGACTAGGAATGACCTAGGCCTGCATTGGGTCGTTAATGCTACATGGAACGACTTATTTTTCCAAAATACTATTTTTTTTACTATTTTATACAGTCGGTCAGTATGTAGAATCGGAATCTGTGTAGAATCGGATTTTGTACAGTCGGTTAATATGCAGTCGGATAAGGTCCAAGAAAATGTTAACTAGAAATGACTTTGATATCGGGTTGTGAGTTGGTGAATTTTTTGGGATATATTTGATATTTAAGGTTAATTTCCATAAAGAAGTTGACTAGGAATGACCTAGGCCTGCATTGGGTCGTTAATGTTACATGGAACGACTTATTTTTCCAAAATAAATTTTTTTCTCTATTTTATACAGTCGGTCAGTATGTAGAATTGGAATCTGTGTAGAATCGGATTTTGTACAGTCGGTTAATATGCAGTCGGATAAGGTCCAAGAAAATGTTAACTAGAAATGACTTTGATATCGGGTTGTGAGTTGGTGAATTTTTTGGGATATATTTGATATTTAAGGTTAATTTCCATAAAGAAGTTGACTAGGAATGACCTAGGCCTGCATTGGGTCGCTAATGATACATGGAACGACTTATTTTTCCAAAATACTTTCTTTTCACTATTTTATACAGACGGTGAGTATGTAGAATCGGAATCTGTGTAGATACGGATTTTGTACAGTCGGTATTGTACAGTCGGTTAATATGCAATCGGAGAAGGTCCAAAAAGAAGATACCTAGAAATGACTTTGATATAGGGTAGTGAGTTGGTGAATTTTTTGGGACATATTTGAATTTTAAGGGTAATTTTCATAAAGAAGTTGACTAGGAATGACCTAGGCCTGCATTGGGTCGTTAATGTTACATGGAACGACTTATTTTTCCAAAATAAATTTTTTTCTTTATTTTATACAGTCGGTCAGTATGTAGAATTGGAATCTGTGTAGAATCGGATTTTGTACAGTCGGTTAATATGCAGTCGGATAAGGTCCAAGAAAATGTTAACTAGAAATGACTTTGATATCGGGTTGTGAGTTGGTGAATTTTTTGGGATATATTTGATATTTAAGGTTAATTTCCATAAAGATGTTGACTACGAATAACCTAGGCCTGCATTGGGTCGTTAATGTTACATGGAACGACTTATTTTTCCAAAATACTATTTTTTTTACTATTTTATACAGTCGGTCAGTATGTAGAATCGGAATCTGTGTAGAATCGGATTTTGTACAGTCGGTTAAAATGCAATCGGAGAAGGTCCAAAAAAATGTTAACTAGAAACGACTTTGATATCGGGTTGTGAGTTGGTGAATTTTTTGGGACATATTTGATATTTAAGGTTAATTTCCATAAAGAAGTTGACTAGGAATGACCTAGGCCTGCATTGGGCCGTTAATGTTACATGGTACGACTTATTTTTCCAAAATACTATTCTTTTCACTATTTTATACAGTCGGTCAGTATGTAGAATCGGAATCTGTGTAGAATCGGATTTTGTACAGTCGGTTAATATGCAGTCGGATAAGGTCCAAGAAAATGTTAACTAGAAATGACTTTGATATCGGGTTGTGAGTTGGTGAATTTTTTGGGATATATTTGATATTTAAGGTTAATTTCCATAAAGAAGTTGACTAGGAATGACCTAGGCCTGCATTGGGTCGTTAATGTTACATGGAACGACTTATTTTTCCAAAATAAATTTTTTTCTCTATTTTATACAGTCGGTCAGTATGTAGAATTGGAATCTGTGTAGAATCGGATTTTGTACAGTCGGTTAATATGCAGTCGGATAAGGTCCAAGAAAATGTTAACTAGAAATGACTTTGATATCGGGTTGTGAGTTGGTGAATTTTTTGGGATATATTTGATATTTAAGGTTAATTTCCATAAAGAAGTTGACTAGGAATGACCTAGGCCTGCATTGGGTCGTTAATGTTACATGGAACGACTTATTTTACCAAAATACTTTCTTTTCACCATTTTATACAGACGGTAAGTATGTAGAATCGGAATCTGTGTAGAATCGGATTTTGTACAGTCGGTTAAAATGCAATCGGAGAAGGTCCAAAAAAATGTTAACTAGAAATGACTTTGATATCGGGTTGTGAGTTGGTGAATTTTTTGGAATATATTTGATATTTAAGGTTAATTTCCATAAAGATGTTGACTAGGATTGACCTAGGCCTGCATTTGGTCGTTAATTATACATGGAACGACTTATTTTTCCAAAATACTTTCTTTTCACTATTTTATACAGACGGTGAGTATGTAGAATCGGAATCTGTGTAGATACGGATTTTGTACAGTCGGTATTGTACAGTCGGTTAATATGTAATCGGAGAAGGTCCAAAAAGAAGATACCTAGAAATGACTTTGATATAGGGTAGTGAGTTGGTGAATTTTTTGGGACATTTTTGAATTTTAAGGTTAATTTTCATAAAGAAGTTGACTAGGAATGACCTAGGCCTGCATTGGGTCGTTAATGTTACATGGAACGACTTATTTTTCCAAAATAAATTTTTTTCTTTATTTTATACAGTCGGTCAGTATGTAGAATTGGAATCTGTGTAGAATCGGATTTTGTACAGTCGGTTAATATGCAGTCGGATAAGGTCCAAGAAAATGTTAACTAGAAATGACTTTGATATCGGGTTGTGAGTTGGTGAATTTTTTGGGATATATTTGATATTTAAGTTTAATTTCAATTAAGATGTTGACTAGGAATGACCTAGGCCTGCATTGGGTCGTTAATGTTACATGGAACGACTTATTTTTCCAAAATACTATTTTTTTTACTATTTTATACAGTCGGTCAGTATGTAGAATCGGAATCTGTGTATAATCGGATTTTGTACAGTCGGTTAAAATGCAATCGGAGAAGGTCCAAAAAAATGTTAACTAGAAATGACTTTGATATCGGGTTGTGAGTTGGTGAATTTTTTGGGATATATTTGATATTTAAGGTTAATTTCCATAAAGATGTTGACTAGGATTGACCTAGGCCTGCATTTGGTCGTTAATGATACATGGAACGACTTATTTTTCCAAAATACTTTCTTTTCACTATTTTATACAGACGGTGAGTATGTAGAATCGGAATCTGTGTAGATACGGATTTTGTACAGTCGGTATTGTACAGTCGGTTAATATGCAATCGGAGAAGGTCCAAAAAGAAGATACCTAGAAATGACTTTGATATAGGGTAGTGAGTTGGTGAATTTTTTGGGACATATTTGAATTTTAAGGGTAATTTTCATAAAGAAGTTGACTAGTAATGACCTAGGCCTGCATTGGGTCGTTAATGTTACATGGAACGACTTATTTTTCCAAAATAAATTTTTTTCTCTATTTTATACAGTCGGTCAGTATGTAGAATTGGAATCTGTGTAGAATCGGATTTTGTACAGTCGGTTAATATGCAGTCGGATAAGGTCCAAGAAAATGTTAACTAGAAATGACTTTGATATCGGGTTGTGAGTTGGTGAATTTTTTGGGATATATTTGATATTTAAGGTTAATTTCCATAAAGAAGTTGACTAGGAATGACCTAGGCCTGCATTGGGTCGCTAATGATACATGGAACGACTTATTTTTCCAAAATACTTTCTTTTCACTATTTTATACAGACGGTGAGTATGTAGAATCGGAATCTGTGTAGATACGGATTTTGTACAGTCGGTATTGTACAGTCGGTTAATATGCAATCGGAGAAGGTCCAAAAAGAAGATACCTAGAAATGACTTTGATATAGGGTAGTGAGTTGGTGAATTTTTTGGGACATATTTGAATTTTAAGGGTAATTTTCATAAAGAAGTTGACTAGGAATGACCTAGGCCTGCATTGGGTCGTTAATGTTACATGGAACGACTTATTTTTCCAAAATAAATTTTTTTCTTTATTTTATACAGTCGGTCAGTATGTAGAATTGGAATCTGTGTAGAATCGGATTTTGTACAGTCGGTTAATATGCAGTCGGATAAGGTCCAAGAAAATGTTAACTAGAAATGACTTTGATATCGGGTTGTGAGTTGGTGAATTTTTTGGGATATATTTGATATTTAAGGTTAATTTCCATAAAGATGTTGACTACGAATAACCTAGGCCTGCATTGGGTCGTTAATGTTACATGGAACGACTTATTTTTCCAAAATACTATTTTTTTTACTATTTTATACAGTCGGTCAGTATGTAGAATCGGAATCTGTGTAGAATCGGATTTTGTACAGTCGGTTAAAATGCAATCGGAGAAGGTCCAAAAAAATGTTAACTAGAAACGACTTTGATATCGGGTTGTGAGTTGGTGAATTTTTTGGGACATATTTGATATTTAAGGTTAATTTCCATAAAGAAGTTGACTAGGAATGACCTAGGCCTGCATTGGGCCGTTAATGTTACATGGTACGACTTATTTTTCCAAAATACTATTCTTTTCACTATTTTATACAGTCGGTCAGTATGTAGAATCGGAATCTGTGTAGAATCGGATTTTGTACAGTCGGTTAATATGCAGTCGGATAAGGTCCAAGAAAATGTTAACTAGAAATGACTTTGATATCGGGTTGTGAGTTGGTGAATTTTTTGGGATATATTTGATATTTAAGGTTAATTTCCATAAAGAAGTTGACTAGGAATGACCTAGGCCTGCATTGGGTCGTTAATGTTACATGGAACGACTTATTTTTCCAAAATAAATTTTTTTCTCTATTTTATACAGTCGGTCAGTATGTAGAATTGGAATCTGTGTAGAATCGGATTTTGTACAGTCGGTTAATATGCAGTCGGATAAGGTCCAAGAAAATGTTAACTAGAAATGACTTTGATATCGGGTTGTGAGTTGGTGAATTTTTTGGGATATATTTGATATTTAAGGTTAATTTCCATAAAGAAGTTGACTAGGAATGACCTAGGCCTGCATTGGGTCGTTAATGTTACATGGAACGACTTATTTTACCAAAATACTTTCTTTTCACCATTTTATACAGACGGTAAGTATGTAGAATCGGAATCTGTGTAGAATCGGATTTTGTACAGTCGGTTAAAATGCAATCGGAGAAGGTCCAAAAAAATGTTAACTAGAAATGACTTTGATATCGGGTTGTGAGTTGGTGAATTTTTTGGAATATATTTGATATTTAAGGTTAATTTCCATAAAGATGTTGACTAGGATTGACCTAGGCCTGCATTTGGTCGTTAATTATACATGGAACGACTTATTTTTCCAAAATACTTTCTTTTCACTATTTTATACAGACGGTGAGTATGTAGAATCGGAATCTGTGTAGATACGGATTTTGTACAGTCGGTATTGTACAGTCGGTTAATATGTAATCGGAGAAGGTCCAAAAAGAAGATACCTAGAAATGACTTTGATATAGGGTAGTGAGTTGGTGAATTTTTTGGGACATTTTTGAATTTTAAGGTTAATTTTCATAAAGAAGTTGACTAGGAATGACCTAGGCCTGCATTGGGTCGTTAATGTTACATGGAACGACTTATTTTTCCAAAATAAATTTTTTTCTTTATTTTATACAGTCGGTCAGTATGTAGAATTGGAATCTGTGTAGAATCGGATTTTGTACAGTCGGTTAATATGCAGTCGGATAAGGTCCAAGAAAATGTTAACTAGAAATGACTTTGATATCGGGTTGTGAGTTGGTGAATTTTTTGGGATATATTTGATATTTAAGTTTAATTTCAATTAAGATGTTGACTAGGAATGACCTAGGCCTGCATTGGGTCGTTAATGTTACATGGAACGACTTATTTTTCCAAAATACTATTTTTTTTACTATTTTATACAGTCGGTCAGTATGTAGAATCGGAATCTGTGTATAATCGGATTTTGTACAGTCGGTTAAAATGCAATCGGAGAAGGTCCAAAAAAATGTTAACTAGAAATGACTTTGATATCGGGTTGTGAGTTGGTGAATTTTTTGGGATATATTTGATATTTAAGGTTAATTTCCATAAAGATGTTGACTAGGATTGACCTAGGCCTGCATTTGGTCGTTAATGATACATGGAACGACTTATTTTTCCAAAATACTTTCTTTTCACTATTTTATACAGACGGTGAGTATGTAGAATCGGAATCTGTGTAGATACGGATTTTGTACAGTCGGTATTGTACAGTCGGTTAATATGCAATCGGAGAAGGTCCAAAAAGAAGATACCTAGAAATGACTTTGATATAGGGTAGTGAGTTGGTGAATTTTTTGGGACATATTTGAATTTTAAGGGTAATTTTCATAAAGAAGTTGACTAGTAATGACCTAGGCCTGCATTGGGTCGTTAATGTTACATGGAACGACTTATTTTTCCAAAATAAATTTTTTTCTTTATTTTATACAGTCGGTCAGTATGTAGAATTGGAATCTGTGTAGAATCGGATTTTGTACAGTCGGTTAATATGCAGTCGGATAAGGTCCAAGAAAATGTTAACTAGAAATGACTTTGATATCGGGTTGTGAGTTGGTGAATTTTTTGGGATATATTTGATATTTAAGGTTAATTTCCATAAAGAAGTTGACTAGGAATGACCTAGGCCTGCATTGGGTCGTTAATGTTACATGGAACGACTTATTTTTTCAAAATAAATTTTTTTCTCTATTTTATACAGTCGGTCAGTATGTAGAATTGGAATCTGTGTAGAATCGGATTTTGTACAGTCGGTTAATATGCAGTCGGATAAGGTCCAAGAAAATGTTAACTAGAAATGACTTTGATATCGGGTTGTGAGTTGGTGAATTTTTTGGGATATATTTGATATTTAAGGTTAATTTCCATAAAGAAGTTGACTAGGAATGACCTAGGCCTGCATTGGGTCGTTAATGTTACATGGAACGACTTATTTTTCCAAAATACTTTCTTTTCACCATTTTATACAGACGGTAAGTATGTAGAATCGGAATCTGTGTAGAATCGGATTTTGTACAGTCGGTTAAAATGCAATCGGAGAAGGTCCAAAAAAATGTTAACTAGAAATGACTTTGATATCGGGTTGAGAGTTGGTAAATTTTTTGGAATATATTTGATATTTAAGGTTAATTTCCATAAAGATGTTGACTAGGATTGACCTAGGCCTGCATTTGGTCGTTAATGATACATGGAACGACTTGTTTTTCCAAAATACTTTCTTTTCACTATTTTATACAGACGGTGAGTATGTAGAATCGGAATCTGTGTAGATACGGATTTTGTACAGTCGGTATTGTACAGTCGGTTAATATGCAATCGGAGAAGGTCCAAAAAGAAGATACCTAGAAATGACTTTGATATAGGGTAGTGAGTTGGTGAATTTTTTGGGACATATTTGAATTTTAAGGGTAATTTTCATAAAGAAGTTGACTAGGAATGACCTAGGCCTGCATTGGGTCGTTAATGTTACATGGAACGACTTATTTTTCCAAAATAAATTTTTTTCTTTATTTTATACAGTCGGTCAGTATGTAGAATTGGAATCTGTGTAGAATCGGATTTTGTACAGTCGGTTAATATGCAGTCGGATAAGGTCCAAGAAAATGTTAACTAGAAATGACTTTGATATCGGGTTGTGAGTTGGTGAATTTTTTGGGATATATTTGATATTTAAGGTTAATTTCCATAAAGATGTTGACTAGGAATGACCTAGGCCTGCATTGGGTCGTTAATGTTACATGGAACGACTTATTTTTCCAAAATACTATTTTTTTTACTATTTTATACAGTCGGTCAGTATGTAGAATCGGAATCTGTGTAGAATCGGATTTTGTACAGTCGGTTAAAATGCAATCGGAGAAGGTCCAAAAAAATGTTAACTAGAAACGACGTTGATATCGGGTTGTGAGTTGGTAAATTTTTTGGGACATATTTGATATTTAAGGTTAATTTCCATAAAGAAGTTGACTAGGAATGACCTAGGCCTGCATTGGGCCGTTAATGTTACATGGTACGACTTATTTTTCCAAAATACTATTCTTTTCACTATTTTATACAGTCGGTCAGTATGTAGAATCGGAATCTGTGTAGAATCGGATTTTGTACAGTCGGTTAATATGCAGTCGGATAAGGTCCAAGAAAATGTTAACTAGAAATGACTTTGATATCGGGTTGTGAGTTGGTGAATTTTTTGGGATATATTTGATATTTAAGGTTAATTTCCATAAAGAAGTTGACTAGGAATGACCTAGGCCTGCATTGGGTCGTTAATGTTACATGGAACGACTTATTTTTCCAAAATACTTTCTTTTCACCATTTTATACAGACGGTAAGTATGTAGAATCGGAATCTGTGTAGAATCGGATTTTGTACAGTCGGTTAAAATGCAATCGGAGAAGGTCCAAAAAAATGTTAACTAGAAATGACTTTGATATCGGGTTGTGAGTTGGTGAATTTTTTGGAATATATTTGATATTTAAGGTTAATTTCCATAAAGATGTTGACTAGGATTGACCTAGGCCTGCATTTGGTCGTTAATGATACATGGAACGACTTATTTTTCCAAAATACTTTCTTTTCACTATTTTATACAGACGGTGAGTATGTAGAATCGGAATCTGTGTAGATACGGATTTTGTACAGTCGGTATTGTACAGTCGGTTAATATGCAATCGGAGAAGGTCCAAAAAGAAGATACCTAGAAATGACTTTGATATAGGGTAGTAAGTTGGTGAATTTTTTGGGACATATTTAAATTTTAAGGTTAATTTCCATAAAGAAGTTGACTAGGAATGACCTAGGCCTGCATTGGGTCGTTAATGTTACATGGAACGACTTATTTTTCCAAAATAAATTTTTTTCTCTATTTTATACAGTCGGTCAGTATGTAGAATTGGAATCTGTGTAGAATCGGATTTTGTACAGTCGGTTAATATGCAGTCGGATAAGGTCCAAGAAAATGTTAACTAGAAATGACTTTGATATCGGGTTCTGAGTTGGTGAATTTTTTGGGATATATTTGATATTTAAGGTTAATTTCCATAAAGAAGTTGACTAGGAATGACCTAGACCTGCATTGGGTCGTTAATGTTACATGGAACGACTTATTTTTCCAAAATACTTTCTTTTCACCATTTTATACAGACGGTAAGTATGTAGAATCGGAATCTGTGTAGAATCGGATTTTGTACAGTCGGTTAAAATGCAATCGGAGAAGGTCCAAAAAAATGTTAACTAGAAATGACTTTGATATCGGGTTGTGAGTTGGTGAATTTTTTGGAATATATTTGATATTTAAGGTTAATTTCCATAAAGATGTTGACTAGGATTGACCTAGGCCTGCATTTGGTCGTTAATGATACATGGAACGACTTATTTTTCCAAAATACTTTCTTTTCACTATTTTATACAGACGGTGAGTATGTAGAATCGGAATCTGTGTAGATACGGATTTTGTACAGTCGGTATTGTACAGTCGGTTAATATGCAATCGGAGAAGGTCCAAAAAGAAGATACCTAGAAATGACTTTGATATAGGGTAGTAAGTTGGTGAATTTTTTGGGACATATTTAAATTTTAAGGTTAATTTTCATAAAGAAGTTGACTAGGAATGACCTAGGCCTGCATTGGGTCGTTAATGTTACATGGAACGACTTATTTTTCCAAAATAAATTTTTTTCTTTATTTTATACAGTCGGTCAGTATGTAGAATTGGAATCTGTGTAGAATCGGATTTTGTACAGTCGGTTAATATGCAGTCGGATAAGGTCCAAGAAAATGTTAACTAGAAATGACTTTGATATCGGGTTGTGAGTTGGTGAATTTTTTGGGATATATTTGATATTTAAGGTTAATTTCCATAAAGAAGTTGACTAGGAATGACCTAGGCCTGCATTGGGTCGTTAATGTTACATGGAACGACTTATTTTTTCAAAATAAATTTTTTTCTCTATTTTATACAGTCGGTCAGTATGTAGAATTGGAATCTGTGTAGAATCGGATTTTGTACAGTCGGTTAATATGCAGTCGGATAAGGTCCAAGAAAATGTTAACTAGAAATGACTTTGATATCGGGTTGTGAGTTGGTGAATTTTTTGGGATATATTTGATATTTAAGGTTAATTTCCATAAAGAAGTTGACTAGGAATGACCTAGGCCTGCATTGGGTCGTTAATGTTACATGGAACGACTTATTTTTCCAAAATACTTTCTTTTCACCATTTTATACAGACGGTAAGTATGTAGAATCGGAATCTGTGTAGAATCGGATTTTGTACAGTCGGTTAAAATGCAATCGGAGAAGGTCCAAAAAAATGTTAACTAGAAATGACTTTGATATCGGGTTGAGAGTTGGTAAATTTTTTGGAATATATTTGATATTTAAGGTTAATTTCCATAAAGATGTTGACTAGGATTGACCTAGGCCTGCATTTGGTCGTTAATGATACATGGAACGACTTGTTTTTCCAAAATACTTTCTTTTCACTATTTTATACAGACGGTGAGTATGTAGAATCGGAATCTGTGTAGATACGGATTTTGTACAGTCGGTATTGTACAGTCGGTTAATATGCAATCGGAGAAGGTCCAAAAAGAAGATACCTAGAAATGACTTTGATATAGGGTAGTGAGTTGGTGAATTTTTTGGGACATATTTGAATTTTAAGGGTAATTTTCATAAAGAAGTTGACTAGGAATGACCTAGGCCTGCATTGGGTCGTTAATGTTACATGGAACGACTTATTTTTCCAAAATAAATTTTTTTCTTTATTTTATACAGTCGGTCAGTATGTAGAATTGGAATCTGTGTAGAATCGGATTTTGTACAGTCGGTTAATATGCAGTCGGATAAGGTCCAAGAAAATGTTAACTAGAAATGACTTTGATATCGGGTTGTGAGTTGGTGAATTTTTTGGGATATATTTGATATTTAAGGTTAATTTCCATAAAGATGTTGACTAGGAATGACCTAGGCCTGCATTGGGTCGTTAATGTTACATGGAACGACTTATTTTTCCAAAATACTATTTTTTTTACTATTTTATACAGTCGGTCAGTATGTAGAATCGGAATCTGTGTAGAATCGGATTTTGTACAGTCGGTTAAAATGCAATCGGAGAAGGTCCAAAAAAATGTTAACTAGAAACGACTTTGATATCGGGTTGTGAGTTGGTAAATTTTTTGGGACATATTTGATATTTAAGGTTAATTTCCATAAAGAAGTTGACTAGGAATGACCTAGGCCTGCATTGGGCCGTTAATGTTACATGGTACGACTTATTTTTCCAAAATACTATTCTTTTCACTATTTTATACAGTCGGTCAGTATGTAGAATCGGAATCTGTGTAGAATCGGATTTTGTACAGTCGGTTAATATGCAGTCGGATAAGGTCCAAGAAAATGTTAACTAGAAATGACTTTGATATCGGGTTGTGAGTTGGTAAATTTTTTGGGATATATTTGATATTTAAGGTTAATTTCCATAAAGATGTTGACTAGGAATGACCTAGGCCTGCATTGGGTCGTTCATGTTACATGGAACGACTTATTTTTCCAAAATAAATTTTTTTCTTTATTTTATACAGTCGGTCAGTATGTAGAATTGGAATCTGTGTAGAATCGGATTTTGTACAGTCGGTTAATATGCAGTCGGATAAGGTCCAAGAAAATGTTAACTAGAAATGACTTTGATATCGGGTTGTGAGTTGGTGAATTTTTTGGGATATATTTGATATTTAAGGTTAATTTCCATAAAGAAGTTGACTAGGAATGACCTAGGCCTGCATTGGGTCGTTAATGTTACATGGAACGACTTATTTTTCCAAAATAAATTTTTTTCTCTATTTTATACAGTCGGTCAGTATGTAGAATTGGAATCTGTGTAGAATCGGATTTTGTACAGTCGGTTAATATGCAGTCGGATAAGGTCCAAGAAAATGTTAACTAGAAATGACTTTGATATCGGGTTGTGAGTTGGTGAATTTTTTGGGATATATTTGATATTTAAGGTTAATTTCTATAAAGATGTTGTTTAGGAATGACCTTGGTCTGCATTGGGTCGTTAATGTTACATGGAACGACTTATTTTTCCAAAATACTATTTTTTTTACTATTTTATACAGTCGGTCAGTATGTAGAATCGTTATCTGTGTAGAATCGGATTTTGTACAGTCGGTTAAAATGCAATGGGAGAAGGTCCAAAAAATTGTTAACTAGAAATGACTTTAATATCGGGTTGTGAGTTGGTGAATTTTTTGGGATATATTTGATATTTAAGGTTAATTTCCATAAAGATGTTGACTAGGAATGACCTAGGCCTGCATTGGGTCGTTAATGTTACATGGAACGACTTATTTTTTCAAAATACTTTCTTTTCACTATTTTATACAGACGGTAAGTATGTAGAATCGGAATCTGTGTAGAATCGGATTTTGTACAGTCGGTTTAAATGCAATCGGAGAAGGTCCAAAAAAATGTTAACTAGAAATGACTTTGATATCGGGTTGTGAGTTGGTGAATTTTTTGGGATATATTTGATATTTAAGGGTAATTTCTATAAAGATGTTGACTAGGAATGACCTAGGCCTGCATTGGGTCGTTAATGTTACATGGAACGACTTATTTTTCCAAAATACTATTTTTTTTACTATTTTATACAGTCGGTCAGTATGTAGAATCGGAATCTGTGTAGAATCGGATTTTCTACAGTCAGTTAATATGCAATCGGAGAAGGTCCAAAAAGAAGTTAACTAGAAATGACTTTGATATCGGGTAGTGAGTTGGTGAATTTTTTGGGACATATTTGATATTTAAGGTTAATTTCCATAAAGAAGTTGACTAGGAATGACCTAGGCCTGCATTGGGTCGTTAATGTTACATGGAACGACTTATTTTTCCAAAATACTTTCTTTTCACTATTTTATACAGACGGTGAGTATGTAGAATCGGAATCTGTGTAGAATCGGATTTTGTACAGTCGGTTAAAATGCAATCGGAGAAGGTCCAAAAAAATGTTAACTAGAAATGACTTTGATATCGGGTTGTGAGTTGGTGAATTTTTTGGGATATATTTGATATTTAAGGTTAATTTCCAAAAAGATGTTGACTAGGATTGACCTAGGCCTGCATTGGGTCGTTAATGATACATGGACCGACTTATTTTTCCAAAATACTTTTTTTCACTATTTTATACAGTCGGTGAGTATATAGAATCGGAATCTGTGTAGAATCGGATGTTGTACAGTCGGTATTGTACAGTCAGTTAATATGCAATCGGAGAAATTGCAAAAAGAAGTTAACTAGAAATGACTTTGATATCGGGTTGTGAGTTGGTGAATTTTTTGGGACATATTTGATATTTAAGGTTAATTTCTATAAAGATGTTGACTAGGAATGACCTAGGCCTGCATTGGGTCGTTAATGTCACATGGAACGACTTATTTTTCTAAAATACTTTTTTTTCTCTATTTTATACAGACGTTCAGTATGTAGAATCGGAATCTGTGTAGAATCGGATTTTGTACAGTCGGTTTAAATGCAATCGGAGAAGGTCCAAAAAAATGTTAACTAGAAATGACTTTGATATCGGGTTGTGAGTTGGTGAATTTTTTGGAATATATTTGATATTTAAGGTTAATTTCCATAAAGATGTTGACTAGGAATGACCTTGGCCTGCATTGGGTCGTTAATGTTACATGGAACGACTTATTTTTCCAAAATACTATTTTTTTTACTATTTTATACAGTCGGTCAGTATGTAGAATCGGAATCTGTGTAGAATCGGATTATGTACAGTCGGTTAAAATGCAATCGGAGAAGGTCCAAAAAATTGTTAACTAGAAATGTCTTTGATATCGGGTTGTGAGTTGGTGAATTTTTTGGGATATATTTGATATTTAAGGTTAATTTCTATAAAGATGTTGACTAGGATTGACCTAGGCCTGCATTTGGTCGTTAATGATACATGGAACGACTTGTTTTTCCAAAATACTTTCTTTTCACTATTTTATACAGACGGTGAGTATGTAGAATCGGAATCTGTGTAGATACGGATTTTGTACAGTCGGTTAATATGCAGTCGGATAAGGTCCAAGAAAATGTTAACTAGAAATGACTTTGATATCGGGTTGTGAGTTGGTGAATTTTTTGGGATATATTTGATATTTAAAATTAATTTCCATAAAGATGTTGACTAGGAATGACCTAGGCCTGCATTGGGTCGTTAATGTTACATGGAACGACTTATTTTTCCAAAATAAATTTTTTTCTTTATTTTATACAGTCGGTCAGTATGTAGAATTGGAATCTGTGTAGAATCGGATTTTATACAGTCGGTTAATATGCAGTCGGATAAGGTCCAAGAAAATGTTAACTAGAAATGACTTTGATATCGGGTTGTGAGTTGGTGAATTTATTTGGGATATATTTGATATTTAAGGTTAATTTCCATAAAGATGTTGACTATGAATGACCTAGGCCTGCATTGGGTCGTTAATGTTACATGGAACGACTTATTTTTCCAAAATACTATTTTTTTTACTATTTTATACAGTCGGTCAGTATGTAGAATCGGAATCTGTGAAGAATCGGATTTTGTACAGTCGGTTAAAATGCAATCGGAGAAGGTCCAAAAAAATGTTAACTAGAAACGACTTTGATATCGGGTTGTGAGTTGGTGAATTTTTTGGGACATATTTGATATTTAAGGTTAATTTCCATAAAGAAGTTGACTAGGAATGACCTAGGCCTGCATTGGGCCGTTAATGTTACATGGTACGACTTATTTTTCCAAAATACTATTCTTTTCACTATTTTATACAGTCGGTCAGTATGTAGAATCGGAATCTGTGTAGAATCGGATTTTGTACAGTCGGTTAATATGCAGTCGGATAAGGTCCAAGAAAATGTTAACTAGAAATGACTTTGATATCGGGTTGTGAGTTGGTGAATTTTTTGGGATATATTTGATATTTAAGGTTAATTTCCATAAAGAAGTTGACTAGGAATGACCTAGGCCTGCATTGGGTCGTTAATGTTACATGGAACGACTTATTTTTCCAAAATAAATTTTTTTCTCTATTTTATACAGTCGGTCAGTATGTAGAATTGGAATCTGTGTAGAATCGGATTTTGTACAGTCGGTTAATATGCAGTCGGATAAGGTCCAAGAAAATGTTAACTAGAAATGACTTTGATATCGGGTTGTGAGTTGGTGAATTTTTTGGGATATATTTGATATTTAAGGTTAATTTCCATAAAGAAGTTGACTAGGAATGACCTAGGCCTGCATTGGGTCGTTAATGTTACATGGAACGACTTATTTTTCCAAAATACTTTCTTTTCACCATTTTATACAGACGGTAAGTATGTAGAATCGGAATCTGTGTAGAATCGGATTTTGTACAGTCGGTTAAAATGCAATCGGAGAAGGTCCAAAAAAATGTTAACTAGAAATGACTTTGATATCGGGTTGTGAGTTGGTGAATTTTTTGGAATATATTTGATATTTAAGGTTAATTTCCATAAAGATGTTGACTAGGATTGACCTAGGCCTGCATTTGGTCGTTAATGATACATGGAACGACTTATTTTTCCAAAATACTTTCTTTTCACTATTTTATACAGACGGTGAGTATGTAGAATCGGAATCTGTGTAGATACGGATTTTGTACAGTCGGTATTGTACAGTCGGTTAATATGCAATCGGAGAAGGTCCAAAAAGAAGATACCTAGAAATGACTTTGATATAGGGTAGTAAGTTGGTGAATTTTTTGGGACATATTTGAATTTTAAGGTTAATTTTCATAAAGAAGTTGACTAGGAATGACCTAGGCCTGCATTGGGTCGTTAATGTTACATGGAACGACTTATTTTTCCAAAATAAATTTTTTTCTTTATTTTATACAGTCGGTCAGTATGTAGAATTGGAATCTGTGTAGAATCGGATTTTGTACAGTCGGTTAATATGCAGTCGGATAAGGTCCAAGAAAATGTTAACTAGAAATGACTTTGATATCGGGTTGTGAGTTGGTGAATTTTTTGGGATATATTTGATATTTAAGGTTAATTTCTATAAAGATGTTGTTTAGGAATGACCTTGGTCTGCATTGGGTCGTTAATGTTACATGGAACGACTTATTTTTCCAAAATACTATTTTTTTTACTATTTTATACAGTCGGTCAGTATATAGAATCGTTATCTGTGTAGAATCGGATTTTGTACAGTCGGTTAAAATGCAATGGGAGAAGGTCCAAAAAATTGTTAACTAGAAATGACTTTGATATCGGGTTGTGAGTTGGTGAATTTTTTGGGATATATTTGATATTTAAGGTTAATTTCTATAAAGATGTTGACTAGGAATGACCTAGGCCTGCATTGGGTCGTTAATGTTACATGGAACGACTTATTTTTCCAAAATACTATTTTTTTTACTATTTTATACAGTCGGTCAGTATGTAGAATCGGAATCTGTGTAGAATCGGATTTTGTACAGTCGGTTAAAATGCAATCGGAGAAGGTCTAAAAAAATGTTAACTAAAAATGACTTTGATATCGGGTTGTGAGTTTGTAAATTTTTTGGGATATATTTGATATTTAAGGTTAATTTCCATAAAGATGTTGACTAGGAATGACCTAGGCCTGCATTGGGTCGTTAATGTTACATGGAACGACTTATTTTTTCAAAATACTTTCTTTTCACTATTTTATACAGACGGTAAGTATGTAGAATCGGAATCTGTGTAGAATCGGATTTTGTACAGTCGGTTTAAATGCAATCGGAGAAGGTCCAAAAAAATGTTAACTAGAAATGACTTTGATATCGGGTTGTGAGTTGGTGAATTTTTTGGGATATATTTGATATTTAAGGGTAATTTCTATAAAGATGTTGACTAGGAATGACCTAGGCCTGCATTGGGTCGTTAATGTTACATGGAACGACTTATTTTTCCAAAATACTATTTTTTTTACTATTTTATACAGTCGTTCAGTATGTAGAATCGGAATCTGTGTAGAATCGGATTTTCTACAGTCAGTTAATATGCAATCGGAGAAGGTCCAAAAAGAAGTTAACTAGAAATGACTTTGATATCGGGTAGTGAGTTGGTGAATTTTTTGGGACATATTTGATATTTAAGGTTAATTTCCATAAAGAAGTTGACTAGAAATGACCTAGGCCTGCATTGGGTCGTTAATGTTACATGGAACGACTTATTTTTCCAAAATACTTTCTTTTCACTATTTTATACAGACGGTGAGTATGTAGAATCGGAATCTGTGTAGAATCGGATTTTGTACAGTCGGTTAAAATGCAATCGGAAAAGGTCCAAAAAAATGTTAACTAGAAATGACTTTGATATCGGGTTGTGAGTTGGTGAATTTTTTGGGATATATTTGATATTTAAGTTTAATTTCAATTAAGATGTTGACTAGGAATGACCTAGGCCTGCATTGGGTCGTTAATGTCACATGGAACGACTTATTTTTCTAAAATACTTTTTTTTCTCTATTTTATACAGACGTTCAGTATGTAGAATCGGAATCAGTGTAGAATCGGATTTTGTACAGTCGGTTTAAATGCAATCGGAGAAGGTCCAAAAAAATGTTAACTAGAAATGACTTTGATATCGGGTTGTGAGTTGGTGAATTTTTTGGAATATATTTGATATTTAAGGTTAATTTCCATAAAGATGTTGACTAGGAATGACCTTGGCCT
Source organism: Ganaspis brasiliensis (assembly GCA_037103525.1). Taxonomy (NCBI): domain Eukaryota; kingdom Metazoa; phylum Arthropoda; class Insecta; order Hymenoptera; family Figitidae; genus Ganaspis; species Ganaspis brasiliensis. The sequence goes on along the minus strand of JAZKLR010000041.1, from coordinate 937,536 downwards.
GCATTGGGTCGTTAATGTTACATGGAACGACTTATTTTTCCAAAATACTATTTTTTTTACTATTTTATACAGTCGGTCAGTATGTAGAATCGGAATCTGTGTAGAATCGGATTATGTACAGTCGGTTAAAATGCAATCGGAGAAGGTCCAAAAAATTGTTAACTAGAAATGTCTTTGATATCGGGTTGTGAGTTGGTGAATTTTTTGGGATATATTTGATATTTAAGGTTAATTTCTATAAAGATGTTGACTAGGAATGACCTAGGCCTGCATTGGGTCGTTAATGTTACATGGAACGACTTATTTTTCCAAAATACTATTTTTTTTACTATTTTATACAGTCGGTCAGTATGTAGAATCGGAATCTGTGTAGAATCGGATTTTGTACAGTCGGTTAAAATGCAATCGGAGAAGGTCTTAAAAAAATGTTAACTAAAAATGACTTTGATATCGGGTTGTGAGTTGGTAAATTTTTTGGGATATATTTGATATTTAAGGTTAATTTCCTTAAAGATGTTGACTAGGAATGACCTAGGCCTGCATTGGGTCGTTAATGTTACATGGAACGTCTTATTTTTTCAAAATACTTTCTTTTCACTATTTTATACAGACGGTAAGTATGTAGAATCGGAATCTGTGTAGAATCAGATTTTGTACAGTCGGTTTAAATGCAATCGGAGAAGGTCCAAAAAAATGTTAACTAGAAATGACTTTAATATCGGGTTGTGAGTTGGTGAATTTTTTGGGATATATTTGATATTTAAGGGTAATTTCCATAAAGATGTTGACTAGGAATGACCTAGGCCTGCATTGGGTCGTTCATGTTACATGGACCGACTTATTTTTCCAAAATACTTTTTTTTCACTATTTTATACAGTCGGTGAGTAGGTAGAATCGGAATCTGTGTAGATACGGATGTTGTACAGTCGGTATTGTACAGTCAGTTAATATGCAATCGGAGAAATTCCAAAAAGAAGTTAACTAGAAATGACTTTGATATCGGGTTGTGAGTTGGTGAATTTTTTGGGACATATTTGATATTTAAGGTTAATTTCCATAAATAAGTAGACTAGGAATGACCTAGGCCTGCATTGAGTCGTTAATGTTACATGGAACGACTTATTTTTCCAAAATACTTTTTTTTCACTATTTTATACAGTCGGTGAGTAGGTAGAATCGGAATCTGTGTAGATACGGATGTTGTACAGTCGGTATTGTACAGTCAGTTAATATGCAATCGGAGAAATTCCAAAAAGAAGTTAACTAGAAATGACTTTGATATCGGGTTGTGAGTTGGTGAATTTTTTGGGACATATTTGATATTTAAGGTTAATTTCCATAAAGATGTTGACTAGGAATGACCTAGGCCTGCATTGGGTCGTTAATGTCACATGGAACGACTTATTTTTCAAAAATACTTTTTTTTCACTATTTTATACAGTCGGTGAGTAGGTAGAATCGGAATCTGTGTAGATACGGATTTTGTACAGACGGTATTGGACAGTCGGTTAATATGCAATCGGAGAAGGTCCAAAAAGAAGTTAACTAGAAATGACTTTGATATCGGGTTGTGAGTTGGTGATTTTTTTGGGACATATTTGATATTTAAGGTTAATTTCTGTAAAGAAGTTGACTAGCATGACCTAGACCTGAATTAGGTCGTTAATGTTACATGGTACGACTTATTTTTCCAAAATACTTTCTTTTCACTATTTTATACAGACGGTGAGTATGTAGAATCGGAATCTGTGTAGAATCGGATGTTGTACAGTCGGTATTGTACAGTCAGTTAATATGCAATCGGAGAAATTCCAAAAAGAAGTTAACTAGAAATGACTTTGATATCGGGTTGTGAGTTGGTGAATTTTTTGGGACATATTTGATATTTAAGGTTAATTTCCATAAAGATGTTGACTAGGATTGACCTAGGCCTGCATTGGGTCGTTAATGATACATGGACCGACTTATTTTTCCAAAATACTTTTGTTCACTATTTTATACAGTCGGTGAGTATATAGAATCGGAATCTGTGTAGAATCGGATGTTGTACAGTCGGTATTGTACAGTCGGTTAAAATGCATTTGGAGAAGGTCCAAAAAGAAGATACCTAGAAATGACTTTGATATCGGGTTGTGAGTTGGTGAATTTTTTAGGACATATTTGATATTTAAGGTTAATTTCCATAAATAAGTAGACTAGGAATGACCTAGGCCTGCATTGAGTCGTTAATGTTACATGGAACGACTTATTTTTCCGAAATACTTTTTTTTTACTATTTTATACTGTCGGTGAGTAGGTAGAATCGGAATCTGTGTAGATACGGATGTTGTACAGTCGGTATTGTACAGTCAGTTAATATGCAATCGGAGAAATTCCAAAAAGAAGTTAACTAGAAATGACTTTGATATCGGGTTGTGAGTTGGTGAATTTTTTGGGACATATTTGATATTTAAGGTTAATTTCCATAAAGATGTTGACTAGGAATGACCTAGGCCTGCATTGGGTCGTTAATGTCACATGGAACGACTTATTTTTCCAAAATACTTTTTTTTCTCTATTTTATACAGTCGGTCAGAATGTAGAATTGGAATCTGTGTAGAATCGGATTTTGTACAGTCGGTCTTGTACAGTCGGTTAATATGCAATCGGAGAAGGTCCAGAAAGAAGTTAACTACACGGAGAGAAGGATCTTGCTTTTATAGCATGCCAGTAGTTCATGATTTTGTTGTAGAGTCACTTCGCTTGCTACTGACGTATGAAATCATACGTCAGCAGCATGAGTGCCATCTGTACTACTAATGTAAGGTACACACGCTTGTGCTGTTTAAGTCGCATACACAAGCAGTAGGGGCGCCTTACGGTTATTTCATGAAGTATCACCTTACTACTAATGCATGAGACCCATGAAATTCTGGTATGGGAGCCTTGCATTAGATATTTTCTTTCGAAACCACGTGGATACACTGTCCACTTTGGTTAGTGTGATAATTTAAAATATGATTAAATTATTCGAAATAGAATCTAATATGTAGAAAAACGCAGTATACTTAAAACTAGTAAAATAATATCTTATTGTATTAAGAAACAGAGTCTTATATTGTTTATATAACTTTAAAAATTATGTAACTGTAGAACTTTTTTCATTTTTATATATTTATATCTCATTTTTAAAAAATAGAATTTTAAATAAAATTTTGCATAATGAAAATTTCTTAAGGAAATTATCTATCTTTCAACAAAGTCGTAATAAATATGATAATTCTAATATCTATAAAAAATACCTACATATATTGAGAACACAAAGGCGACCTAGAAGATCCCAGACTCAAATCGCTACCACTTTCGCCCTCACTAAATGAATTTATTGCTTATTTTCCTATATAAAAAGTGCAATACAATTTTTATACGTGCAAGTATTAGCTTTAATTGAATTGTTGAAAAAATCTTTTTATATTTCAAGCGGGACTATTTTGTGCAAAATTGTGCATCCAAGTTCATTTATTTATAAGGTTGTGTAAAAAAATGTTTGGTCGCTTTTGATGTATGAAACCTTTTATTTAGATATCCTAGAATATAATTAAGAAAAAGAACTAGAAATATTTTTTAAGGAATTGTTCAACAAATTTGAAAGTAAATTACTGAAATTCAATAAAAATATAGTGTTACAAACGTTTAATATAATTTTTAATACAATAATTTTCAGCTATTTTAGGGGAAAAAAATTTAAACCTTTAATTGAAAAAATATAAATATTGATGCTACTTTTTGAGTTATACATTTTTTGTTGTTAATTCTGATAAAGAATTAGCGGTAATTTTATTTAGTACTCTTTGCATTTAGTACTATAGATATCAAGTAATATTTATACTAGGTACCAAATTTAAACGAATCAATATAAAGATTTTATTCATAAAATAATTCGCGTGCACAAAATAGCTCCGTCTGACGAAATCTTTATCTTTATATAACTTTAAAAAATTTATGGTATATTTTTTTAAATGTTCTCTATACAATTTAACTGCTTCAAATTCTAAAAAAAAATATTAAACAAAAATTCTTTTACGAAAAATTGTATTAGTTATAAATAGTGTTTCATGCCCACTGTTTGAAAATTTGGAAATATTTAGCATTATAGATTCTACAGGTATTAAACTTAATTTTATAAAGAAAAATATTTAAAAAATACTTTTATAATTAAACGTAATAATTATAATTAAATACAAAATTTTATATTAAAGAAAAGTTTCAATTATACATTCCCTCAAATCATCTATTTATTTGTGACTTTTACAAGATTACAACACTTCAAGCAATAATATTTATATGTCATGAGCCTTTAATCTAAGTGTTATTGTTGACAGTTTAGAAATTTAAAATTCGAATATTATTGTACAACCTACAGAATAATAATTTGAATTTTTCGAAAATATTTCAATTTTTGCACTTATCGAACATATAATTATATATATATAGTTAATAATAGTATGCAATCTCTATATAATTATATATTTTTAATTTATTTAAAACAAATTTTTCATTACTATTTAAACTATTCTTTATACTTACCAAAATAGGCACAAACAGTAAATTCACAAAAAATGGAACCAACACAAAAAGTTTAACTGATAAACACAACTGAACAGTACACGTGGTTTCGAAAGAAAATATCTAATGCAAGGCTCCCATACCAGAATTTCATGGGTCTCATGCATTAGTAGTAAGGTGATACTTCATGAAATAACCGTAAGGCGCCCCTACTGCTTGTGTATGCGACTTAAACAGCACAATCGTGTGTACCTTACATTAGTAGTACAGATGGCACTCATGCTGCTGACGTATGATTTCATACGTCAGTAGCAAGCGAAGTGACTCTACAACAAAATCATGAACTACTGGCATGCTATAAAAGCAAGATCCTTCTCTCCGTGTAGAAATGACTTTAATATCGGGTTGTGAGTTGGTGAATTTTTTGTGACATATTTGATATTTAAGGTTAATTTCCATAAAGAAGTTGACTAGGAATGTCCTAGGCCTGCATTGGGTCGTTAATGTTACATGGAACGACTTATTTTTCCAAAATACTTTCTTTTCACTATTTTATACAGACGGTAAGTATGTAGAATCGGAATCTGTGTAGAGTCGGATTTTGTACAGTCGGTTAAAATGCAATCGGAGAAGGTCCAAAAAAATGTTAACTAGAAATGACTTTGATATCGGGTTGTGAGTTGGTGAATTTTTTGGGATATATTTGATATTTAAGGTTAATTTCCATAAAGATGTTGACTAGGAATGACCTAGGCCTGCATTGGGTCGTTTATGTTACATGGGCCGACTTATTTTTGCAAAATACTTTGTTTCACTATTTTATACAGTCGGTGAGTATATAGAATCGGAATCTGTGTAGAATCGGATGTTGTACAGTCGGTATTGTACAGTCAGTTAATATGCAATTGGAGAAGGTCCAAAAAGAAGTTAACTAGAAATGACTTTGATATCGGGTTGTGAGCTGGTGAATTTTTTGGGACATATTTGATATTTAAGGTTAATTTCCATAAAGAAGTTGACTAGGATTGACCTAGGCCTGCATTGGGTCGTTCATGTTACATGGAACGACTTATTTTTCCAAAATACTTTCTTTTCACTATTTTATACAGACGGTGAGTATGTAGAATCGGAATCTGTGTAGAATCGGATTTTGTACAGTCGGTATTGTACAGTCGGTTAATATGCAATCGGAGAAGGTCCAAAAAGAAGATACCTAGAAATGACTTTGATATCGGGTTGTGAGTTGGTGAATTTTTTAGGACATATTTGATATTTAAGGTTAATTTCCATAAATAAGTAGACTAGGAATGACCTAGGCCTGCATTGAGTCGTTAATGTTACATGGAACGACTTATTTTTCCAAAATACTTTTTTTTCACTATTTTATACAGTCGGTCAGTATGTAGAATCGGAATCTGTGAAGAATTGGAGTTTGTACAGTCCACACCTGTCGGGAAGAGGTTTAACTAAAATGTCGACAAAAATGCAAAACACAGTTTTGTTAGGTGAGGTTTTAAGTTGAGAAATCCGTTGGAGTTAAAATCCTAGCTGATCCTGTTTTCGAATTATTATAAAAATACTGTTTTCAAAACTTCAAAATTATTTTTTAAATTTTTTATTATTAATATTCTCATTAAATATTATCATTTTATTTATTTTTATTATTACTATCAATAATATCTTTGTTATTACTTTATTTATTTGTTTTTTAATTATATGTATTATTTTTAATTAGATTATTTGTTTAAGATTATCTAACAAAATATAATATTTAATGCCTTATTAATATGCAAATCGAGTTTATTATAAATAAAAGATCATATATATAGTGACAATTTTAAACTGTTTAAGCTTACTATTATGTATACATTCATACATATTCATTTATGTTTGGAGGAAATGTCAACGGCAGCTTTCTTTAACTGTGTTCCATAACCTGGATCCTCAAGAGAATTAATTTTATAGCGATTCCAAAAGTCCAGAAATACTCGGTGCACAGATTCGCCGGCTTGCTTTGACCATAGCCCTAGGCCGTCATCGCCTAAGACATCAAGACATTGTTTTAAGTGTCTTGTAAGTACATGGATTTTTAAAGTTTCGGAAACATCAGTAGTTTGAACAGCTTTTATAAGTTCATCCACATTTTTATCCAAATCATTTTCCTGTTTCTTTACAGTAGAAAAATTGTTACTTACAATTTTATCCATTGCTGTAAATGCCGTTATAAAAGGCACAATACCAAAATACCTACTGATGTTTCCGAAACTTTAAAAATCCATATACTTACAAGACACTTAAAACAATGTCTTGATGTCTTAGGCGATGACGGCCTAGGGCTATGGTCGGAGCAAGCCGGCGAATCTGTGCACCGAGTATTTCTGGACTTTTGGAATCGCTATCAAATTAATTCTCTTGAGGATCCAGGTTATGGAACACAGTTAAAGAAATCTGCCGTTCACTTTTCCTCCAAACATATATAAATATGTATGACTGTATACATAATAGTAAGCTTAAACAGTTTAAAATTGTCACTTTATATATGATCTTTTATTTATAATAATTTGAAAACAGGATAGCTAGGATTTTAAATCCAACGGATTTCTCAACTTAAAACCTCACCAAACAAAACTGTGTTTTGCATTTTTGTCGACATTTTAGTTAAACCTGATACCTCTTCCCGACAGGTGTGAGTCGGTATTGTACAGTCGGTTAATATACAATCGGAAAAGGTCTAACTGCAACCCTGCCTAAGAGTGTTACGTAAAAAAATAAAAATATTAAATTTTTTGGTTTTTTAATTTTTTTGAAAAAATGTTATAACTTCCGTTAAAATTAATATTTTTTAATTGGGTTTGGCTACAGTTTTAAGTTACGCGAATACCTTACAGACTGCCAGATTCAACTTCATTCCGTGGAGCCATTTTTGATAACGCCCGAACAAAATATCGCGGACATGCATACATACAAAAATACAAACATACAAACATACATAATTTTTTTAAACAGCATTTTTGGAATTTTTACTACTTGAAACGAAAAAATAAACACAAATTTCCAAGTTCTGTGCAATGTACAGACAAAACTCTGATTTTATTAATATAGATGGTTTATTATTTTTTGTTTAATTATTTATTATTTTATAAACAATAAAGGGACTTTTAAGAACTAAACTTTGAAACCTTAAATAATTCCAATTTTGTCAAACTAGGATCAAAACAATTTTATAAACATTGCCGAAATCGACTTTAATGTAACTTTTTATTTATTTGTTAATAACAGAATCAGAAAAAATATCAAATAAACACTGTTGCTTAAAGTCAAGTTTGATTAGCATAATGCTTTAATTGACAGATTACAAATCTGATGTGCTTTGACAAGGAGATTCATTGTCAGTGCAACTTCCAGAATAGTATTTGTCGTAAAAACAGACAAAACAAAAAGTTTTAAAGCAATGAGCACATCGAATAAATTCGAAGCTTTTACATTGACAAGGATTTTTTAAACTGTCAGGCGGAAAACACACTTGGTTTACATTCAAAAAAACTTCCCTGTCATCTGACAATTGTGAAGCAAACCAAGCGTACTGTAGCATGTACTTGAAAACAGGATAAGACAAGTGATGATGAACAATGCTATGTATTTTTAAGGTAGTTCTCTTGGTTCAGTGGTTCTCAACTCAAATTTTGTCATTTTTTACTTATTTTGTGATGTTTAATGAATAGCGCCAACTTCAAGGTGTATAGTCTCTCTCTTTTGTATTTGGGTGATTCTTCACGGAGTGGTTACTTTTGATTCCCCATTTAATAACTTTAAACCTTATTTAAATATATATTTAGTACTTTGTACATTTATTCTTTGTTAACATGTTTATTAATATCTTGACTAAAAAACAATTTTTTTTATCATCAAAAGATACGAAATGGTTAAAAATGCCTGAAAACTGTACTTTTTTAGGTTCTCCACATAGGACTCGTGAGATTTAATACGTTTTATTTCAGATAAAAAATATTTTAAAACAATTTTCATCTATTCTAATCGACAGTTTATCTCAAAAGCTTCGTTTTTGTTGTATTGTTTTCCAGTTTGTGGTAATAACTTTTGCGAAAATCATTTTTAAATACTTTCTCCACCTTTTCATTATTTGGAACAGGAGTTTACATGTTCATTGTTTTTCAGTAATTTTAATCACATTTATATTGAATTTTCACTAACTATTTATGTTATTGAGGTAAAAAATTTGATTTGACACCAACTTACTTGAAGAAATCGGATATTTAGTTTTATAATTACAAATATTATTATTAATTTACTGCGTATTTTAATGACATGTAAACTCCGGTTCGTCAAAAAAATTGAATTTTTTATATTTGAAATAAAATAGAAATAATAGTCATATAAAGTAGGCAAATCTATGCAGTACTCTGCAAAGATCTTTATATTTTACTAAGTTTTACTGCTATAATAATTTATTTTCTTTAATTCGTAAACTCCGGTTTCTGTAAACTCCGGTTCATAAAATTCGAAGTGTACGGGAATAGTGTTTTGTTTTCTAAAAAAAGTATTGTTAACCTGAATATTTAACCATAATATTTATTTATTTACACAATTATTTATTTCAATATATTCATTTCCATATATTTGCTCAATATCCTAAGAATATCCGTGGATATCCTATGAACATCCTTCAAATAAGCAAACATCGTTGGGATATTCGTTTAAGGTAAAAAATTAAACTTTTTAAATACATTTTTTTAACCTTTTAAAGTTTAAACTTGAAATTTTCCATATACGACTAAAGACGTTAAATTAAGCTCAAATTTTTGTAAAATTATGTTTTAAAATAATTTTTTTTAATTTGTACATAAGAAATATTTATGAAAAAATATTTTTTAATTAAAAATTAAATATAGTCAAAAATTACCACTTTGTAGAGAATCACCCATTTATTAAAAAAATGAATAAAACGTCAAAACGTGTATTTCAAAATACTATTTTTCAAGATGTAGTACCGCAAGCCATATTTTTCAAGACGGGATCTTATTCCTTATACTTTAAAGAATAATTTAGTAGTTTTTATTTTTAAACCTAAAAAAAATTCATTGCGTGGTTAGCAAAATTATATTTTTTAACCATGGCTTCTACTTTCTTCCATGTTAAAAGTTCAACTTCATTCTCAAATATCTTAAAAAGTAGCACCGCTTCCTACTTTTAAAAAAATATCATTGTATTCGTTGAATGTTCTATTATATGATATTTCAATTAAAAAAATATTCAAAGAAAAAGTTTTTCCGAGAGAACAACCTTAAGCAATCTTCACGTGAAGTGATTTCTCGATCATGCTCTATTAAATAAGAACAGTTTTGTAACCATTTTCTTAAATTTTTTACCTGACGATAAAAATAAACATCACAGGGTTGCACAAGTGGTGTACACTTGAGGAGAATTACTTTTAAAGAGCAAATAGTTTGCTTTTCTGCGTCTTGAAAAATTTCATCGTATAATGAATGATCGGTTTGACCCCCACATGAGTCAATTAGAAGAAGAAACTGCTCTTCCTTTACATAAGGGTGCAAGCACTCCTTTAAAAACTTTGCATATAAATTGCGAGTAAGTTTTCCTGATTTTGAAGATGTAACAATGACATTTTTATATTTTTCACAGTATTCGTTAACAGTCTTTTGCACTCTAGGGCCAAATTCTCCAGTACTTTCTTGCAAACACACGAAGACCGTTGGCAAAAGTTGACCAGACAGAGTAATACCATATTGTGCTGTGTAAGAATGAGTAACTTTATTCATGTCATTTCTTTTCACAAAAACGGTTTTGAAGCCCTTTTCTGCCAAACTTCTATTAAAAATAGACTGATATTGACAACCTGTAAAATTATTACAAAACAATTAAAAACAATTATTTTAAAAACAATATTAAAAACAGGAAATTCAAAAACAGAAGAATGAAGAGAATTAAAATCAAATAATAATAATAATAATAGTGAATATAAAATGCTTATTAGAGCTTCACGATATCAAGATAACACGATATTTGAGGCAATATTGATATTGATCTCGAAATGTCTCGACCATCCTAATATCGTAGTTGACAAAAATATCATCTCGAGTCGATAATATCGACTTAAAATAAATGAAAAATGAAGAAAATAATTGACAATTGACAAAAATTTGAGTAATGGCAAGATTAATAAATCTACAATTGACAAAAATATTTTTAAAAATTAAAGAAGAAACATAAAATTCCCAAAAAACAGTTGATACTTAAAAAAAAAAAAAAATTATAGGAATAATTGAAGAAAATAATAAAAATTAATTTTGTTTTTAAAAAAGTTTATTGAAAATTGAAGAAAATAATTGAAAGTGAAGAAAATAATTACAAATTGCCAAAATAATTGAAAATTGATGAAAAAAATTGTGAATTGGAGAGAATGATTGAAGAATTGAGGAATTGAATTGAAATTTTAAAAAAATTATTGATGGTTAAAAAAATAATTGAATAAAGTCGAGAATTATTGAATACGGAAGAAAATAATTCAAAAATGACCAAAATAATTAAGAATTGCAAAAAATTCAAAAAATGTCAAGATTAAAAAATTAACAATTCACTAAAATAATCTTAAAAAGTTAAGAATATAAATATAAAATTTGCGAAAAAAATAATTGAGAATACATAAAGAAAATTTAATTATAAAAAATTAAACTGGATTGAAAATAGAAAAAAATAATTGCCTATTAAAGAAAATAAGTGACAAATGAATGAATAGTTTTAAAAAGCCGAGAATTATTGAATATTGAATGAAATTATTGAAAATTGAAGAAAATAATTAAAACCTGAAAATATAATTTTTGAAAATCGAGACTTATTGATTATTGCAGAAAATAATTGAAATTTGAAAGAAGCCGAAAATTATTAAATATTGAAGAATATATTTAAAAATTCCACAAAATAATTGTGATTTCAAGAAAATAATTGAAGAATTGAAGAAAATAATTGAAAATTAAAGAAAATAATTGTGAATTGAAGAAAGTAATTGTGTATTGAAAAAAAGTAATTAAAGAATTGAATTGAAATGTCAAGATGATGATTAATGATTGAAAAAATAATTGAATAAAGTCGAGAATTATTAAACATGAAAGAAAATAATTGAAAAATAACGAAAAATAGCAAGATTAATAAATTCAAGATTCAACAAAATAATCTTAAAAAGTGAAGAATATAAATATAAGCTTTACAAAAAAAAATAATTAAGAATAAAAAAAGGAAGAAAGTTACTGCAATAATTGTAAAAAATAAAAAATTAATTAGTTATGAAATATAATTCAATAATTCTAAATAAAACAGCTCATCAAAAGATCAATACGATTTTTAAAACCATATTTTTTCTTAATCTTGAATCATTGAGAACAATACTATCTTCTCATTAAAATCGATGGCTTAAACGCATGTGAGGGTTCCTCTGCAGGAGGTCCTCGGGGGGTACTTAATCACAGCTCATTAATGAGCTCTTAATAAGTGTTCCCGAATGCTCGCTCGACTCTCCCTACGGGTGGTTAATAGCTCATAATGACTTTTATTAAAAAAAAAAAAAATTTCATAATTTTTATGAAAAATAGCAAATAAGTTATATATTTGAAATCTGCGTCTCCAGACGATTCCAACGGTATGAAATTTTCCCTGAAAAAACAAAATTATAGACTTTTTATTTTAAGAACGCTTAAGTATATATTTTTTCCAAAACATATATATATATATATATGTTTTTTTGTAACTTTAAAGTATTTTGCCATTTAATACGCCCTAAACGTATGAAGATGGTAAACTATTTTATTATTCAAGTTTATCCAATTCCTAAATTTTGAAAAGAATTTAAATCTACTAAGAACAAAAATAAATATAAGCAGGCTCTATTAAATATTATGATAAATATAAATATTATGAACTTCTTGAAATTAACTACTATTTAGCAAAATCAAAGATTTATTTCGTATTTTGATTGAATGTTGAATATAAATTTGTGAATTAAATATTCTGTGTTCTGCTTTTGACTGTCTCAGACGTAAATAATTTCTTTCTTCGGTGTATCGTTTAATTTTATAAAAAAAATTAAAATGGAGTTTTTATCAAGTTTAAGAGAATTTAATAATTACGTTGCTCATGTGGGTTTGGTTAATTTTTTGAATAACGTTAATATACTTCCTAAAATTAAGCAGTGTGTTAAATGTTTTAATGGACGGATGCATTTAAAACAAAATGGTAAAAATAGAAATGTAATTTATCAGTGTGGTGCATCCGACTGTAGAAAGAAACAAAGTGTTAGAAAAGATAGTTTTTTTGCGGCTTGTGAATTGAGATGTGAAACTGTCATTCAGATTCTTGTTTGTTGGATTTTAAAATATCCAGCAAATGTAATGTGTCGTGAGATTAGTGTTTGTCCGAATACTTTAAGAAAAGTCTTGATGGAATTTCGTCACTTAATAAGTGCGTGGATGTCAGAGACTAGTGAGAAAATAGGCGGGATGAACTCCATTGTCGAAATTATTATTAATTATTAAATGGCAAAATACTTCAAAGTTACAAAAAAACATATATATATATATATATATATATATATGTTTTGGAAAAAATATATACTTAAGCGTTCTTAAAATAAAAAGTCTATAATTTTGTTTTTTCAGGGCAAATTTCATACCGTTGGAATCGTCTGGAGACGCAGATTTCAAATATATAACTTATTTGCTATTTTTCATAAAAATTATGAAATTTTTTTTAATAAAAGTCATTATGAGCTATTAACCACCCGTACGGAAAGTCGAGCGAGCATTCGGGAACACTCATTAAGAGCTCATTAATAAGCTGTCATTAAGTACCCCCCGAGGACCTCCTGCAGAGGAACCCTTACATGCGTTTAAGCCAAATCGATAATATCGAAAATCTGGGCAATATTTTATCGACAATGCTTCAAAATTTTTTTTAGAACCAAAAACCAAACCAACCAAACCAAACCAGAATATCGTCTTGATATTATCTTGAAATTCATGATGATATCGATATTATATTGACTTATAGTGAAGCTAAAATACTGCCCTAAAACGGAAAAATACTACTAAGAAAAGAATTGGTCGAACATACAAATTCTTCTTTTTAACTTATAAAAACAACCGTACAGAGTAAATCGCATGAGCTCTTTTTAATTTTGCAATTACAAATTAATTATTTAAAAAATCTCGATTAAAAAAATGCACTTGCGGGATTTTTTCAGAGCAAAACCAATTTAAAAACGTAATACATTCAATATTAATTATTTATTGTAAATAATAAAGTTATAATATTAATTACGACGGTTAGATGCAGTTTTGTCTCACTAGTTTGTAAAAGAAAGTAATAATGATAATAATAATAATAATAGAACTTTAATTTTAATCTAATTGCAAATTAAATACTATAGAAAAGATTTTATGTTTTTGGCTTATTTTAACAACAATTTATTCCATAACAAATTTAAAAAACTGAACAATGAGCAAACAGTTAAAAATGAAAGTTCCAAAGCAAAATTAATAAATAAAATTCAACATTAAATTTAAACTATCAACATATGAGAAAACTAGTGTAAAAGTTCACATTTACCTGTTTGATCAGTATTAATTACAAACATCTTTGGGAACTTCGGAATCAAGGACCTGGTCTGAAGTCGGAACGTTCCAGCAGCCGCCAAGGTTTCATCCAAAGTAATTGTTCCTCTGTCGGATACAAATTTAGTTACTTTCTGAAGCTTTAAACTCAAAATTAGAAAACTGGCTTGCGGCAGCCAATGCCCATTGCTGTAAATTCCTGGTTGTTACTTGCATACAATTTTTGCGACTTTCCAAGAATCTGTCGTATGTCCAAGAATCAATGAAGGCATACTTGTCTTGCTTGCTTTCACCTTGTTTTATATGGTCTTCTCATCTTGGTAAATGATGCATGTATTTGAGCCGTGAACATCTCTTTTTGTAAATTTTTCAAAGACAAGTTTGGATTATTTTTTGCCAAATTGACTGCTTTCACTTTGTAATCTAATGGGATAAAATCATCTGTTTTCTTCTTTTTTCTTCCGGTTTGTACTCACAATCATAATCATCATTTACTACCACATCTAGCACTTCCTCATATGTGTTGCCCATGTCCTCATCATCAGGGAGAATTAATTCTTCCACGACAAGAAACTTTTTGTCAGCTAATAAAGCAACTGTTTTTTCAAACATCTCCTCACCTATTTTAATGGCATCTTCTGTAATTAATGTAGAACAGCTTCCACTAATTAAATTAGTCTGATCAAGGAGATTTATAAAATATTCAACTTCATCTTTTAATTGTTGTTTTGATTTTTCACTATAAAGATTCACTTTTTCTTCTTCTGACAACGAAGCAACCAATAAATTTTCAGGAACTGACATTTTATTTTTCACAAAAATTAAATTAATATACTGAATATGTTATTTACACACTATTAACACAATTCACACCAAATTTATTCTGCCACTTTGGTTCGTACTACTTTTTAAAGAACATTTTTTTACATTTGGAAAATCACAATAATTTTACATTCAATGAACTTGAAGTTCTGAATGTTCTAATGAATGAAATTCTTATTTCATTTTCCTTTAAATTTCAATTTGACCTCAAAAATCATTCTTCCATTTGTTATTTTTAACTAAAAAATTATAAAATTTGTTTAAAATTTCAGTAAAAGTAAAATCTTTTGTTCAAACGAATGTTCAGAACCTTAGGAACATTGTATACAGTAATAATGTTAAACTTTGTTGATATAGATACAGAGTTCGATATATAAACACTAATTGAATTTCATGAAAAAGTAAATAATAATTCTTGGAGAAAAAATTTAATCCGCCGTTTATTGTATGCCATTGTAATTGCTAGGTGAAAAAAATGTATTTATTTATTGATGCTAAGGATGAGAACAGCTTACATAAAGAAAAGAATGAAAATTCTGACTTCAACCCGAAAAATAAATAAAATCTGTTTGTGAAGAACTTCTCCCATTATATCATAAAGTTCAAGCAGTCAATTTCTCGAAGAGCAATCTAATTGTAAAATGTTCATTAAAAATGTACAAACCAACAATAAGGCTTCTAAATGGTATGTTACGATTTACAATGAGCTATTTAAATTATAATGTTGAATTTGTCATCGCAAAAGAAGTTTGCATTAGAAAGACAAGCTTTGGAGAAAACTTTGACGTCTGCAGAGACCTTCCGACTTCACAATCAGACCAGGGCCTTGATTCCATAGTTCCCAAACAGTTTGTAGTTAACTCTAATGAAAATTAATATTTTATAATTAAATTTATTTATTAATTAAAAACGTTTATAATTAAACGTGTTATAATTAATAGTTTCTAAAATTTTCTGTATTACTTCTACTAATTATGTTTTTGAGTTTTCCTTTTTTTAATTCTATTGATAAAATCAACTTTTTTTTTTTTTTTTATAAAGTTTTTACTTTTTTTTCCCATTAACTCATGTATATAAAGCATATACTTATTATTTTTTCTTATATTTTCTAAATTTTATTGATTTATCATTTTTACAGTCAACAATAAGCGTCTATGTTCATTATTTCTTCAAAGATTTGAATTTCTGATATTTTATAAATTATATATTAATTATTATAATACATTTTTTTGTTAATAAATTATTATAAATAAGTTATACTTATAATAAATTACTTTTCTTGCAGTAAAAATCAATTAAAATTAATAAATATTTAAAACTTTCAACAGAACTTTTTTTTTAATTATCAATTTACAAAATTGAAAATATTGTTAATATCTATATTCATATGATATTTTTAATTGCATATAGCCTAGTATACTGTGAAAAATAAAAATCTGCAAGAAAATCCAGTTTCAAGAGTTATTTTTGAAAAAAAATGAACTTACTACGTACAGCGCTGCAACTAGTGAGCGTCCACCATATGGAAAATTTCAAATGCGTTTTTCTCGAAAACGCTTGAGAAGCGCATCGAACTGCTTTGCCACAGTTCAAGGTGTATTATGTACTACAATTTGGCAAAGTATTAATTTTTTTAAAAAACACCACATCCCAAGGTCCCCTTGTAAGCTTCATTAAAATTATAGGTATGTCGTCTTCGCAGGAAATAAACCTTTTACTTGTTTACTGATATATTTTATAATATTTTGTACATATAATTGTGCAGAAATGATTTTTTATTTTAGGCTCTATAATGCCTAATTTCTATTTTTAGACTAAATGTTAATAGCTTGATTATTATTAACAAACTTTCTTATATATTTTAAAATATTTTCTGAGAAGAACTGTACAAAACTAAAGTTTTATATTTTGTGTTATATAAGGCTCAATTTTTATTTCTAATAAAATGCGAGTTAACGACCTACGTACACAAACCCTTACAATATATCTGTTATGTCGGAAACATTTTCCATAACAATAAAAATTAAAATTATAACTCTAACGCGGCAAATTAGTAAAAACGCCTGAAGGTAGGCATTCAAACATTATTCCTTGAATGATGCGATTACTACAATATTTAGATTAGTTAAGTATACTTAAATAAAGCATATAATCATCCATATTTTAGGTAAAGAAAATAAAGAAAGTTAACATTAGTTCAATCAATCATTTTTACAAACCTTAAACTACTAAACAAACAAACAATCGCGAATAAAGCAAATTGGCACCAGATACAACTATAGATTAAACAAATTACACATGCTATTTGATTACAAGTATCCCATTACAATGTGCAGATTTAGGCTTGTGAACATACGATTGAAACAAGCATTTATCCTAACTATTAAAGCTTGATTAAGATAATGTCAATAATCAATAAATCATCGCGAAAACGCCTGGATAATGCCAAATTCCACGCACAATAGAATTTAAAAATAGTTTTAAGGGAATGATAAAAAGGGACAAAATTGATTACTGATTCTGAAACACCTTTTATTAAGGTCATCGTCTTCTATAAATGCAGAGTTTAGTGACAGGATATTGATTAATATTGATACTAATGTTCATATTCAAGTTGTAGTAATGTATAAATAAGAAATTGCCAAACAAACTATCAAATTCGGGTAAAAGACAAGACCTTGATAAAGTGCTGTAAAGGGTAAATGATTAATCAGTATGAATCAACATGAATCTATTATATACCCTTGACTGCAGGCCCTTGCATGGACAACAACCAACCTTTATCTTCAACGGTAATAGCTTAACGGGTAAAGTTAAGATAAAACAGAGTGACACTGGTAGCTCGCGCCTTATGATATACGTTTATCATGATGTAAGGGTTACCATAAATACACTATGTAACGCAGTTATCATGGGTTAATTAATATAAAATGTAATTATCCTATATGCATTGATTATTACCATAGAGTTTGTTACTTTCAATTCTAATCACTCATTATGATCTATTCAAAAGAAATTTCAAATGAATTGCAGGACATAGGTGTATTATAATTGTAAACATACCCATTCATATCGTAAAAGATGAACAAATCATGATCAATGGGCAATGCCCATATTGCGCCAGTGTTGATGCCTGTAGTCAGTCTAAAAATCAATATAAGCATACTGATCATTTCTCGATAAAATCAATTATTGAATCAATCAATCAATAGATCGATCAAGCAATCAATACTCATAATGAAATAAGTTCGGTTTGCGAATCTAGGAGTGATCTCAAATGTTGCTGTACGTGACAAACTACAATTTTGCGGTAAAACATGCTTCTCTACACTTTTACATGAAACGTGATAGACTACATTTTTGCAGCAAAACGTGCATGATTACTATAAACAAATCCACACAAATGGCGAAAATCGTCTTTAAATACGAACGACGCTAAATGGAAGGGGTCGAATACACCAGAACCTCCGTCGAGTGAGCCTAGATTATCGTACGGCCCGTCGGATTGTCAAAATTATAAAACTTTGCAACTAAATTGAGTCGAACGAGTGTTTAAGTGTCAAATTTTAAGAGTATCGGCTTGAATTGTTGGTGTCCGTCGCAAAAAGTTCTTAACTATTGTTAAACAAATTGTGAAGTGTAATTCGTCGGAATGGCAAAGTTCTAGAACTTTATAATTGAATTGAATTGAACATGTGTTTGAAAATCGATTTCTAGAGTATCGTCCAAAATTGTTGGTGTCCGTCGTAAAAATACAAAACAATTGTTAAACGAACTGTAAAGTGTTATTTGTCGAACTGCCTAGCCGCAACATAGCAGTATTCCAAATCGTTGTGTCATCGATTGCTACGCTAATCGAACGATTTAAAATCCTGTTCAAATTTCAAAATATAAAATTAAGAACTACATGGAAGTTATTATTTCATTAATAATATTGAACATAGAAAAACCAAAAATAAACCGTATACCGAATGGCAAGCATTTAATAAGTAATGAATGACAGAAGAATAATATTATATAATAACAAATAACGAATAATCAATAACGAATATCAATTGTAATTTACTTTAACCTTGTAATTTTCATGAACTTTAATTTGTTGCTGAATAAATAAGTTTAAATTCAGAATATATTGTGAGTTTTCTTGCTTACGGAGTTTACCCAGTATTGGCTAGCCGCAGTTTTATAAAGATTTGCTTATTTCAATTCTAAAATTCTGATATTGAGCATATTGACTTCGAGGTTTGATACTACGAGAATAATGTTAAGTACACGAAGATTTATTTAACGAAAACCCCATAGGTTTTATAAAGTGAACAACCCCTAAAAATAAATATAAAGACTAGGATTTACTTAGTTGATTAATCTGTTACAATTCTTGAATAATTTCGATTTAATCCAAATTATGTTCGGTCCTTTGTCCGAACGTAACAGCTTGATTTGGTGTCAGAAGTGGGATGACACTTTTGTTGAATAAACAATTGATATTCGTTAAAATAATTGTCATTATTTGTTAATTCATTTAATAATAGGTGTAGTCAGAACACTATCTTCTAAAAAATTGATGCATGATAGTTGCAGTTTTAAAACTTTTCATTGCAATGGTATTAAATTGAATCTAATTCTGATTCAATTTCTAAAGTGTTTTATTCGCTACAATTTATAGTAGTTGTCTTAGATTCATGAATTTGGTGTGACATGATTATTTACTTTGAGAGTGATTAAATTCAATTATTGAAGTAAAAGAATGTTTTGACGATTTAATTAAAAACCTCGAGGAAGCGTGTCAAAAGATCGCTTAACAGTTTATATTATTTGAATTCCAGAATCGAATTCCATTTATAAATAAAATCCTGTCGAGTATATAATTTGAAAACTTTTTTGGAAATTTCAAACTCCCAATAATTCCTTTTAATCATTACACAGAATTATTTGCGACATTTGATATAAATCACGACAGTCAATTTTAGGACCGCATAAAGTCGACTTGTTGTTTAATCGATATTTCATTCCCTAACTTATGACGTCATACTTAGTTAAGGTAGAAAGAAATAAAGATAGTTTCTCATCTGTCAAACTAAGATCAATAATTCCAAGATATCCAGAAGGAAAGTTTCTAATTGATCTTTCTTTACCAATAAACCTGATTAAAGAAAAGGAATTATCGCCGGCCGTAGACGTAGATCGTTCTGAAGTCTACATTTTAAGAAAAGGGTCTATTGTGACAATAGGTTTAGTGGAGTTGTACTATAATAACTCAATCATTGAGTTTTAAGTCACTCCATTCGAGGGTTTAAGCGAGTTCATAGGGATTTGAGGATCACCATACCTTAGAATTTTAAATTGCCCATCATAACCTACAAATTTATTAATAACACTTCAGCTGATTTTAAATTCCTAAGTATAAAATATGTATTGTATCTTGATCCTCTAAGGTTAAAATTATTACATTAACCCGAAGGGTTGTAATTCCAACAATTAAAACCTTTTCACCCTCGCTATTATGGAGTAGAAGGCAAATTGTTTAATTTTACCATTTAAAAGGAAAAATAAGGGTTGACACTCATGTGGGTAAAAATTCAAGTGTCATACAATATCTCTAACACCTTGTATTCATGACGTCAAATTTGTCGACTAAGCACCAACAGAAACCAATAGTTGCAATATATTCAGATTTTTTAACGAATAATTTCGGTGATTTTATCTATGACCCCACGCTAAGTATCAATTTAATAGAAAAGGATAATTTGAAAGGATTCATGAAGATAGACCCCACAAAAATTTACATAAACAACCAAAAACAAATAACAACAAACGGTATCGTGCAAATCCCTATATTAGACAAAACCGTGAGTTTTAACGTCGTTTGCACAGGACAAGATTTGAAAGTAGCTGGAGTCGTAGGACGCCCTTTTATGAATAACGAATACTTTTGTGCTGCACTTTGGTGTATCACGTTTTGGACTTATTTAATATTTGGAACGATTGTGCTAATGCGTTTGCTTAACGCACTAGAAAACTAAAATTTAGCAAAGCAGCCTGTTCTAGGAATGTAGGGGAGAGTCTCTAGTTGTGAGACGGGTTTTATTTTTGACCTATAAATTGGAAATAGGTAAACGAAATCGTAAATAAAATACACCGTTTAAAAAGTAACTTAAATACGCAACTTTTATTCATAGATAGTGTAGTGTTTAGATGAACTCGAAAAATTTTATGATCAATTTTCCGTGCACATCTTTTTAGTCAAAAAAAAGGTGTCCCAGTTGTGAGACAATTATAAAAAAATGCTAAAATAAAAAAAAAATTGGCATGAAACATTATGTTTAGTATAAATAACTAAATATATTGATAATACATATTATTATATAATAAATAATAATATTAATTCTTTGAAATATGACTATTAGTTTTCTTTATAGAAATCGCTGTCGCAATGTAGGCAAATGAAATAACTTGTGCGCATGTTCGCACACTTTAAATAATTGTTATGCTGTCAAATGTACGTAACGAACTAAACTGAACAGAGCGCTTTATGCTGCATAATAAAAAGTATAGGCTATTCCAGATGGGCGGCCCCAGCGTCTCACAACTGGTGACTTGCTGTGTCTCACAACCGAAAATTTGCCCTATTTTGAAAAAGGAAAAAAAAATATTTCCAATCCTAGAATGGAACAATGCAATATTGCATCACAAAATATAAGGAAAATACTAAATAAAAATGCATAACATTTAGCTTTTCGAAATAATTAACTTAAAATAAAAGTACTTTGCACATATTGAAAAAAAGTTTTTTAGTCGATTCTCACACACAGTGTTGGCATCGAACACAAACAATACATATATCCGCTTCAGTGTACACGAAAAAGTTAGCTCGTATAAAAAGAAATGTTTTTATGTTAACCAATCAGCCTTTTTATATTTCATGTTAAAAAAATCGACTGTCTCACAACTGGAGCCGTCTCACAACTGGCAACTCTCCCCTATGTTTTTGCAAACCTACCGTTTCAAAAGGACCTACATCCGAAAGTACGCTTGAGTTCACACGATTTTAAAGAATCAAGAAGTTTATTCATAGCAAGCCCAGTTGTCACCATAAATCTGATCGACGAGAAGAAATTAGCGAAACACGTAAAAATCGATAAATCCGAGTCTCTCTTTTTAGATCAAAATACCTTTTCCACAACAGGAACAGTGCGAATTTTGATCGCTAATCATTACGTAATCTTTCATACAGTTAAATCGGAACCGTCTGAAATAACTGGAATATTAGAAATACCGTTTTTGAGAACATATCCAGACAATTTTACATTGTAAAATTAAAATAAATTTCATTAAAATTCGTTTAGAATTTATCTAAATAATTTAAATTTCACATGATTCCTATTATTTAATTATTGCGTGATCAATATTTATTGATTTGGTTCCTAATAGTTTGGACTTACATAATTCTACGAGCATTTTCCCTATTATATTTGCATAGAGTCCTGCTTAACTGAAGTTTAAGATCTAAGTGATTTTCATTTAAACTTATTCATTGGTTTATGTTGCGATTTTAATTTTTCCTAGTTGAAAATTCTAAATTGTTGATTCATCGGAAAATTACAATTAATAAACAATTTTGATTATAAAAAAATTCAGTAAAAATTAGTAGTTTTAAGAATTTTTAAATAAATAATTATTGTTATTAATAAACGATTTGATATATAAGAAGAAAAAATTATCCAAGTCTCTTAGGATTCGATCCCAGGACGGTAGGATTGCGAGTCCAGCGGGTTGACCACTGTACCATTCAGGCATCTTATCAGTTGCTCGAACGGCATATATAAGCTACAGTGCGAGCGAGCAAGTCATCTTCTTTAGAAGAGCGACCACAGCAACCGCGGAAGAGCCACGGGACTTCCCCGGTGAACGAAAAGATCACGCGCCAGATACTTCAACGCGTGGATAAGAGAGTGCAAAGTAGTAGACGATAATAGCTGCGTCTCTTTCTAAATCTGCTGATTATAAGGACGTAAATACTATTCTCAGCGGAGCGTATTTAATCCTCTTGATTAATATTAATATTAATTTTGTTGATAGTTTATTAAGATACAGCGATTGATTAAATTTAAAGTAAACAAATTTATTTTTTTTTTTTCTATAATAATGACAGAAACCAAGAATCCGGGCAAGGATGGTTCCTTTAGTGGAACCATTGACCGAACATTAAATGACGCGATGATCACGTCTATGGCCGAATGAATTGCTTTACAACAAGGCGTTATGAATATCCCCTTTTATGACGGGAAAAATATACCCGTGAGAGATTTCATTCAGGACATCATAAACGGAGAGTCCAGTGTACCCGCGAATTGTGAAGCTCAATTCACCAAAGTTGTGTTATCCAAATTAAAAGGTGCAGCCCGAGATAGTACCCATGGCAAAATCTTCAACAATACGGAGCAAATTATTCAACATTTAAAACAACGATTCGCACCACGCAAATCCTATTCTTGGTATTTGCACGAGATGTCTATGTTACGGGCAATGTCCGAAATCGGGAATTGTTGACAATGCCCGGGCAATGTCGACATTGCCCACTCATGCTTGGGCAATGTTATTTACCATGTCATTTACTACCAGAAAATAATATGTGATTTTTTTATTTTTACTCGTTTTATCAACTTTCGACGACTATTATTGCGTTCCTACAATTTTTAAAAATTATTTTCAATTACAATATTCTCTCGAATTTTATGTAACAAATAAGGAAACACGTGTTTTTTATTTAATATAAATTTCAGAACTAATAATTTTTTACAATAATATAATAATTAATTTAATTTTATAATTCATTATGAACATTGCCCAACTTAGCCTGGGCATTGTCGACAATGCCCGGAAAAGCCGTGTAAAATGAATAATTTTGGACTTTGCCCGAAATATACGGTCATTGTTGACAATGCCCTAATTCCGGACATTGCCCGTAACATCTACAATTCGAATAGGTCGTAATGAAAGTGCCAGCGAGTTTTATGATGAACTAACTTTATTGATGTCAGAAGCACAAGCGGCTTTAGAGGATAAATATGGGATGGAGAAGGCGAAAGGGATGATGGAACCTTTAACGGATTGTGCACTGGCGGAGTTCATTAGAGGTCTCCCAGATGGAGTTTCTAGTGTAGTAGAAGCTAGAGGAGCTAAAACTCTTGAAGGAGCGTTGAAACACGCGCTAGAGTTTGAATACAGACATCATTACCAACCGGTAAACTACAATAATGCGTATCATTTTTCGCGTTACCAACAAACTACTGAAAATGGATCGCGAGACAGAAGCCCTAGTCCTCATGTGAGATTTTCACCCCCTATTCCAGCTCCTAGAGATTATTCTCAATCACCAACCCCCTCGGGTATTTTAAAACATCCTTATGGACTACCCCCTTCAACTTCAGGATATTATCAACCTCATCAATATTACCCATATCATCCACCATATAATCCATATCCTTACCTCCAACCACGTCAACCTCAACATCTCTATCAAGGATATTCCTATCCAGGAAACAGGACACCTCCTCGTTCCCAATCACCAGTTCCAAACAATGATAAGAACTAATCAAGAATCACCAGTGATAGAATTATCCTCCCCTTGCTTCATAAACTCTAAAGCAAATTTCCTCATTGATACAGGAGCTGACGTATATGTTGTCAAACTATGTATGGTTTATCCGGAATTACTGGTATCAGAAGATGAAGTTATTCAAATCGCTGGATTATCCCCGTTCACCAATTCAACCCTAGGGACTGTGCAAATAACTCTAGGAAGTTCATTGATTACCTTTCAAGTAGTTTCATCGAATTTCCCGATTAATTCGGATGGAATATTTGGTAGGAATTATCTCAGACAAGAAAGAGTTGAAATTTCATTCTGGCACAATTCCATCGTCACTTATTCCGACCCTATTAAACCAATATTTTTCATAGATAGCGAGTCGGTAAGGGCTAGGGATGTCTTGGTTGAAAATAAGGCTAACCATAAAAACAAATTACTTACTAAGGCCAGGACAAGACAGGTCGTTCCGATAGAAGTTCTCAACAAAGAAATCAAGGAAGGATATTTACCCTTAATAAGAACATTATAAGGAGTTTTTGTTGGAGAAGGAGCAGTCACTAACTAAAATGGCATTTGCCATGCTTTAGCTATAAATACGACTTCAGACGACATTAGTTTAGATGTACCACCCCAAGAACTAATACCTTTTGAATATTACAATCTGCCAGGTGAAGATTCAGACGATGAATATTCAGAAGATTCTGTAACTCCTCCTGTCGATAGAACCTCGGCTATTATTGAAAAATTACAACTAGAGCATTTATTACCGGAAGAAAAAGACCATGTCATACAACTAGTAAAAGATTTTCCGGAAAATTTTCATCTTCTAGGAGAAGCTCTAACTTCTACCCCTTTAGTGAAGCGCACAATACCAACAATAAACGAGGTACCGATACATACGAAACAATATAGATTTTCACCCTCTCAGAAAGAAGAAATCGATAAAGTGATAGAAAGAATGAGATCGGAAGGAGCAATAGCACCTTCATCTTCACCTTACAACTCTCCTATATTAATTATTCCCAAAAAGATTGACGCTAGTGGAAAAAGAAAATGGCGGATTATGATCGACTTTAGAGCTCTTAATGAGAAAACAATAGGGGATGATTATCCCATCCCTTGTATTGCCAGCATATTAGATTGCCTCGGAAAAGCACAGTATTTCTCGATATTCGATTTAGCAAGTGGATTTCACCAAATAGAACTAGATCCGTCAGATAGAATAAAAACAGCATTTTCCAAGATTAATGGGCATTATGAATATATCAAAATGCCTATGGGGTTAAAAAATACACCTGCGACTTTTCAAACACTCATGGATTTAATCCTATTAGGATTTCAAGGAATAGAGCCATTTGTGTATCTAGATGACATAGTTGTCTATGCAAATGACCTTGAAGAAAATGATAAAAAGGTAAGAAGACTATTTGAAAGGTTAAAAGAAGCTACCCTTACTCTACAGCCGGAAAAATGCTAATTTTTGCGTAGAGAAGTGATGTACCTTGGTCACATCATTAATAACGAGGGTAGTAAGCCTGATCCGAAGAAAATAGAGGCGGTAGAAAATTTTCCCACCCCCAAAACACCCAAAAATGTGAAACAATTCCTAAGACTGGCTGGATATTACAGGCGATTCATTAAGGATTTTTCTGCCAGGGCTAAGCCTTTAACTAACTTGCTGAAAAAGGAAGTTAAATTTTCATGGGGCTCTAAAGAAGAGACAGCTTCAAGGACCTTCAATCTGCCTTGTGCAAAAGTTCGATTCTCCAACGTCCTGATTATGATAACCCGTTCACGCTAACAAGGGATGCTTTAAATTACTCAATAGACGCAGTATTGAGCCAAGAAAAGGATGGAATAGATTTGCCTATTGCTTATCTATCCAAAGTGCTGAATCCTGCAGAAACAAATTATTCAACTGCTGAAAAGGAGTGTTTAGCTGTATTACAAGCAGTACAACATTTTCGACCATATATATATATATATATGGAAATAAATTCACTTTAGTGAGTGACCATGAGCCTCTTCGATGTATTTCAACCATTAACGTTCCAGGACAGAGAGTAGTAAGATGGCGTTTAAAGTTAAGAGACTATGAGTATGAATTCAAGTTTAAACCGGGTAAATTTAACTCGAATGCGGATGCATTATCCAGAAATCCTATTTGAGCAACAGAGGACTTCGAAAATGCAACACTAGACCTTGGAAATCAAGATTCAGAAGAAAAAATAATCAAGATCCTAATGCACACTAGACAATCTAAAAAATCTAAATTACTTGTAAATAAACCTGCAGTTAGTCGTCTAACTAGGAGCAAATCACTGTCTGGATCTTCAGGCAAAGGCCCTCCATCGACCAGCAAATCTGCGCAATCTACTACATCGAAACCAAAAATATTAAAACCTGATGTACACGCTTCAACCTCAAAAGAAAAACTAGAAGAAAGTTCAATAGGAAGAAGATTGCTTCGAAGAGGAAAATTAGAAAACAAGCCAAAACTGAGGGAACGCAGAAGCGTACTTCCCAGTCTAAATCTGCTTCCACTATCTTGATCACATTTTAGGGCACCCAAAAGCGCGCCTTCAGATGTATCAATCACTCAAGTAGAGTTATTTGAGCAACAAGAAGAGGAGCCCAATTTAGGAACAAATCAACAAGAAGTAATGATAAGTCCACTCATGAGTGATAGTGATGAAAACTCAGAAGAAGAAGAAGAAGAAGAAAACATCCTACAACACCTGAAGAGCCCAGAACCAAAGCCAAGGAAAGAACTTGCCACTGAGCTGGAAGAGGCGTTTACCAAGTTAAACCAATCAATATCTAAGCATCAAGATTGGTTGCAGGAGCCAGAATTAGAGCCTAGGGATTAGCCGGTAAATTCTGATGGAGATGATGATCCTGAAGTTCATGAAGCAGCAAATTCTATCGTTACAGGAACCAATAAAGAGTTTGCAAAGAAACTTGATGATTTATTGGACTGGGTCAGTATTGGTTTAACGGAGTTGGAAGAAGAAGCTCGATTACCAGTATATGAAGAAGAAAAAAAAGACGAGTTAGGATCTGAGGAGGATAAAGAAGCTCCCTCTTCTATACTCTTGCCTCCTTTAACCCCATCGCGCACAGCAAAAGGAAGAAAAAGTGTGACTTTCGACCTTTCAACAAAGCAGTTGGAAACACCTTTTAGCTTCCATTGTCCTACTGCAGTATCCACTCCATACGTGGCTCCAAGGACAATTGAATCTGCAATGATAGAGAAAGATAACGCTTTAGAAGAAGAAAATGAAGCACCATCAGTGGAAGTAGCTACAAAAGAGAATAAGAATAGAGAAGAGTCCTGTGACGACACGAATCAGGACTAGCATGCCGGAGTACACACTTCAATAAGTAGTATCCAACCAGGTTTAATTTACGATCAAGATAAAGAGAACACAAAATCGAACTTTAATTCTAGCGTGTTAGGAAATAGAGAAAATTTAACTTATCTCAGAAATAATTATGTTCATTTCTTATCTGCTGATTGTGAGTTTACCTCTCCCATAAGCAGGTTATTGGTTCACATAAGAGCAATAGAACCTCAAGAAATAAAGAATAAAAATCCAAAAAAGGGGAAATTACTAATGACTCCAAGAGGAAAATACAACATTTATACATTGGTTGTGAAGCACAATCATTTTGATGAGTTAAGGAAAGAAGATTTGAGAATTGGATTTCTAAACCTTAAGGCAACATTCCAACGTGAAAGTGTCAAAGAAGCACGAATATCACGCTGGGGTGATTTCACTGATTTATTGAGAAAAGAAGATTTATTAGCATTAATCCATTCCGTTTTCCAAAATAACAGCATTAATATTTGTGTATGCTATGGGCAAGTTTCAGTCCTTGAAGAAAATCTTAAGGCAAACATAATTAAAGAATTTCACTGCAGCAAGTTTGGAGGTCATAAAGGAGTCGTAAAGACGAATCCGCGAAAAATTCTATTCGCCAGGAATAAAAGCTCAAGTGACCGAATTTATTAGGAAATGTTCTATATGTCAGGAACAAAAATTGGTTCGAAGAAAAACTCGAGAACCAATGTTAATAACAGTCACACCCCTTGACGTGTTTAATAAAGTATCACTAGATACTGTTGGAAAATTACCTACAACTTCCGACGGAAATTGCCATATATTGACTATGCAGGATCATTTTTTTAAGTATTGTATAGCCGTAGCTGTACCGGATATCTCAACAACAACTATTGCTCATGCCGCAGCAACAGAACTATATTCCAAATATGGAGCCCCTAGAGCGATTTTAACTGACAAAGGTGGGTGTTTTGTAAGCAAACTAAAGAAAAAATTATCAAAAATTTTCGGCGTTCAACAAGTGACAGCGTCCGGATACCGGCCCAAAACCAACGGCACGCTCGAACGAAGTCATGCCGTATTAGTAGAATATATCAAGAGTTAAGCGGAAAAATACGATGATTGGGATAAATTACTTCCCTTTGCTATGTTTTCCGACAACATATCGGTGCATGAAGCTGCTAACTTCACCCCTTTCGAACTAGTATTCGGAAGAACAGCCAGGACTCCTAGTTCTTTTCCCTCAGAAAGAAAACTTGAAATTTGCAATTCATATTTGTCAGAATTAATAAACCGACTTATAGAAAGTAGGGATTTAGCAGCTAAAAACTTAATACTTGCAAAAGAAAAATCGAAAATAAATTATTTCATAACCAATGAAGGTCATAGGTTCCAAAAACATGTAGACAAGTTAAAATTTGCCTATTCATAAGTAATAACATGAATTTTTTTTTTATAATGACTACTTCAATGATCAACACCCCAGCACTCAAAGCAGAAATAGTTACAAAAACTATTTTGCCAAAAGGAGACCTACAAAAAATTAATTCCCATAAAGGGACGCTAGAAGAACTAGCAGCCGAGTACAGTTTAAATAAACCAAAATATCAAAAAAGTTTTATTAGACCAAGGTTCAGAAGCTTACTTTGTTTCGGAAAGAGCAGTAAAAATTTTGAAGCCGAAATATAAACGTGTTAATGTTCTTGTTTATGGAGTGGGGGAAAAATTAGTTGGTCTTGTGAAGAAGTTAGCGTCTTTTCAGTTTCTACCAAAGGAAAAAGGTTATAAGGCTTTATCCTTGCAAGCTTTAGTATTGTGTCGGCCCACATCTTATCGACCACCAATCAGACCTGATTATATTTCAAATTTGGATTTGAGTAATTTGTCATTAGCTGATCCCAATCCCTTTGATGATTTACCTGTGGATTTTATTTTAGGTGGAGATAAAATGGGTTCATGTTTATTACCGGGACTTAAACAGAATGTTTTAGGAAATCTCACAGCGCAATCTACAATTTTCGGTTGGATTATTTCAGGTTCCATTGATTCTAGTATAGCACCATCAACTTCTTCGTTGAATGCTAATAAACAAATTTCAACTGAACTTTTACATGAAGATTTGGTACGTTTTTGGCATTTAGAAGAGATTCCTTGTTCATCAGCTTCCTCATTAACCGAGGAGGAGAGAGGTTGGTAAGTCTTTCGAAAGAGCAAAAATGGTTTTGGAAAGAGTTTTATAGTATATTATGCACCAAGCGTCATAAGTGCGTCTTTATAGTCGAGCGCAGATATTTCCAACGAGTTGCAGGCGAGAGCAAGACCGAGGCGAAGCCGAGGTCGCTCGAGCCGGAGACGAGTTTGGAAATATCGCGCGAGACGAGAGACGCACCTATGACACATGGTACATACGATTCTTTTTGCAACAAAGGCGTATTATGGTCACTCTACGCTACCTATGCCGGTGCATGCTAAGTTTTTCCATATAGCCCAGCAGGTCAATAAAGTAACCATTACTGCCCTAGGGTAATAATGGATACTTTATTGACCCGCGAGCTGGTCAATAATGTGACCATTATTGCCCTAGGGTAATAATGGGCACATTATTGACCTGCGAGCGGTCCATAAAGTATCCATTATAGCCTGTTATGTCCAAAAAATTTTAGATTTGCCCTTTTTTATTCTTTCTTTAAGAGGAAATTTGGAAGGATAATGTAATAGTAATAAGCGCCTGAAAGTAGGCAAATCACGTAAATATTTCATGAATTTAACTAAAATACATATCAAATTTTAAGGATATTAAAGGAATTGCTATTCGGGTTTGAATACGGGAGGTTTGACACACCGTTAAATTATTCACACATTCACCCTGGTATTTGAAAATTTCGTTAATACCATTTGATTATATTGAAGTTGATGTTTGTTTTGGAAATTTGTTTAAATAATTACAATATAACAAGAAATCACGTGATTTCTGTAGAAGAGTAATACAAATTATTATAATAGAATAATGAAATTGACGTAGGTTTTGATAGATGAGATGAATGCAAATCAATATAAAAATCAATTTAAAGAGCGCCCGAACGTAGGCAACCATACTTGATGGCAATTAGTTCTAAAGCTCGAGAGACAGTAGGATTAGAAATCAAAGTAAGATAAAACAGTGCAGTTCGCCGCCTTGTGGTAATATACAGCTTACCTCATGGTGGTAGTGACTATACTTATCATGATTAAATAATTACCGTATAATCAATGAAGGACTAATTACCATAAGGACTAAATAAATTATCATAAGTAGATTAAAAATATTATCATATGTTAATTAGGTAAAGAAATTGTTGACAGAGGAACACTTACCATAAGAGCAGAAAACATTATCATAAAAGATACAAATTCAATTAATCACAAATTAAGTAAAAATAAATAATTGTAAAAGTCCAAGTATTTAGAAGGTCATTAAAAGTATTTAGTGACATGTAAAGTTTTCCAATACTGTCCCAGTATGTGTGCCTGCGTTTAAAAGCCAAAACTTGGTTAATCACCCAAATTCGAAACAGAGTTTATATAAGATAATCACTCTTCGACTGATAAATTAAAACAATGTTAACAATCATGGTTTGCAACAGTAGTTAATAATAATTAAAACTGTAACAATTAAAACATCATTCTAAGAGTGATATCGGATTTCGTCAGGCGCGAATGGGTGTTGTTTTCAATAATATTGTGCAGATGCACATCTTTACGTGCAAATGCACATCTTTACATGCTAAGGCACGCTTTTACATGCCACGGTACACTTTTGCACGGAAACGTGATCAAACAATTAAACAATAATCACCGCAAATGGCAGAAATCGTCTTTAAATACATGCGACGCCAAATGGAGGGGGTCGTATACGTTGAAACCTCTGTCGAGAGAGCATTATCGTAGCTACCCGTCGGTTATCAAATTTTCCTACGTTATATCTTGTCAAAATTCTGCAAGTGTTTGTTCGAATAAAACATAGAATACCGTTGAAAGTATTGTAAAACCTTCGTAAAATAAACTGTTTAATTAAGTGTTTTGAAGCGGCACGATTCGAAATTGCGGAGTGCGTTAAATTCAAGTTCCAGTGTAAGGATACTAAAATCGTCACAACTGTACGAAACTGTGAGCCGTTTCAACCCCATTCAATTGATTGAGCCAATCGACCGCAAAAGCTGTGCGATATTGTCAATCATAGAATCTCAAAAGAATCTTCAATTTACATGTAAGTTATTATTTTATTACCCATGCTGAACAAATGTAAACCCAAAAGCGAGTACCGATTGGCAATTGATTAATGATTAACGAGTAACGGAAAAAGTAATTGATGATTAACAAATAACGAATAAACAATAACGAATATTGAATGTAACTTATTTTAATATTGTAACTGTCATAAAGCTTAATCTGTTTTCTGAATAAATTAGTAAAAATCCAGAAATCACTGTGAGTTTTCTTACTACTGATAAATACCCAATACTGGCTACCCATTAATTCATAAAGATTTACTTATTTTACCTTCAAATTCTACTTTTGAGCACATTGACATCGAGGTTTGAAATCACGTGATCAATAGTAAGTACAGAAAGATTTATTTAACAAAAACCCCATAGGTTTTATAAAGTGAACTAACCCTAAAAATAAATATAAAGACTAGGTTTTCTTAGTTGATTAAGCTGTTACAAATCCTGATTAATTTCGATGCAAATTCAAATTATGTTCTGTCCTTTTGCCAGAACGTAACAGCTTGATTTGGTGTCAGAAGTGGGATGACACTTTGGTTAAATAAACAATTGATATTCGTTAAAATAGTTTTCATTATTTGTTAATTCAATTAATAATAGGTGTAGTCAAAACAGTATCCTTTAAGAACAAATTGATGCAGTATTGAAACTTTTATTTTTGCTTTCATGTATTTTGTTGCATTGGTTTTAAATTGGATCTAATTTTGATTCAGTTTCTAAAAGTGTTTCATTTGCTATAAACCATAATACTTGTTTTATATTCATGATTTTGGTATGATTTTGGTACTACTGAACGTTTTGCTGAGATTAATTAATTGTAATACTTGAAAATTAAGTAAAGTGATATTAGTTGGGACTTTTAATTTGTTTGATTTAACAATTCAAGTTTTCCATTTTAATTACAGATTGGAAAATTAAATCAGTTATTTAACATAACTCCTTAATTCATTTAAATTTTAATAAACACAACTTGTTTAATAATTAATCTAATTTCATTAAAGTAATTTTCATATTGCACTATTTTTGTTAGACGTCATTTGACGCTATATCCTAAAGTTAAGATTTGATACTTGTAAGTTGTGTTTTCCATTTAGTTTGGAGGTTCAACTCAGCCAGCTATCTGGAAGATTCCAGTACAATTAAACTAAGGGTTAATGTAAATTTTAGTAACCATAGAATTCATTCAAACAAATTCTTATAATTTATTAATATGTGCAGTGTCTTCGGATGATTTTCTTTTTAAATCTAAGTTACTTCATTATATTCAAAATTCGTGATAATTTTGAATTTCATTGGCCCTGTTCTAGAGAATTAAAATATGGTATTCGGAATGTGTACTTTCCATTAATTTGAAAACTTGTGGAATCAAAAGATTCAGTGTAACTATATTATATCAAATCAGTTTTAAGTCACACTATTTAGAGGTTTGAGTAAATTAAAAGAATTTTAAATTCCTAAGTATTACATATGTATTGAATCTTGATCTTCTAAAGTTAAAATATTACACAAAACCCGAAGGGTTGTGGTTCCAACAATTAAAACCTTACTTAATAGAATAGAGAGTAAATTGTTTAGTTGTGGAAGTCTTTGTTTAAATTTTAACTGAACAAACTTCCTCAAAATATTAATTAATAAAAATAATATCACTTTTAATAATTAAATAAAAAATTGACAATTATACGTAAAATACAACCCAGTAATAAAATTTAAAAGTTGTTGTACTAATGTCATCTAATTTGTCTATCAAACATCAAAAGAAAACTATAGTCACTATATACTCAGATTGTTTAAAGAATAAATAGGGTGATTTTGTTTATGATCCTACTTTAACCATAAATTTAGTAGAAAAGGACTGTGTAGAAAGTTTTATGAAAATAAATTACTCAAAATTGTGCAAAATACACCAAAAACAGCTGATAACAAGTGGTATTGTTCTAATTCCAATATTAGACAAAACCGTGCCTTTTAACGTTGTTAGTACAGGACAAGAATTAAGGGTAGCTGGAGTCGTAGGGCACCCTTTTATGAGCAAGTTTAACCTATAAGAATCTAGTCTGATAAATCCAAGCAACGACAATAAGGTGTTTTGTTAACAATTTATGTTTGTTCATTGTAATGAACTCGTTTATTAATTTGCTGGAAAACGAGTACTTTTGTGCTGCACTTTGGTGTATCACATTTTGGTCCTATGTAATATTTGGAACTATTGTGCTAATGCGGTTGTTTAACGCACTAGAAAACTAAAATTTAGTAATACAGCTTGTTCAAGGAATGTATGTTTTTGCGAACCTGCCATTTAAAAAGGACCTACATCCCAAAGTACGCTTGAGTTCACACGATTTTAAGGAATCAAGAAATTTATTCATAGCAAGCCCAGTAGCCACCATAAATCTAATCGACGAAAAGAAATTAGCGAAACACGTGAAAATCAATAAATCCGAGTCTCTCTTTTTGGATCAAGATACCTTTTCCACGACAGGAACAGTGCGGATTTTGATTGCTAATCATTATGTCATTTTTCATACAGTTAAATCAGAACCGTCTGAAATAACTGGAGTATTGGGAATACCGTTTTTGGGAACAAATCCAGACAATTTTACGTTGTAAACTTAAAATAAATTGAAATCCGTTTAAAAATTATCTAAATAATAAAAAAATTTCACATGATTCATCCTACTCAATTATTGCGTGATCAATATTTATTGATTTGGTTCCTAATAGTTTGGATCTACATAATTCTAGGAGCATTTTCCTTATTGTATTTACATAGAGCCCTGCTTAACTTAAGTTTAAGGCCTGAATGATTTCATTTTTATTATTTTATGTTGCGACGAATAGACAGCCATTGTTTTTCAAGTAACATTAGTTTATTTTTCGTTGGACACACAATAATTATTTAAAAGTCTAATTATTGATTCATCAGAAAATTATAACAAATAAATAATTTTGATTATGAAAATTTCAAAAAATTGATAAATTGGAAAAATTTTAAATAAAAAATTATTGTTATTAACCAACAATCAGGTATATAAAAGAAAAAAATATCCAAGCCCCTTAGGATTCGATCCCAGGACGGTAGGATTGCGAGTCCAGCGGGTTGACCACTGTGCCGTTGAGGCTTCTTATCAGTTGCTCGAAGTGCATATATAAGCTACAGTGCGAGCGAGCGAGTCATCTTCTTAAGGAGAACGGCCACAGCGACCGCGGAAGAGCCACGGGACTTCCCCGGTGAACGAGAAGGTCACGCGCCAGAGACTTCAATGCGTGGTTAAGAGAGTGCAAAGTAGTAGGGATAATAACTGCTCCTCTTTCTAAACCTACTGCAAATAAGGAAGCAAATACATCTTCTCAACAGAGTGGAAAAATTCAATTAAAATAATATCTCACAATTATAATTTTAATTACGCTTGGATAAATAATTAAAAAGGTTAACTTTTAAGTTAAGTGAAATACTATACCATAAAATTTCGCAAGTTTTATTGTAGTTAAATTAAAATTCAACTAAGACTTGAATAAATTACAAATCAAAATGCCTGGAGACGGGACTAATCAGCACAGACCGAACAAGGATGGTTCCTTTTCCGGAACAATAGACCGAACATTAAATGATGCGATGGTCACGTCTATGGCCGAATGTTTCGCCTTACAACAAACGTTATGAATATCCCTTTTTACGACGGGAAAAACATACACGTGAGAGATTTTATTCAGGACATCATAAACGGAGAGTCCAGTGTACCCGCAAATTGTGAAGCTCAATTCACCAAAGCAGTGTTATCCAAATTAAAAGGTGCTGCCAGAGATAGTACCCATGGCAAAGTTTTCAACAATACTGAACAAATTATTCAACATTTAAAACAACGATTCGCACCACGCAAATCCTATTCTTGGTATTTGCACGAGATATCTACAATTCGAATAGGTCGTAATGAGAGTGCCAGCGAATTTTATGATAAACTAACTTTATTGATGTCAGGAGCACAAGCGGCTTTAGAAGATAAATATGGGATGGAAAAGGCGAAAGGGATGATGGAACCTTTAACGGATTGTGCATTGGAGGCGTTCATTAGAGGTCTTCCAGATGGAGTTTCCAGTGTAGTAGAAGCAAAAGGAGCTAAAACGCTTGAAGGGGCGCTGAAACACGCGCTAGAGTTTGAATACAGACATCATTACCAACCAGCAAACTACAATAATGCTTATCATTTTTCGCGTTATCAACAAACTAATGAAAATGGATCTCGAGATAGAAGTCCTAGTCCTCATGTGAGATTTTCACCCCCCGTACCAGCTCCTAGAGATTATTCTCAATCACCAACCCCCTCAGGTATTTTAAAACATCCTTATGGACCACCCCCTTCCACTTCAGGTTATTACCAACCTCATCAATATTACCCATATCATCCACCGTATAATCCATATCCTTACCACCAACCATCTCAACCTCAACAACCTTATAAAGGATATTCCTATCCAGAAAATAGGATACCTCCCCGTTCTCAATCACCAGTTCCAAACAATGATAAGAATTTAAACTTAAATTCTGCTCCTCGTGCCGACGCGACGACGAGTTTAGACAAAACAGACCAGCGTCAAGCAAATGTGAGGATACTCAAGAGACAAGAAAAATTCTCGTCGCAAGAACCAACCAAGAATCACCAGTGATAGAATTATCCTCCCCCTGTTTTATAAACTCTAAAGCAAATTTTCTCATTGATACAGGAGCCGACGTAAATGTTGTCAAACTATGTATGCTTGATCCGGAATTACTAGTATCAGAAGATGAAGCCATTCAAATAGCTGGATTATCCCCGTTCACCATTTCAACCCTAGGGACTGTACAATTAACCCTAGGAAATTCATTGATTACTTTTCAAGTAGTTTCATCGAATTTTCCGATAAATTCGGATGGAATATTAGGCAGGGATTATCTCAGACAAGAAAGAGTTGAGATTTCATTCTGGCACAATTCATTAGTCACTTATTCCGACCCTATTAAATCAATATTTTTCGCAGATAATGAGTCAGTAAGGGCAAGGGATGCCTTGATCGAAAATAAGGCTAATCACAAGAACAAATTACTTATTAAGGCTAGGACAAGACAGGTCGTTCCGATAAAAGTTCTCAACAAAGAAATCAAGGAAGGATATCTACCATTAATAAGAACAGTAAAAGGAGTTTTTGTTGGAGAAGGAGCAGTCACTAACCAAAATGGAGTTTGCCATGTTTTAGCCATAAATACGACTTCAGATGACGTCAGTTTGGATGTACCACCCCAAGAACTAATACCTTTTGAGTATTACAACCTACCAGGTGAAGATTCAGATGAACAATATTCCGAAGATCCTGCAACTCCTCCTGTTGATAGAACATCAGCTATTATTGAAAAATTACAACTAGAGCATTTATTACCGGAAGAAAAAGATCATGTCATACAACTAGTAAAGGATTTTCCGGAAAATTTTCATCTTCCTGGAGAAGCTCTCACTTCTACCCCTTTAGTGAAGCACACAATACCAACAATAAATGAGGTACCTATACATACGAAACAATATAGATTTTCACCCTCTCAGAAAGAAGAAATCGATAAAGTGATAGAAAGAATGAGATCGGAAGGAGCAATAGCACCATCATCTTCACCTTACAACTCTCCTTTATTAATTATTCCTAAAAAGATTGACGCTAGTGGAAAAAGAAAATGGCGTATCGTGATCGACTTTAGAGCTCTTAATGAGAAAACAATAGGGGATGCTTATCCCATCCCTTGCATTGCCAGCATATTAGATTGCCTCGGAAAAGCACAGTATTTTTCGATATTCGATTTAGCGAGTGGATTTCACCAAATAGAACTAGATCCGTCAGATAGAATAAAAACAGCATTTTCCACGATTAATGGGCATTATGAATATATCAGAATGCCTATGGGATTAAAAAATTCACCTGCAACTTTTCAAAGACTGATGGATTTGGTCCTATTAGGATTACAAGGAATAGAGTTATTTGTGTATCTAGAGGACATAGTTGTCTATGCAAATGACCTTGAAGAGCATGATAAAAAGGTAAGAAGACTATTTGAAAGGTTAAAAGAAGCTAATCTCACTCTACAGCCGAAAAAATGCGAATTTTTGCGTAGAGAAGTGATGTACCTTGGCGACATCATTAATAATGAAGGTAGTAAGCCTGATCCGAAGAAAATAGAGGCGGTAGAAAATTTTCCCACCCCTAAAACGCCCAGAAATGTGAAACATTTCCTAGGATTTGCCGGATATTACAGGCGATTCATCAAGGACTTTTCTGCCAGGGCTAAGCCTTTAACTAACCTACTGAAAAAGGAAGTTAAATTTTCATGGGGTTCTAAAGAAGAAGACAGCTTTAAGGATCTTCGATCGGCCTTGTGCAAAAGTCCGATTCTTCAACGTCCTGATTATGATAAACCATTCACGCTAACAACGGATGCTTCAAATTACGCATTAGGCGCAGTATTGCGCCAAGAAAAGGATGGAATAGATTTACCTATTGTTTATTTATCCAGAGTGCTCAATCCTGCAGAAACAAACTATTCAACTACTGAAAAGGAGTGTTTAGCTGTATTACAAGCAGTACAACATTTTCGACCATATATATATGGAAAGAAATTCACTCTAGTGAGTGATCATGAGCCTCTTCGATGGATTGCAACCATTAAGGATCCAGGACAGAGACTAATAAGATGGCGTTTAAAATTAAGAGATTATGAATACGAGTTCAAGTATAAACCGGGCAAATTGAATTCGAATGCGGATGCATTATCCAGGAATCCTATTGAAGCAACAGAAGATTGCGAACCTGCAACTCTAGACCTTGCAAATCAGGATTCAGAAGAAAAAATAGTCAACATCCTGATGCATAGCAGACAATCTACAAAATCTAAATTGCCCGTGAATAAACCTACAGCCAGTCGTCTAACAAGGAGCAAATCACTGTCTGGACCTTCTGGCAAAGGCCTTCCATCGACCAGCAAATCTGCGCAATCTGCAACATCGAAACCAACAACATCAAAACCTGTCGTAAAGGCTTCAACTTCGAAAGAAAAACTAGAAGAAAGTTCAATAGGAGGAAGATTGCTTCAAAGAAAAAAATTAGAAAACAAGCCTAAACCAGCAATAATAGAAGAGGATGATGAACACGAGACAGATGCAGATTTCAATCCTCCACTATTGAGGAAACGCAGAAGCGTACTGCCCAGTCTAAATCTGCCTCCATTATCTTCATCACACTTTAGGGGACCCAAAAGCGCGCCTCCAAGTGTATCAACAACGCAAGCAGAGTTATTTGAGCCCCAAGAAGAGGAGCCCAATTTGGGAACAAATCAACAAGAAGTAATGATAAGCCCACCCATGAGCGAAAGTGATGAAAGCTCAGAGGAAGAAGAAGAAGAAGAAGAAAATGTCCTACAACATTTGAAGAGCCCGGAACCAAAGCCAAAGAAAGAACTTGCCACCGAACTGGAAGAGGCATTTGCCAAGTTAAATCAATCCATATCTCAGCATCAAGATTGGATGCAAGAT
This sequence comes from Ganaspis brasiliensis, assembly GCA_037103525.1. NCBI lineage: Eukaryota > Metazoa > Arthropoda > Insecta > Hymenoptera > Figitidae > Ganaspis > Ganaspis brasiliensis. The sequence goes on along the minus strand of JAZKLR010000041.1, from coordinate 897,782 downwards.
CCAGAATTAGAGCCTAGGGATTGGCCGTTACATTCGGATGGAGATGATGATCCCGAAGTTCATGAAGCAGCAAATTCCATCGTTACAGGAACCAATAAAGAGTTTGCAAAGAAACTTGATGATTTATTGGACTGGGCCTGTATTGGTTTAACGGAGTTGGAAGAAGAAGCTCGATTACCAGTATATGAAGAAAAAGAAAAAGGCGAGTTAGGATCTGAAGAGGAAGAAGAAGCTCCCTCTTCAGTACTTTTGCCCCCTTTGACCCCATCGCTCGCAACTAAAGGAAGAAAAAGTGTGACTTTCGACCTTTTAACAAAGCAATTGGAAACACCTTCTAGCTTCCATCGGCCTACTGCAGTATCCACTCCATACGTAGCTCCAAGGACAATTGAATCAGCAATGATGGAGAAAGATAACGCTTCAGAAGACGAAAATGAAGTACAAACAGTGGAAGTAGCCACAGAAGAGAGTATGGGTAAAGAAGAGTCCTGTGACGACACTAATCAGGACTGGCAAGCCGGAGTACACACTTCAATAAGTAGTATTCAACCAGGTTTAACTTACGATCAAGATACAGAGGACACAAACTCTAAATTCATTTCTAACGTGCTAGGAAATAGAGAAAATTTAACTTATCTCAGAAATAACTATGTGCACTTCTTATCTGCTGATTGTGAGTTCACATCTCCCATAAGCAGGTTATTAATTGACATAGGAGCGATAGAACCCCAAGAAATGAAGATTAAAAATCCAAAAAAGGGGCAATTACTAATCACTCCAAGAGGAAAATACAACATTTATACATTGGTTGTGAAGCACAATCATTTTGATGAGTTAAAGAAAGAAGATTTGAGAATTGGACTTCTAAACCTTAAGGCAACCTTCCAACATGAAAATGTTAAAGAAGCACGAATATCACGCTGGGGCGACTTCATAGATTCATTGGGAAAAGGAGAATTATTAGCATTAATACATTCCGTTTTCCAAAATAGCAGCATTAATATTTGTGTATGCTATGGGCAAGTTTCAGTCCCTGAAGAAAACCTTAAGGCAAACATAATTAAAGAATTTCACTGTAGTAAGTTTGGAGGACATAAAGGAGTCGTAAAAACCTATAGACGAATTTAGCGAAAAATTCTATTGGCCAGGAATAAAGGATCAAGTGACCGAATTTGTCAGGAAATGTCCTATATGTCAGGAGCAAAAATTGGTTCGAGTGAAAACTCGAGAACCAATGTTAATAACAGACACACCCCTTGACGCGTTTGATAAAGTATCGTTAGATACTGTCGGAAAATTACCTACCACTTCCGACGGAAATTGTCACATATTGACAATGCAGGATCATTTATCTAAGTATTGTATAGCCGTAGCTGTACCGGATGTCTCAACAACAAGAACTATTGCTCATGCCGTAGCAACAGAACTGTATTCCAGATATGGGGCCCCCAGAGCAATTTTAACCGACAAAGGTGGATGCTTTGTAAGCAAACTAATGAGAAAATTGTCCAAAATTTTCGGCGTTCAGCAAGTGACAACGTCCGGATACCGGCCCCAAACCAACGGCGCGCTCGAACGAAGTCATGCCGTATTAGTAGAATATATTAAAAGTTACGCGGAAAATTACGATGATTGGGATAAATTACTCCCCTTTGCTATGTTTTCTTACAACACATCGGTGCACGAAGCTACTAACTTCACCCCTTTCGAACTAGTATTCGGAAGAACAGCTAGGACTCCTAGTTCCTTTCCCTCAGAAAGAAAACTCGAAACTTACAATTCATATTTGTCCGAGTTGATAAACCGACTTATCGAAAGTAGGGATCTAGCAGCTAGGAATTTAATGCTTGCGAAAGAAAAATCGAAAATAAATTATGACCGACATGTGAAAACTTTTCCGGGAAAAGTAGGAGATAAAGCATACGTAATAAAAGAAACTAAATCAAGTAAATTTGACCCGCGTTACCACGGTCCTTATGAAATAGTAAATCTTTTAGATAAGCACACTGCTATTTTGATAACCAATGAAGGTCACAGGTTTCAAAAACATGTAGACAAGTTAAAACTTGCCTATTCATAAGTAATAACATGAAATTTCTTTTTTAGGATGACTACATCGATGATCAACACCCCAGCACTCAAGGCAGAAATAGTTACAAAAACTATTTTTCCAAAAGGAGACTTACAAAAAATTAATTTTCACAAAGGGACGCTAGAAGAACTAGCAGCCGAGTATGATTTGGATAAACCAAAATATCAAATTCATAATGAAACGGGCTCCTCTCATGATAAAACATATTCCATGAAATGCAGTATTGTTGATTGGAAAAATGATAATGTTTTCTCTGCGATAGGGGATGAAAAGAAAACTAAAAAGCATGCAGAACATTCGGCAGCAAAGAAAATATTACTGATGTTGCATGATACTTATTTTTTTTTGCGAAGAAAAGAATTATAAAAAAACTAGCGAATTATCATACGTCCTCGCGTTAGATGATCCACACACGCTAAAAATTAAATTATATAAATGGGAAAACTGTTGCGAGCTTTGTTTTCGACGGGGGCACGTTAGCGATAAATGTAAAAATACAATAAAAAACAAGAATTTTATAAAACAAGAAAATTTACATGAAGTCACTATAGATGACACTTGGGAACTTCCAGGAGCATTTCTTAATTTAAATATTAACGTTGATACGCGTCATTAAGTAATAATAATTTAAAAACCTTGTTTATAATAAAATCTTAGCACATTAATGTTCTAGCTATTGTTCTTATTTAGTTAAAGTTATAATTAATTAAATTAAAAATTGTAAAACTTATAATAATCAGATATTTAGGCACAAAACTGATGAGATGTAAAAATTTGTTATTAATCACTAATATAGTTAACTCTATTATATAATAGTATATAGTAGTGTCTATTACTTTAATAGTGTCTAGTGTCTATTATCTTTTCATGACAAATAAAAAAAATATATGAATAAATAAAAACAAAATAATAGAAAGACGAGAGATATCACTTTAATCAAATAATATTATAATATATCATTTTACCCAAAATAGATTAAATAAAAGTTATAATTTAAGTCAATTTTCCCAATATAATCCATCAAATTATTACTTAATTAATGTTATTGTATAAATAATCCTAAAATTTCTTTAAGAAAATATTATATAAAAAATAAATATTCTAAGAATACCTAGTACAATGAGTCATGTCATAAATTGTTTTTCTCTAAAACATAAGTATCTTAACGAACACACACGAATGGCAAAATATTATTATTCAATATATATACTAAATAATCACTATTACTATTTTAATCAATCTATTTTAATAATTAATACATATTATTATAAACTAACTAACACAATAACCAGACTAGTATTGATATTGTTAGAAATTACTTTAAAATTTTCTTCAAGATGATATAATAAAATTAATTAAACTTAAGAATTAAATAATTATGGTACCTAGCTAATAGAGAAAACCAAATAGTGGTTACAGTTCGGAGCCTAGTTATAATATGCATAATATTAGAATTCTAATTACAAATCTATGATTCTCACCAAATATTTAAATATTCTAAAATAATAAGTTGACGAAACAACACATAACTATTTTAATATATGTTCAAATAAAATCAATTATATACATAAATAATAAAGCCTCATTATTATTATAAACATTATAATTATTCAAATAATTACTATTATTTTACAGGTATTTTTGTTATTATTCTTATCGACAATCACGTTATTTTATTATTAAATAATATTATCACTAATAATACAAATAATATTATTTTATTAACATTGCTATTATCCACAAATTTCTATTATCGTTTTAATTACTAACAGTAGAAAAGGCTATGACAGTCAAAAGAAATCATATATATATATATATTCAATAATGAGTAAAAGCGCATGGGTTAAGACATATTAGAAACTATAATAAATAACGGAAAATAGATTCTAAAGAAAAAGACCTACCAGAGAAAACATTATGCAAATAACCCAATCACACCAAACTAGCAACTAACCCAAGAAACAAAATAGCATTTTGTTTCTAAATTCCATCGAAAATATACTAAAGTAACACAATGTTTACAGATTGGCAGTTAAAGGAAACAATGAACATACCAATAATCGGTTGGATTCTCGACGCAGTTGACTATGCATGGACATTCATCGAACTTGCTATGATTTTATTAGTACTCGTTTTGGCCAAATATATGTATAGCTTCCTCACGCTATTAAAAGGAAGACGTCAACGAACCAGCAATAACCCCACAACACAAAACAAAAATTTATTCAATCTACCAATAACCAAACTTTTAGAAGAAGGAACATCAGGAGAAAATCAAAAATAGCATGGATTTTCTCAGCTAAGGACTGATTAGTATTGCTTTTTCAACTAATCAAAAACGACGACGACGAAGCAATAACGTACAATTGGTTTCAATATTTCATTCCATTCCAAGTTTTCATTGAGGACAACGAAAGATTAAGGAGGGAGGAGAGACACCAAAATCTAAAAATTTTTCAAATATCAAATTTCGAATTTATGGATATCTACAACAATCCAAAATACTATAACAGGACAAAAACTACATGTAAGAAGGCACAACATGGGAAAATCACTAATAGGATGGGTTTTCTCGGCTAAGGACTATATAGTATTGCTTTATCAACTAATCTACGAACAATTACCAATAAAGGAAAGACCAAATGTTAACAACAACATCCAGAAACTAACAAAAACACCCAAAACTCCGAGAAATTGGCTCCATCGACTACCATCAAGTAAGAAAGTTGAAATCACCACCTATCAAACACTGTTAAATAGAATTAATAACTATTTATAAATAAATAAATTTATTTAAATAAATAGTTTAAAACTGTTAAAAATTTAAATAAGTTTATTTAACAAATCCTATAAATGTTGATAATCGGCCTAAATAAAAATGAGTTCTATTCGTTTTATTGTCCAGGAAAGAATCTAATCGCATTATTAATGATCAAGTGCAGAATATAATAAATAAATATTTGAATCTGATAGAGTTAAGCAATCACCAAACAAAATAATCAATTTAACATGAAATTGATCGTAATATGCGGGTGGATTCCACCTCGAACGTATTTAAGTGTAAGCATACGGCCGTAAGGTGACCGACCGATGCCTGGTCAGTCCACGAGAGCGAGAGAGACGCACTTATGCGCGCGGCTATACGCGTCTCACTCGCTTTCGCGCGGTCCCTTGCGACTACCTTTAGGTTGATTATGACAATTGAAAAGTCAGAAGTTTTAAATATAAATTACCACTGTTAAACAAAATTTGCAATGAATGGTGTTGGAAATAATAACAATGACAGAGCATTATTATTATCATTGTTATTTATGAGTTTAAATTTTGTTTGATTATTTGATTAATTATTTTGTTCTAAGGGTGCAATTACATGTCTGCGTCGAACGCTGCGTTTTTGCGTTGAATGTTGAGAGTGACAAAGATGTGACTATATTTCTTTCCTCCTCTCTCTCATTATGCAACGCAAAAACGCAGCGTTCGACGCAGACATGTAATTGCGCCCTAAGCAGGTTTTGGAGTTACATTAATTATCGCATAGGTAATTTTGAATTCAAAATTTCTTATACAATGAATTTTAGAAGAAAGGAGTAACACACGTAAAATACTCCATCTATTGTTGAAATCTAAACGTAATTTACGTGAGAGATTTCGGATTACGCGTTGTTTGCAGCCATAGCCAGTGCGATTCCAGTCCGCGAGAACGAGAGAGACGCACTTATGGCTACTGCTATGTGCATCTCGCTCGCTTTCGCGCGGTCCCTTGCGGTCGCCTTTAGGTTGATTGTGCTAATTGAACAATCAGAAGTTTTGAATGTAAATTCTCCTTACTAACCATAATTTGCAATAAATGGGGATAGTAATAATGCTAATGACAAAACATTATTATTACTTATGAGTTTAATTTCGGTATGATTATTTAATTATTTATTTTGTTCTAAACAAGTTGTTTGGAGTTATTATATGAGTGGAACATGTAATTTACACTTAAAACTTCTTATACAATGTATCTTGATGAAAGGAGTAACGTACGTAAAAATTATTTTGCGTTATTAAGCGAGGAATTTCGAATTGCGCACAACTTGCATCCCTAGTCGAATCGCGAGAATGAGAGAGACGCACTTATGCGCATGACTATATGCGTCTCACTCATCTTCGTGCGGTCTTTTGCGATTGCCTTTAGGTTGATTGTGTCACTTGAACAGTCAGAAATTTTGAATGTAAATTACCATTGTTAAATAGAATTTACAATGAATATTGTTAGAAATAATAATAATAATAAAGAATTATTATTGTTATTGTTATTATTTATGAGCTTAAATTTTGTTAGAATAATTAATTAATTATTTGTTCTAAACAAGTTGTTTGGAGTTATTATATTCATCACATAGGTAAAATTTGATTCAAAGTTTCTTACACGATGTATTTTAGAAGAAAGGGGTAATATACGTAAAATACGCTACTTATTTTAAAAATCTGAATGTCATTTACGTAAGAGATTGCGGATTACGCGTTGTTTGCATCCATGGCCGGTGCGACTTCAGTACGCGAGAACGAGAGAGACGCACTTATGGCTACAGCTATATGCGTCTCACTCGCTTTCGCGCGATCTTTGCGACGACCCTTAAGTTGATTGTGTGATTGAACATTCGTGACACGTAATATGAATTACTATTGTTAAGTAAAACGTGGGATGAGTGTTGTCACATAGTATTAAAAGATTATAATAACGAAAGATTATCACTAATTTTATTAACAATGGTCAGTGGTAACATTTATAAAATCTCTCGAATGTCGATCGATCGAGTTTTCTTTCAGGAGTACGATATCTCATTGTGTGCATATACTTTTAATCCGCGAGAATGAGAGAGACGCACTTATGCGCACGTCTATGTGCGTCTCGCTCGTTTCCGCGTTAGTCCCATAAATTAGGGATAACACATCGATAACAGTCGATATCGATATTTGACTGGTTGAGGTTTCTTCAACAATGTATCGATAGTAAAACTAAATCAAAATATTGCTCATACATTGGCGTATCGTTGACATAAAAGAAATGCGATCATAAGCGTAAGCAATGATTTCACGAATTCAAAATTGCCAGTAGATATATTAATGAATAAAATTTAAATGATACTTACTGTATTATAAACAAAAACCTGATCCCAGAATCAAATAGCAATTCATTCTAAATAAAATACCTAAGACTAAAGTTAATAGCTTGCTATTTTTACAAATTTATAAAATCCTTTCAAACCTCCTCAAATTGAGGGAGAGAAAAATAAAATAAAATAGAATAAAAGGTAAAAATTTTAATAAATAAATAAATAAGTAAACATTAGTAATATTAAGAAAATTAATAAAATGTGATTGTTGCCAAGAAAAGAAAAACAAAAGAGCATAAAAGTTAAAAGAGAAATTTTTGATTTTATTTTCCAGGGTGTGTAATGAAATTATACATTTGTAGGTGCGCACATGCGTGTACGTGAGACACACGTATGCGCGCACATGTAGGTGTAGGTGAGGTGTGAAGCTAAAAGATGATTTAACCAAACATAAATGCGAAAAATGTATATATATATCACTCCACCAACACTAATCGCTGAGCACGATGACATCGGGATACATCGGTTGAGACGGGGATCGCCTTGTCCCACAGCTGCAGCGAGTCACATTTCCACCCAAGAATTTGCCGCATAAGCAAAATAGACCAGATTGAATCTCACTGGAAAAGAAATAAGAAAAATTAATAATTGTCCTAGTAATTTCACTAGAATGTATCCACAAACAGAGGAAAAACAATTTTAAATATACTCACTCTGGATTGTTTTCTGGAACATTGACAACGGAGTCCACCAGAAAGCTGCGCACCATAGCATATAGCTCGTCTCGAATGGCAGCAGCTCGAGGACGATGGACCTCCAAGTCTTGACGTAGAACCGACTCCGACACTACACCAATAGGCACCCAGGTGGACGTGTTCGGTACACGACAGACGCGCAACGGCTGAATTTGCTTCCTAGGGCACCCTCGCCTGCGTTTAGGAACTGCGTGTTTAGCAGCATTCTTGACCAACTCCTCCTGGATACACTCCACGAATTTGTCGTGTATGGCCCAGGTAGTAATGTGAAGAAAGACCTTGGCCAAGAACTCCACTGAGGGTAGTCGCCTCCGCAGTCGTTTAGGGAGTATGCACTTTAGAATCTGAGTTCTTCAATCCATACTCTCAGCATCTGAAAATAAAAGAGTATAAATGACCACAGAATAGAAACAAAACAAAATAGGAAATGCCCTCGCACCGAATAAGTTACGCGGTGCCCACTTCATATCCTCTGTGTGCAAAAAAGGACCTATTGTCCAAAACTAAACGTTTTAGGCGTAGTGTAGGAACACGAAGCAATACCCCCCGGCGTCGGCGCTCAAGTTTATGAAGTACCAAAAACTCACTCCGATTTAAAGCTACACCACTTAACTCTACGCACAATGCATAAAAAATGTCAAGAGCGTTTTTGGGCTCCACATTCCAAAATGCCAATTTAAAAATGTTTAATTTCTCTTCGATTTCATTAAGTCTAAGGTTCGCCGCGTCCGATTTGGAAACTGGACCCGCCAGCACGATGGTTTGAGGTGACCCACTGACACCTATTGCCCCTTGAGACGAAGAAGTACTAGGCTGGGATAATAAAGTTAAGTCAAATCCACTGACGCTATCACAAAAATTAGCCGGCTCATCATTCAAAAGGGCAGAAATTTCAGCATCATCCATAACAAAAACAGAAAACAAAAAAAAAAAGGGGGGGAGAAAAGAAAAGAAACTCCTAAGCGGCTCAAAAGTAAGTTTACAACCAACACGAAGGATACACTTTCTAACACTAATCGTCAAATAACACTCAGATCATCATAATTAAGAAAACAGCCAAATCAGCACTTACCTCGAGTTGATGCGTTTTTGTTCAATAGCGGGAGGGGGTATATTTCGGTCAGATCTTCTTCTAGCAACATAGTGGTGGTGTCACTTAGCACAGACTCGTCACTAGCCATTGTCACAAGAAAACTGAGAAGTTTCTCGAAGAAACCCATCCCCAGCACCTCTAGTAGCCACTCAAAATGATGACCACAGCAGAAAGGGATGCTGGGAGTGATAAGGAACTCGCGAGATACTACTGAATCATCAGGCTCCACATTTCATTATAAAATACACACCTGGGAGAAATGAAATTTCGAAGACGCAAATAAGGGATATACAACAATGGCAATAATAACAAATTCATAAATTCACCTTCTTTATAAAATTTTTATGTAAAAACGATAACAAAATTGAATCAACTAAGCTCAGCGACAAATGCAATTTTACGCAAAAGTCGACTTTATTTAAATCACTAGTTCATAAGGGACTATGAACACTTCTAAGGAGGGAGGACTGTTATGTCCAAAAAATTTTAGATTTGCCCTTTTTTATTCTTTCTTTAAGAGGAAATTTGGAAGGATAATGTAATAGTAATAAGCGCCTGAAAGTAGGCAAATCACGTAAATATTTCATGAATTTAACTAAAATACATATCAAATTTTAAGGATATTAAAGGAATTGCTATTCGGGTTTGAATACGGGAGGTTCGACACACCGTTAAATTATTCACACATTCACCCTGGTATTTGAAAATTTCGTTAATACCATTTGATTATATTGAAGTTGATGTTTGTTTTGGAAATTTGTTTAAATAATTACAATATAACAAGAAATCACGTGATTTCTGTAGAAGAGTAATACAAATTATTATAATAGAATAATGAAATTGACGTAGGTTTTGATAGATGAGATGAATGCAAATCAATATAAAAATCAATTTAAAGAGCGCCCGAACGTAGGCAACCATACTTGATGGCAATTAGTTCTAAAGCTCGAGAGACAGTAGGATTAGAAATCAAAGTAAGATAAAACAGTGCAGTTCGCCGCCTTGTGGTAATATACAGCTTACCTCATGGTGGTAGTGACTATACTTATCATGATTAAATAATTACCGTATAATCAATGAAGGACTAATTACCATAAGGACTAAATAAATTATCATAAGTAGATTAAAAATATTATCATATGTTAATTAGGTAAAGAAATTGTTGACAGAGGAACACTTACCATAAGAGCAGAAAACATTATCATAAAAGATACAAATTCAATTAATCACAAATTAAGTAAAAATAAATAATTGTAAAAGTCCAAGTATTTAGAAGGTCATTAAAAGTATTTAGTGACATGTAAAGTTTTCCAATACTGTCCCAGTATGTGTGCCTGCGTTTAAAAGCCAAAACTTGGTTAATCACCCAAATTCGAAACAGAGTTTATATAAGATAATCACTCTTCGACTGATAAATTAAAACAATGTTAACAATCATGGTTTGCAACAGTAGTTAATAATAATTAAAACTGTAACAATTAAAACATCATTCTAAGAGTGATATCGGATTTCGTCAGGCGCGAATGGGTGTTGTTTTCAATAATATTGTGCAGATGCACATCTTTACGTGCAAATGCACATCTTTACATGCTAAGGCACGCTTTTACATGCCACGGTACACTTTTGCACGGAAACGTGATCAAACAATTAAACAATAATCCCCGCAAATGGCAGAAATCGTCTTTAAATACATGCGACGCCAAATGGAGGGGGTCGTATACGTTGAAACCTCTGTCGAGAGAGCATTATCGTAGCTACCCGTCGGTTATCAAATTTTCCTACGTTATATCTTGTCAAAATTCTGCAAGTGTTTGTTCGAATAAAACATAGAATACCGTTGAAAGTATTGTAAAACCTTCGTAAAATAAACTGTTTAATTAAGTGTTTTGAAGCGGCACGATTCGAAATTGCGGAGTGCGTTAAATTCAAGTTCCAGTGTAAGGATACTAAAATCGTCACAACTGTACGAAACTGTGAGCCGTTTCAACCCCATTCAATTGATTGAGCCAATCGACCGCAAAAGCTGTGCGATATTGTCAATCATAGAATCTCAAAAGAATCTTCAATTTACATGTAAGTTATTATTTTATTACCCATGCTGAACAAATGTAAACCCAAAAGCGAGTACCGATTGGCAATTGATTAATGATTAACGAGTAACGGAAAAAGTAATTGATGATTAACAAATAACGAATAAACAATAACGAATATTGAATGTAACTTATTTTAATATTGTAACTGTCATAAAGCTTAATCTGTTTTCTGAATAAATTAGTAAAAATCCAGAAATCACTGTGAGTTTTCTTACTACTGATAAATACCCAATACTGGCTACCCATTAATTCATAAAGATTTACTTATTTTACCTTCAAATTCTACTTTTGAGCACATTGACATCGAGGTTTGAAATCACGTGATCAATAGTAAGTACAGAAAGATTTATTTAACAAAAACCCCATAGGTTTTATAAAGTGAACTAACCCTAAAAATAAATATAAAGACTAGGTTTTCTTAGTTGATTAAGCTGTTACAAATCCTGATTAATTTCGATGCAAATTCAAATTATGTTCTGTCCTTTTGTCAGAACGTAACATTGCCCTAGGGTAATAATGGGCACTTTATTGACCGCTGGACTATAAGGAAGAACTTAGGATGCGCCTATATAGGTAGGTAAAGTGACCATAAAACGCCTGAGTTGCATAAAATCGTTTAAAGGATCAACCACAACATTTAGAAATGTATAAAGACTTTCTGACAGAATATAAACAATTAGTGATTCCACTCAGATTGTGTGTTTACCTCATCATGGCGTTATTCGGGATAGTAGTTCTACAACTAAGTTAAGAGTTGTGTTTAATGCTTCTAGTCTAACATCTAATGACACTTCGTTAAACTCTCATCTTTAAATTGGTCCACCTTTATTGAATGACTTGGTTTCTATTTTACTTAGATGGCGTAAGCATCGTTATGTTTTTGTATCTGATGTAGAAAAAATGTTTCGACAAATATTAATCGATCCAAGAGATGCAAATTATCAACTTATTCTGTGGAAAGACTCTGAAGGCCAACTATTAATTTTTAAGTTACTTACAGTGACTTATGGTACAGCATGTGCACCATATTTGGCCAATCGAGTTATTAAAAAATTAGCTCAAGATGAAGGTGAATTTTTTCCTTTAGCAAAACCGATTCTTGAGGACAGTATCTACGTTGATGATGTTTTCTTTGGAGCAGATGAATTAGAAAAGGCCAAGGAAACCAAAAGTCAGGTGGACGGTTTGATGAGGAGAGGGGGTTTTCATTTACGTAAGTGGGCCTCAAATAATAGCGCTTTATTAAATGATTGTGAGCTTGGAAATCATGAACTTGCCTTAGATGATCAAACTGAAGGTACGTTGTTAAAGGTTTTGGGTTTGAGTTGGGATCCTAAATTGGACTGTTTTCGTATTGGAGTAAATTTAACATCAATTGACGTTCCTACGAAGCGTTCAGTTTTATCAGTAATAGCAAAGTTATATGATCCTCTTGGTTGGATAACTCCTATTATTGTAACTGCGAAACTTATTATGTAGGAGTTGTGGCTTCGTAAATTAAATTGGGATGATAAATTACCTCCTGACTTATTAAAACAATGGATTGAGTATTATCATCAGCTTGAAGATTTAGAAACTCTAGAAATACCACATTGGGTAGGATCCATTGCATTAAGTTTTAAAATCGAATTGCATGGGTTTGCTGATGCCTCAAATCGAGCATACACAGCTAATGTGTATCTTCGCATTGCTAATGATTTAAATAGGGTTAAAGTTACTCTTTGAATATCTAAATCTAAAGTCGCTCCAATCACTCCAGTTAGCATTCCTAGATTAGAGTTTTGTGCAGCAGTTTTGTTGTCTAAGGTTATGAAGTTTGTTCTTATGAATATAGACTTGAAACATGTCGATCATTATTGTTACACTGATTCTAGTGTTGTTTTGGTATGGTTGGCAAAGCATCCTTCAAACTGGAAAACATTTGTTGCCAATAGGGTAGCTTTGATTAACGAGTTAGTGCCTCAAGCACATTGGCGTCATGTTTCTACTCAACATAATCCTTCTGATTGTGCGTCAAGGGGTTTAATGCCGAAAGAAATTATTAATCATTCTTTGTGGTGAGGAGGACCTGGTTGGCTTTCTTAATATTCGGTTTTAAAAAATGATAACCTAATTTGTGAATCAACGGACTTGGAAAAGAAAACTGTAAGATCTCAGTTTGTGCAAAGTAAACAGGCTTCTTACAATGAAATTATCGACAGATTTTCATCCTGGCCAAAATTATTACGGGTAATGACTTATTATTAACGGTTTGTCAACAGTTTTAAATGTTTAAAAGTAGAAACTAAGTTAGAGTCTTTAAATCTTTCAACAATAGAAATTGAAAAAACACGTTTGTTTTTTATAAAATTAATACAAAATGAATATTTTCAGTTAGAATTAAAGGAGATTGAAAAACAAAAAACTTTAACAATGAGATCTTCTATCAAAAATTTAACTCCCTTTATTGATTCATGCGGGATTTTGCGTTTGGGAGAGCGTTTGCATAATGCTCCTATTAAATACGATGCAAAACATCCCATCATTTTGCCAAATCATGGAATAAGTAAATTAATTGTGTTAAATGCTCATATTAGATGCTTGCATGGAGGTCTACAATTAACTCTGTATACGTTGAGGCAAAATTATTGGATACTTAGAGCGCGTTCAATGGTTAAAACAATAATTAATAATTGTGTTGTATGTGCTAGGCAAAGGGCATCTGTTAGTCAACAACTTATTGGCGATTTACCTGATTTTCGTGTTACACGCAGTCAGGCTTTTACACACACAGGCGTTGATTATGCTGGTCCTTTTGATATTAAATTAAGCTCAGGTCGTGGATACAAGAGTCAAAAGTCTTATGTAGCTCTATTTGTTCGTTGCTGTGTTCGTGCAATTCATGTTCAATTAGTATCTGATTGCTCTTCAGCAGCCTTTCTAGCTGCTTTTCAACGTTTTGTCTCTAGACGTGGAAAACCGTCTTGTTTATACAGAGATAATGGTCAAAATTTTGTGGGAGCGGATCGTGAATTGAGACAGTATATTAAACAATTGAAGGCTGATTCTGATTTACTAAACCAACTGGTATCCGATGGAATTTTATGGAAATTTATTCCTCCTAATGCTCCACACTTTGCGGGATTATGGGAAGCCGGAGTAAAAAGTTTAAAATATCATCTAAAAAAAATCGTCGGTCTTTATAAATTTACTTTTAAAGAGTTTTATACTTTGCTTACTCAAATAGAAGCTTCTTTGAATTTGCGTCCTATTGCTCCTCTTTCTGACGAGGCAGAAGATTTTTCTTATTTAACACCGGGTCATTTTTTAATTGGTGCTCCATTAAATAGTATACCAGAGCCGTCGCTTGAATTTATTCCGGAGAACCGATTAACTCACTGGGGTATCGTGCAAAGAACTTCTGAAACTTTTTGAAAAAAATGGCGCGTTGATTATTTGCAATGTTTACAAAAGCGCTACAAATGGAACATGGTTCAGCCAAATATTTCTGTGGGTGATATGGTTCCATTGCGGGATGATAATCTCCCTCCTACTAACTGGCTTCTTGGTAGAGTTTTAGAATGTTATAAGGGATCAGATGATCTGATTCATGTTGTAAAAGTTAAGACAGCTCATTCTGAGTTTAAAAGACCTATATCTAAACTTTGTTTGCTTCCTATAAAATCAACAAGAGATAATGAATTGTTCTAAGGAATTTGTTTGTAAAAATTTATATATCTATATTTGTTACATTAATGGTTTGTTAATTAAATTTGCATGGCGGGCGGTTAAAACCACAATTTCATTTTTTTTTCTTTTCATGTAAATTTAATTTGAATCTTATTATGTGCGAGGCGAGCGGTATGTTTGGAATTCCATTAAATAATTTATTTGTTAAATTTAATTGTATGTTTGAATGAATAACGCCTTCGTATAGGCATTCAGTCTTGCCGATAGTTTTGGTACCAATGTACTTGATTCTTAGAATTATGGGGGTAAATCTCAGTAATAGCTACAATTTCGTTAGTCTCATATCAATTTATGAATTGTTATATGTGCAATTTAGTTGAAGTTTTCTTTATTAATTTAATGTGAGTGGTTTTACCGCAAATAAATGGTTAGACTTTTATTTAATAAATTAATTATTCCACCGATGAACTGTGTGACTTTTATTGTGTTATAATTTCACTCAATTCCATAAATTTAATAAACTTTAATCTGGAAAAGAAACATAATGGATAAGATATAGAAATTTTGCTATTGACCATTAATGTAGTTAACTATATTATACAAATAATCTAGTGTCAATTATCTTTTATCGATAAATAAAATAAATGAATGAATAAATAAAAACAAAATAATAGAAAGACGAGAGAATGAAGGGTGTGAAAATGGTGGTTGCCTTCATCTCTCCTCTTTCTATAAAAATTTAAGGTAGGAAATAAACAATAATTTACAAGAGTGCTGGTACAATGTGTCATGTCATAAAATATTTCTCTCTAAAACATGAATATCGAATTAATCTTAACGATCACACACGAATGGCAAAATATTATTATTTAATATACATATATATAATAATCACTATTATTATTTTAATCAACCTATTTTAAACAATTAATACATATTATCATAAACTAACTAACATAGTAATCAGACTAGTATTAATACTGCTAGATATAACTCTAAAAAAAAAATTTCTTCAAGAAGATATAATAAAAATAATTAAAATTAAGAATTAAATAATCATTAGGACATAAGATTAAAAACAATGAACAACATCGTCGAATAATTAATAATCAATGTTAATAATACTAGTTAATAAAACTTAGCACTATTATTACTCATTTGCTATAACATTAACTTTGACATACATTATATGTCAAATAATATACATAAAGATAGCAAAATATAAATAAACTAATCATGATAATCTATGATTTTCACCCAATGTTTAAATACTTTTAAAACGATAATTTAGCAAAAAAAATATAACTATTTAATATATGTTCCCCCCTCGTGGTGTCACCTTGTCGTGGAGAGGGGGCTTAAGACCGGCCAGGCGCTTGTCCTTCGGTCACCATTCCTAGACGAGCTGTTCGGCTCTTCCCAGGACTCACCGACTCCCAATGTCTGGCGAGTTTGGCGAGTCTTGTACTTTGTGCACTAGCTGCCTGTGCGGATGATGTTATTTCGGATTTCAAATGGGGGCTAACCATCTTCGTCAGCGGTGGACGACTTGGATTCTGGGAGGAATAGGACACTCCTGCCGGCTTGGCATACCAAGTTGTGTTGAGTAGTCTCGATCTAGTGCTGACGGCCGTTGGACCGGTTGTCTGTCCGATCTAACCAACGACACCCCCAATCCAAGGTGTTTTAACCGTGCCGAAGGATGAATGGCACTAGGGTTAACAAATCCGAAGCGGAGCTGAAGAGGGTGGCGCGGAAGAGGTCCAACCCAGAAAAAAAGCTAGGGCCTGTGCGCCGAACGCGCGGCTCTTGTCAGTGAAGTGGCTAGAATTGTCGCGCACGGGGACTCTGGGACACCAAGCGAACTTCTAGTAGTATCTTGTCCTACCCGGTAATGTACCGGTTCTGTAAAAAGACGGTGGAGGAGATTGAAGCATGCACATGCCCAAAAAGGAGAGACAGCTGGTCCCCCCGGTGATTCGGGCGGTTCTGCTTCTGGGGTGGATGGCGATCCGGGTTTGGGTAAACAAGACGGATCTGAGTCTACCAAGAGGAAAAAAGGGACCTGACTTGTCTCCCCCGGTGAACCAGCGGTCTCTAAAAGACAAAAACAAAGCCAAACTGCTGTCTCTCGAGAGACACAGGGAGGTATTAGTGCGGCCATCAGGGCAAATCCACTGACGATGGTGGTCTCTGACGTCGGCTATCCCGACGTTGCTCTTACAGAAGGACCTAAGCTCAAAGAAATGCATTGAAGTATGATTAAAACAATTTTTTTAGGTTATGTTACGATATTGTTATTATACATATAAATTAAAATGTTTGTTACAAAACCTCCAAAGCTATTGATGACTCTAAACACTTATACTTATTGATTGCAGAGTAAAAATATGTTTTTTCTAATTTTAGCTGCCATTTTGAATTTGCGATTTTGAATTTCAACAATCAGACATTAAATTTGACTAGAGTGACACAAAAAATCACCCAGTATGCATTAACAGTTAAGATCAAGTAATAAAAAAGCATTTATTTGCGAATAAGCAGAATTTTGTCCAAAACACTGCATTTCTTCCCACTGTGGTGCGGTAGAAGGTCTGAAGCCCTGGGAAGGGGCGACGCTTCATGTTAGTGGGGTGGAGGTACTTCAAAGGATGCTGAAGGCCACCTCATGGATTCCGGGCGAGCCAGCAGCTGAAGGGAATAAATTCCTCTTCGTTGTGCAGGTCCCTGAAAGTCAGGCGAGGGCTCTAGCAGTCCTCGACTACAGGCCATTCTACCACCTGTGCAGAGTGACTTTTAAAGTCACTGGCCGGGTGGAGAATGAGCCCGGGACGAGTGAAAGAAGTGATCAGCTACCTTAATGGCAACTGATGCACTCACATTTACTCAAATTAACTTGCATGATTGCAAAGACGCCTCAGCAGTACTGATGAGGGGTATGGCAAGGATGCACACAGGTATCTCCTTGATCCAAGAACCTTGGGTTGTACGAGATACCATTAGAGGGCTTCGGGGAAAGAGTTTCATTTGTTACAGGGACCCCAAGGCTAAGAGACCAAGAGCGTGCATCCTGGTGAAAGGTGTATCAGTTACTCCTTTGTTGGACATGTGCACTGGAGACTTAATGGCGGTGATCACTGACTTTAAGGGAATTGACATCCTAAATGCAGGTTCAACACCGACTTTCAGGACTAAGGACATAGAGGAGGTGCTAGATATTACACTCGGCTCTGATTCCATATCCAATAAGATAAGAAAGTGGAGAGTATCAAATTAACCTTCACTTTCTGATCATTTACAGATAACCTTCGAACTGATGACCACGGTTAGTTCCACACCTAAATGGTTCCGTAATCCCAGGAAAACGGATTGGGCTGGCTATGGGACTGAGCTTAAGAAAGCGCTGTTTGGATTTCCAAAGAAAATCAGGGATACTGAGACTCTTGATAGGGCGGCGGAGATTTTTACAAAAGCCGTTCAAACGGCCTTTGAGTGTAGTTGTGTTCCAACTAAAACTCATAGGGATACTACCATCTGTTGGTAAAATAATAATTTGGACAACCAGATTGGATAAGCTGCTTTCTAAAAACCCTGACTCAATCATGGGCAATATGAAATTACCCGATGGAACTTTCTCCGAGTCGGACGAGGTGACATTGGTGCACCTGATCCGGACACACTTTCCGGGCTTCACAAGGTCTGGTAGTGGTGATCCCGTATCCTGGCCTACGGCTAATCTCCCTAGGGCTAATTATGGTCCTCGTAGAGGGTTGGCTAACAGGATCGTGACCGCAGACGGGATCAGGTGGGCCATTGAATCCTTTAGTCCCTACAAATCTCCCGGACCGGACGGCATCTCTCCCGTTCTCTTACAAAGGGCGGGCGAAAGTGTAGTCGGCCAGATGGTAAGGCTTGCTAGGGCAAGTTTGACTCTGGGATATGTTCCAGAGATATGGAGGGGTACGAAAGTGGTTTTCATACCTAAAGCAGGCAGAATTGGCTACACCTCACTGAAGGACTTTCGACCGATCAGCCTAACATCTTTCGTCTTAAAAACAGTAGGAAAACTGGTGGATAGATATATCCGCTGTGAGATCCTGTTTAGACATCCGCTTCACAGAGATCGAGAGGGCCTTCAATTACACCTCTAGGGATGTAATACGAACGGCTATGCGCGTCCATGAAATTCCGGAGACAATCGGTGACTGGACCTGCTACATGTTAGGCAATAGGAACCTTATAACGAGTAAAGGTGGTACTACCCTGCGAGGGGTCGTTGATTCCGGCTGTCCGAAGGGAGATGAGCTGCTAAAGTTACTCACAGAAAAAGGCTTCCATGTGATTGGGTACGCGGATGACATCTTGTTGATTGTCCGTGGCCAGCACCTGAAGGAATTATTTGGAATAGTACAGAGGCACTGAACCTTGTGGACAGTTGGTGCCGACGGGTCAACCTGTCCGTCAATCCAAAGAAAACTGAGGTTGTCGTCTTTACGAGATGCTATAAGTGGAAAGCTACACGCACGCTGAGGCTCTCGGGACAAGAACTTTAACTGTCAGCGCGAGCAAAGTATCTAGGAGTCATCCTAGATAGTAAACTGGCCTGGTATGAACACTTAGAAGATAAGTGCAAGAAATTTCATGGCAGCCGTCTGGCAATGTAAAAGAGCCATCGGGCATAGCTGGGGTTTAAAACTGGATACACTAATGTGGATCTGTTAGGCGATTCTGCTCCCAATGCTAACTTATGCATCTGTGGTCTGGTGGAGCAGAGTCGAATTGTTGTCGACTATCGATCGACTTGAAAGTGTAAGGGGAATGGTCCTGAGGTGCATAACGGGGGCGTTGGGTACCACACCTATAATGTCCCTGGGTGCACTTTTAGGGCTGGAACCACTACACCTTACCATCAAAGCAGAGGCGGTTAAATCTGCCCTGAGAATAAATGATGGACTTGGGCGGAAGTATGTCAGGGGAACCAGTTACGTGACACTTCCCGCTAGTTTGGTGGAAAAATCTATCTTCAAAATGAGAAGAGATAGAATTTCTCCGCAATACCTCTTTGATAAGAAATATAAAATTAGCTTACCAGCAAAAGAGGACTGGAAAAATGGACTCGTGGTCCTCCCCACTGATGGTGACATCTGGTTTACGGATGGAGCCAAAGAGGAAGTGGCTGCGGGTGCAGGTCTATATCATGAAACAACTATGGAGGGCTCTGCATTTAAGCTTGGGTCCACTGTAACTGTTTTACAAGCCGAGATAACGGCACTGCTCTATGCGGCCGGTAAGACCGCGGAGCTCTGTCGTGGTAGGAACATATTTTTCCTCTCGGATAGCAAGGATACTGTCCTTGAATCATTACTCAACAACATCTCATCTAGTTTGGGAGTGCCACTGTGCACTAAATCATCTAGCTGAGACTAACCGCCTCACGCTTCTATGGGTCCCCGGTCACTCTGGAATTAGGGGAAACGAGATGGCGGATCGACTTGCAAAGGCGGGCAGCAGGAGCCGCACTGTTGGCCCTGACCCGCCTGTAAATGTCTCTAACGCAGTGTTGGCTTTAGAATTCAAACAATGGTTACGCGCAGAACACCAAAAGGAGTAAAATGGCTATGCTAGTGGCAGACAGGCTAAGTCACTTCTTGGTAACACTATCAACCTGAAACGAGCTGCAGACTTCTGTAAGCTCAGCAGGATAGATGCCAAGACCCTAACGCAAATATTAACTGGCCATGGGGATCTTCGCTATCACCGACACAAACTGGGCATCGTCAATGCCCCGAGTGTCGGAAGTGTGGGATGGAGGATGAAACCTCTACTCATGTTCTCTGCCATTGCCCTTCGCTAACTAGCGAACGACTTCACCTCATAGGAAAACCGTTCCTTGAGGAAGCAGATATCGCTGCCATGACTCCGGCTCAGGTTCTCTCCTTGTGGAGGGGGCTCTGGGCTTATGATTAAATGGCTCGTTTTTAATAATATATGTTCAAATAAAGTTAATTACACACATAAATATTAAAGCATTTTTTTTTTTTTTTTTTTTTTTTTTTTTTTTTACAAAACAAGTTTAGGAGAGGAAAAAATGCATTTACGCACTTGTTAGTGTGGGACTCGACCACGTGCTGTGGTAATACTTCACTAAAACAACCTCTCCCATTCTTGCTTTACATATTCTAATCCACTATTGCTCCATCCGTCCTGGAGGGTAAGCAAAAGCGTGATTCATTTACTAGAGTTGTTATTTTCGTTTCTTACACTGTTGTTCTCACCCATTGCCGCCGATATTCTTAAGCGGTGGTCAAGAACGTTGTCGGATGCTTTTTTAGAGCTACCGAATAGGATCTTATAATGAACAGTGCTGCCGAACCAGATTTAGAGAGTTCAGAAGAACAGCCTTCTGCATGCGAACCGCCAACGCATTAGCCTTGTGCTCGCAGCTAGGAATTTTTTGTAATTGGCTCACAAATGAAGCTCGCATCCCTCCTAAACAACCGAGTACAAGAACAATTAATCTGACCCTGTAGCCTGGATATATTTTACTCAATTCAAACAGAAGGTCTTGATACTTTGTCCGCTTCTCATCCTCCTTTTGAGTGATATTGCTCTCAGCAGGTGCCGAAAACTCTATCACACAAATGACCCTACTTTTATGATCCTGGAGCACTATATCAGGTTTATTGGCGCTGATACGATGAGTGGTGGAAAAAGAAAAATTCCAGTAGATCTTACACTGATCATTTTCCACAACGGACTCCTGATCCCCCTGGGCATACGGCAAGATGGGTTCTTTATCTATACCATATTGGTGTCGAAGGTGATAATACAACACCTTAAGCGCAGCATTGTGTCTTTCTACATATCTGTAACATGGATACTTCGGGCACGCACTTAGAATGTGACTAAGTGTCTCCGGGTATTGCCTGCACGCTCGACAGTTGGTATTGTCGACAGATATATGCATCACTCGACTGCGATACACCAAAGTATTTATCACTCCATCCTGGCAAGAAAATAAAAATCCTTCAGTCTCCGATTTCAAACCAGCAGACTTGAGGAAAGCAAATGACAAAACCCCAGACAGTCCCAACTCTTTTATGAGACTGAAAAACTGTCCATGCACAGGCTTGTCAATATGCTCCTGTAACAGAAGCGCATGTTCTGCTTCCTTAACACGTTTTTTAAGCATTAATTTATTATTATTATTATTATTATTATTATTATAAACATTATATTTATTCGAATAATTACTATTATTTTACTAGTATTTTTCTCATTATCATTATTATTATTATTATTATTCTTGTTAATAATCACGTTATTCTATCCTTAAATAATATCAGCACTAATAATACCCATAATATTATTTTTATTAATATTGTTATTATCTTCAAATTGCTATTATCGCTTTGTTATTAGCAATAGAAAAGGCCATGACAGTCAAATAAAATCGTGTACATTTAAAATCAATAATGAGTAAAAAGCGCATAGATTAAGACATATTAGAAGTTATAATAAATAATGGAAAATAAATTCTAAAGAGAAAGACCTACCAGAGAAAACATTATGCAAATAACTTGATCACATCAAACTAACAACTAACCCAAGGAACAAAATAGCATTTTCTTTACAAAACTCAGTGATTAATACTAAAATAAAACAAATGTTTTCAGATAAAAGATCATGAACATCCCGCTCATAGGCTGGATAATCAGTGCAAAGGAATATGTTTGGACTTTCATGGAAATAATATTGCTCTTACTTATTGCTATAGTGGGAAAATATGTATTTACTTGCTAGATGATATTAAAAAAACGACGGCGATGAAGCAACAACGTATAAATAGTTTCAACATTCCTTTCCGTTCTAAGTTTTCATTGAGGGCAACGAAAGTTTAAGGAGGGAGAAGAGACACAAAATCTAAAAAAATTTCTAATTTCAAATTTGTGGATATCTATAACAACCCAAAGTAATAAAGCAGGACAAAAACTACATGTAAGAAGATACAACTTGGGAAAATCACTAATTGGATGGGTCTTCTCGGCAAAGAACTATATAGTATTGCTTTATCAACTCATCTACGAACAATTACCAATATAGGAAAGGCCCAATGTTAACAACAACATCCAAAAATTAACAAAAACACCCAAAACTCCGAGAAATTGGCTCCATCGACTACCATCACGTAAGAAAACTGAAATCACCACCTAACAAACACTGTCAAGTAGAATTAATAATTATTTAAAAATAAATAAATTTATTTAAATAAATAGTTTAAAACTATTAAAACTTTGAATAAATTTATTTAACAAATCCTTCAAATGTTAATAATCTGCCCGAAAATGTGATTCCTATTCGTTTTATTGTCCAAGAAGGAATCTTATCACATTATTAATGATCAAGTGACGAATACTTGATAATAAAGGTTCTTAATATAATAAATAAATATTTAAATCTGACATATTTTAAACAATCACCAGACAAACTAATCAATTAACATGCAATTGATCGTAATATGCGGTTGGACTCCACCTCGAACGTAACTACGGGTAAGCATACGGGTGTATTGTGGCCGACCGATGCCTGGTCAGTCCGTGAGGCGAGAGAGACGCACTTATGGGTACGACTACATGCGTCTTGCTCGCTTTTGCGCGGTCCTTTGCGATTGCCTTTAGGTTGATTGTGTTAATAGAACAGTCAGAAATTTTGAATGTAAATTACCGTTGTTAAATAGAGTTTGCAATGAATAGTGTTAGAAATGATAATAATGGCAAAACATTATTGTTATTATTGTTATTTATAAGCTTAAATTTTGTTTGTTTATTTGTTTAATTATTTTGTTTGAAGTTATTATATGTATCGCATTGTTAAGATCCAGCTCCTACCTTATATTCGAATTTCATTAATTCGAACAGCTGACTGGTCGGATTCTCTCTAAGATGAACTGGAGAAAGGGTTCTTAAATTGTCATTTTGTTCGTTGAAATTAACCACTTCTTGATTTAAAAAATTCGAAATAATGTATGCATTATTTATTTTCGAATAATAATAATAATCAATATTTAATGGAATAATTAATTTTAGGGAAAAAACACAATAATAATGCAGCACATTTTTTATAGTTAGAAAATTTGTAAAAAACCAACTTATGTATTTGAATAAGTTCAATCAATACATAGTTTACACAATAGTCACTATTATCGAGTTCGATAATCACTTAAGTTGAATAATAAAGTCAATTATTCAAATTTTAGATTTTCATAAATATTATTATTATTAACTAGTCGTAATAATAGTTCTCGCGATAATATTAAACTTTCGCGTTTAAAGTAGTTAAATAATCCCTTTAATCGTGATTAGAAATAAAATCGGTTAAATCCAAATTTATATTTTGTAACCGGAAGAAATCAAGAGAACGAGTTTAAACCTCGGAAGTCAGAATAAATCTGAATCTTTTTCTCTCGTCAGATTGAGCGTGAACTTCCCCCTTTGAAAATCGTATGACATAATTTTTAAGTTGACCAGTAAGAAAACGGGTGAAATCATATTTTAATAGCGAATTTACCAATGAAATAATTGCTGAATAAAATTCTACTTTTAATTCCAAGGAAAGGATTGCTCAATCGACGAGTGTTATTTTTCGAGGGGTGTCAAGACAGCTCACCGAGTTTACGAGTTTCCTGTCATCGCTACTTAATATTATACATATTTTTGTACATCAAAAATCGTGATTTTTCATAAGAAATCATAGCTAAATTCTTAGTAATAACCTTTTGTCATAATTTGTCGGTTTTTTTTTCTTTTATCTTTTAAATTTACGTTTTCTAATATCGTCTTATTTTAAGACGGAATATTTTTTAATATGCTATTTGTCGATGTTTTGATATAGGATAGAGAGAGAATTCTTAGAAAAGTTCAAATCTATCATTGCTTATATTGAACTAAATTTTAACAATTGCGATATCGAAGAATTAAATAAAGATATTAGAGTAGATTAAAATATTCAAAAATATAAGGTATATGGATAATAATAATATCTCCTCAAACATCATTGTTGTGGTGTCACTTAATACAGAATCTTGACTGCTCATGGTTACGACAATACTGAAAACATTTAATGACACGAATCTGCTGCTCAATGAAGTCACCATAGAAAACTTATGACAACGACAAAAAGGGGATGCTTCGAAAAGCAAATTGTTATCAAATTGCACTCTAATTCATAGGGCTCAGGAAACTATACTAATTTTTTTATCCTTGCACCGCAATGTAACAACAGTCAAAATAATAATAGAAGGGCGTTCGTCGTTTTACAATTATTAAAAGATAAAAACTAAAATTATAGCAAAATAAAAGAAAAGATAAAATGTAACAAAAAAATATATAATATATAAACAGAAATTAATTAAAAAGAATTCGAGTTCATAAGGGCCTATGAACAGATTTAAGGAGGGAGGACTGTTATGTCCGAAACATTTTCCATAACAATACAATTTTTAAATTATAACTCTAATGCGGCAAATTAGTAAAAACGCCTGAAGGTAGGCATTCAAACATTATTCCTTGAATGATGCGATTACTATAATATTTCGATTAGTTAAGTATACTCAAATAAAGCATATAATCATCCATATTTTGGGTAAAGAAAATAAAGAAAGTTAAAATTAGTTCAATCAATCATTTTTACAAACCGTAAACTACTAAACAAACAAACAATCGCGAATAAAGCAAATTGGCACCAGATACAACTATAGATTAAACAAATTACACATGCTATTTGATTACAAGTATCCCATTACAATGTGCAGATTTAGGCTTGTAAACATACGATTGAAACAAGCATTTATCCATGCACAATAGAATTTAAAAATAGTTGTAAGGAAATGATGAAAAGGGACAAAATTGATTACTGATTCTGAAACACCTTTTATCGAGGTCATCCTCTTCTATTAATGCAGAGTTTAGTGACAGGATATTGATTACTATCGATACTAATGTTCATATTCAAGTTGTAGTAATGTATAAATAAGAAATTGCCAAACAAACTATCAAATTCGGGTAAAAGACAAGACCTTGATAAAGTGCTGTAAAGGGTAAAGGATCAATCAGTATGAATCAATATGAATCTATTATATATCCTTGACTGCAGGCCCCTGCATTGACAACAACCAACCTTTATCTTCAACGGTAATAGCTTAACGGGTAAAATTAAGATAAAACAGAGTGACACTGGTAGCTCGCGCCTTATAATATACGTTTATCATGATGTAAGGGTTACCATGAATACACTATGTAACGCAGTTATCATGGGTTAATTAATATAAAATGTAATTCTCCTATATGCATTGATTATTACCATAGAGTTTGTTACTTTCAATTCAAATCACTTATCATGATCTATTCAAAAGAAATCTCAAATGAATTGCAGGATATACATGGGTGTATTATAATTGTAAACATACCCATTCATATCGCAAAAGATGAACAAATCATGATCAATGGTCAATGCCCATACTGCACCAGTGTTAATGCCTGTAGTCAGTCTAAAAGTCAATATAAGCATACTGATCATTTCTCTATAAAATCAATTATTGAATCAATCAATCAATCAATAGATCGATCAAGTAATCAATACTCATAATGAAATAAGTTCGGTTTGCGAATCTAGGAGTGATCTCGAATGTTTGTTGTACGTGACAAACTACAATTTTGCGGCAAAACATGCTTCTCTACACTTTTTTCGTACGGCCCGTTGG
The DNA here is from genome assembly GCA_037103525.1 of Ganaspis brasiliensis. Classification (NCBI taxonomy): domain Eukaryota; kingdom Metazoa; phylum Arthropoda; class Insecta; order Hymenoptera; family Figitidae; genus Ganaspis; species Ganaspis brasiliensis. The sequence goes on along the minus strand of JAZKLR010000041.1, from coordinate 871,220 downwards.
ATTGTCAAAATTATAAAACTTTACACCTAAATTGAGTCGAACGCGTGTTTAAGTGTCAAATTTTAAGAGTATCGTCTTGAATTGTTGGTGTTCGTCGCAAAAAGTTCTTAACTATTGTTAAACAAATTGTGAAGTGTAATTCGTCGAACTGCCTAGCAGCAACATAGCAGTATTCCAAATTGTTGTGTCATCGATTGCTACGCTAATCGAACCATTAAACATCCTGTTCAAATTTCAAAATGGAAATTTAAGAACTACATGGAAGTTATTATTTCATTAATAATATTGAACATAGAAAAACCAAAAATAAAACGTATACCGAAGGGCAAGCATTTAATGAGTAATGAATGACAGAAGAATAATATTATATAATAACAAATAACGAATAATCAATAACGAATATCAATTGTAATTTACTTTAACCTTGTAATTTTCATGAACTTTAATTTGTTGCTGAATAAATAAGTTTAAATTCAGAATATATTGTGAGTTTTCTTGCTTACGGAGTTTACCTAGTATTGGCTAGCCGCAGTTTTATAAAGATTTGCTTATTTCAGTTCGTCCCACTTTTCAGAACGATCTTTGCCAAGCTTAACAATTGATTTAAAATTTTTGTTAACAATAGGTATGGATTGAATATTGTAAGATTTAAAAATATTTGACAATCTAAAAAAGTCAGGATAATTAAAAGGGATACAAACTTTCGGAATATGTTTATATAAGTGAGATAAAGAATTTTGAACTGTCTGAATATTATTAATCTTAGATTCGATTTTTTTACATCGAGTTTTCAAATGTTTATTAATAAAATTAATAGATAATCATTGTCTGTTAAAATTTGTTTTACCTTTTTTTTAGATTGTCATTGTGAAACGAATGATGTGAAAGTAACAATGCTCTGTCCACGAGGTTGTAAACAATGTTTATTTTTTGTTGAATAGGATGATTAGAAAAGTAATTAATGAGTCTGCTAGAAGAAATGGGTTTTTGATACCAACTATGGCTAATTTTATTATATTTTATAATTAAGGTGACATCTAAAAAGTTAATTTGGTTATTATTTTGTATTTCATAAGTAAACTGTAAATTATTATTATAGGAATTAAAAACACTGGTAATTAAATTGACATGATCTTTGTGTATACAACAGATGGTATCATAAACATATCTATGATAAAACAGTGGAACACAATTATGTTCATTTTTTAAAATATGCAGACAATCACTTTCCAAATCATCCATTACAATGTCGGTGAACAATGGTGAAATGGGGGAACCCATTAGAGTGCCATAAACTTGTTGGTTATATGAGTCATTAAAAGAAAAAAACGTATTTTCAAACAAAAATGTAGTGCACTGAATAATCTTATTTAATGGCTTTTGGCAATTATTCAAAAATGTTGCTCTGCGTTCAAGACTTTGTATAGCTAATTTTAAAGGTATATTTGTAAAAAGAGAAGTGACATCGAGAGAGACCAAAACATAATCAGTAGGAACTGAAATATTTTCCAACTTTTTTATGAGATCAAAACTGTTATTGATATGTGATTTCGGACTAATATTATCTTTAAGATCATTATATAGATGTTTAGCTAAAAAATAAGTAGGACTACTGACCAAAGAAATAATAGGACGAAAAGGGACATCCTTCTTATGTACCTTGGGAAGTCCACAGCATTTTGCCAAAACAGTATCAGTTACGGAAGCTCCTACGCGCCACTTGATGGCATGGACAGGCATGTAGGCATAAGCAAGTGGAGGAACCATTTTTGTAAGGCGGAACCGAGGCAGGTAGGCATGTGTGCCTGGTTGCCTGCTTGCCTCCACACGCATGCGCATGCGCAATAGGTTAATTTTTACTATCTTTGTCGATTTCTCTATGGTTTACTACTACTACTACTACCGTGAAATGACAGTTGTTGACAGCTGAAATAATGAAATTAATAATCAATTTAAAATTACCTAAAACTTACAAAAACTACAAAGAAAAATAAAAAATATGTCTAACAATAAAAAAAACTTTTTAAAAAATAAAAAGATTTACCGAAAGGTTCCTTTCAAAATATGAAATTAATTCAGTTAACCTAGCAAAACAAACATGTTTAATATAATAAAAACATAATTGTGTTAATAATTTCTTTTTAAAGGAGAACATCCTAATTAAATAAAAACTCATAAACCAAAAACAAATCAATAGCAAAAGAAGAAAAAAAACGTTTTTTAAGTCTGGACAAAACTGCTGTCACCTGCAACGTTGACGTTTCTCACTTTTAAAACACAAAGTAAATTACTTAATGCTCATTTATTAGAAATAACAGAGTATGGTGGACTTGAATTTTGTTAATATAAAAAAGAGCTAAATATTACTTTTTAATCATTTTTCCAAATTTCAAAAATAATATTTAGCACTGTTTTAAAAGCAACAAAATTGAAGTTCCACCACTTGCCGCACTCTATTATTTCTAATAAATCAACATTACATAATTAATTTCGTCTTTTAAAAATGAAATACGTCAGTATTGTTATAATTTTGAATAACTAAGGCATATCCTCCAACGTATGTTCCATGGATTTAGAACTTGCTAATAAATTTTCTGTGGAATACTATATATTTTTTCAGAATTATATTATTATTATTGTTAGCCAGTACTAAAACCATGAAGCATACGTAGGAGAATGTGCCCAAGTTATTTAAAATCATGACAATGTTAAACCTGAAAAACTTGAAAATTAATTTAATTTAATATTATAAATAATTTATTCATGTAATTTATGTTTTATTTTTTGCTACTAGAGAATGCTAATGCTAAACAGCTGCAGTTGAGTCTTTAGTATCAAAAGCAGCGGTCAAAGACGTGGTTTTTGTGCTTTTTGATTTTTCCGAACAATTAGAGGACCTTTCGACATGCTGATCATAAATCCATTATTCAAATGCCCTTAATTGGATTAAAAATAGGTTTTATAGAAAATAAACAGAAAATAGTCTCTTTTCATTTTTTATAACATATATTAGCAGCACTTATTAAATCTAGAACCTAAAGTTAGGATGTCTGTATGATTTGAAATAAATGCAACCATGTGTCGTTGAACCATCCGATCGCTGATGGATAATAGATGTTATTTTGTTTGTATTAAACTGGAATTGTATTAATGAATTATTTCTGAAACCTCATTACTTTATTACAATATTTAATTCATTGAAGTATAAAATAACAACCTTATTTTTTTTAAAGTAATATTTTTTTTTTTTTAACCCTAGAAGGACTAACTTACTTTTTTCACCCTCTATGGACTAACTGGGGTCCTTTGTTCCCCCAGATTTTAAACGTGTATATAAGATTTACATTTTACCAAAAACAGCTTTTATATAGTGAATTTTTCTCGTTTTTTTATTAAGGAAGAAGATGGTGTAATTTATTTTTTAATACAATAAAAACAAATCTAAAAATATTGTAAAAACAAAAAAAAAGAACCAAATTTTCTCAAAATTGGCATTTTTTACAAAAAATATTGTAGTTTTTGAACAAATTGACCAATTTAGAAAAATCCTGTGGATTTTAAAAGCTGAATAGACATATTTGAAGAAATTTTTATGGGCCTTTGAATTATTTGAAAAAAGTATATTAAGGACCCCAGACTTACTTTAACTGCATACTGAAGAGAGACTTGCGCACACAATTCGCGCTAACCTGCTAAAATCAACTTTCAGGTTACTAAATTCTCACTTTTAAAACAGAAAGTAAATTACTTAATGCTCATTTATTAGAAATAACAGAGTATGGTGGACTTGAATTTTGTTAATATAAAAAAGAGCTAAATATTACTTTTTAATCATTTTTCCAAATTTCAAAAATAATATTTAGCACTGTTTTAAAAGCAACAAAATTGAAGTTCCACCACTTGTCGCACTCTATTATTTCTAATAAATCAACATTACATAATTAATTTCGTCTTTTAAAAATGAAAAACGTCAACATTAAAATCAGATTTTTACATCGAAATCTGGAGCTTTGAATAAATTAAAATATGAGTAAATCAATGTTTGCAATTTTTTTAAATTTACCCTTAAAGTGTAACGTGTTTTCGGCACCCTCAAGCTGTAACTCTGGGTCACTTGTGCCTTGCGCTTTAAAAAGTGCTTTAAATTGCTCTGAAATTTTTTTAGAAAATTCATAGTCTTACATCAACTATCCTAGTATAAGGACTAACTATTATATTGCCGATACGTTCATTTGTTTAAGTAGTACAATTGTTAAAACAAATCAAAATAGTGAACAAATTTCAATTTTTCAAATTTGGCAGGGGCACAAGTGACCCAGCGTTACACTTTAAGGACTAAGATAATACATTTTATTATCTTACTAGCAAAGTATGCGCGCGCGAATGCTCGCGAAAAACATTGCATTTTATATAGTTTATTTTACAATAAAATAAAAAGTTTACATAAAAACATAATACATATATTTCAACATAATACAAAGTATATTAACAAAATATATTAAAATTAAAAATTATATGACATGAGGAAGACCTCCACTCTACATCCATACTTTCTTTCTAATTTCATCTCTTTCGTACTATGAAAATAAAATCAATATAATTCTTCTCATATATAGTAAATACTTTGATTTTGTTTAAATTATCTAAATTGATTAAAATTAATTAAAATTTAAATTAATTAAAATCCACTGAAAATCTTTCAAATTTCACTGATTAAATTATCAAAACTGAAAAAAAATTATGGTTAGGTTGTACTTAAAATTTTATTCTGTGTATTTCAACCGAAGTTCTAGTTAACTTAACCACAATTTTGATTGATTTAACGTAAACTCTGGTTAATTGAACCAGAAACACAATGTTAAATATACCCTTACCAGAATTCTGGTTATTCTAACCAGATTGTTCTTTTAGTGAGTCTGTTTACTTTGAAATGTATTTAAGGATTACAATTAATTTGATAATAAATTAATATTTATATCAGGTTATTCTAAAATTAAAAAACGTATATACTTAAGTCTTTTTTTAAATCATCAGTTTATTAATCAATTTATGATACATTTAAAATAATTATATCATTGAAGCTACTACAATAGAGTTTATTATAATTGCCATTTGTTTTTGTTTCATCGAACAAAAAATCGATTAATTTAACATTATGAATTTAATATTTATTTCATACAAATAAATATATTACTTTAGATTTAAATGAAATAAGCTTTTAATTAATAACATTAAAATAATAGGTTATTTAATTTCAATGATATTTTTCTTATTGTTTTTGTTATAATTGCCAATCAATTTCATATATATTTATATTATATTAAATTTTTTGCCATTTTTATAATTTTCTTTTCTTTTTTTATTATTATTTTTATTTACCTTCCGCTACATTTTAACTTATAAAAGAGCATTAAAATCCCTGTGTAATAACCATTAAACATCTCTAATCTAATGATTTTTATTTAATTGAAAAAGTTAAAAATCCTAGTTACAATATTTGATGATACACAATATTTTTTATGTAAGAGCTTTTTAAATCTTTTGGATTGTTAAATAATGCAGAGTTTAAAGCATGTATCTTTAGATACTTTTTTGATTTTACTCTAGACAACGCAACATACAACTGTCCGTGAGTAAATACGTAAATTTGTGATAAATTTGTGAGTAAATTTGTATTGACATAGGGGAAAGTCGGATAGCCCCGGACAGCGGGTAGCCCTAGACACTAGCTATTTCACGTACAATACTGCATTTTTATAATTGACAGAAATTACAAACTGTGTATAATTCACTTGAGCTTACGTTTTTTAATATATTAATTCATTTTTTCATTTCTTCTTTTTGAAAATAAGTAATTTCTAAATTTAACCTTAAATTGTCTAGACAATTTAACAAACATGTATTGTATTAAACGTCATATAAAAATTCTATTATATTTGGACTTTCTGTTCCTATTAAATAGATGTTTTAATTTATTTCTAAAAAATAATTTACGGTCATTATTTAAGACACAATTTATTCGCACTTTCTCAAATTAAACAATTTAAATAAGCACTTTTATTTTCTCTGTCCGGTGACACCCGACAAGTTTTTGAAGGCTTACATTTTACTACTCATATATGATCTTATTTTTCTCTCAATTAATGTGTTTATTTTATGATCGAATTTATTTCAAATATGGACAGAGGTCATGTCTTTGTCATAAGATGATTTAATTAATATTTCAAAAAAATTATACAAATTTGTTAACCAAAAGGCTTAGGTGTCCGGGGCTATCCGACTTTCCCCTAATCTAACAAATAAAACAAATTTACTTTTCAGAAAATGGTTTGGTGTTCATCGTAACCGAGTAAGAAAAAATTATTAAAATATCGAATGAGATAATGTCTTTTAAAGATATATTAAATGCTCATCAATCAGTAACAAAGTAAAAAAAAAATTTTGTACTCAAAATAAAAATTTTAATTATTTTCATTCAATACTTGCCTTACCTTTTTTCAACAAACGACCGCAATTAGGCCAAAAACGAAAATACAAAATTGTTGTTTTGTTTTTCTATAATAAAATTATTGGCTTTAAACAGAAGATATTCTCTTCAATTATTATTACGTATTATTAATATACATTAATTATTAGTTATGCATTATTGAATATTAATAATATTAATATAATTTTATGTTAAATACATCAATCTAAATTAGTGGATAGTTAAATTCTACAAAGTACAAAAGAATTCTTTAAATTTTAAGGGTAAGCTTAAATTTTAATTAATTTAAGTGGGGAATATTCTTGGCTCCTATTTAAGTAATTTTTTTAAAATTAAAATATCTTTTTTTAAACGCATGTGATGGAGAATGACGTCACTGGTATAAGTAAAATTAGTCCGCAAACTTTCTTTTAAAATAATAAATATTTTGTCACTAAACTTTGTGGAATTATTTAAAATATCACTACACTGAGAAAAGAGGATCTCGATTTATAGTAAATAATGTAATTATTTAGTAAAAATTACTATTTGCTGTAAAAATTACTATTTAGAGTAAAATGTGCTAATTATAAAGAAAAATTACTTTTTACGTAGTAAAATTTACTAATTGTAATTATTACTCTAGTCATTTTTAAAAATTCTGTTAATATTTTTAATCTTTATATTGTCTTTATAAATTTTATCAACTTCGAGTGTTAATTATTAAATTCGTCCTTTTTTAAATATTGCTCAAGCATTTTTAAAAAGTATAACTGCGTGGTATAACAATTACTTCAGTAGGATCAGTTTTTAATATTTGCTAGCAACTTTTGCTCAGGAAATAGTAATCCGTGCCACTACTACTAATACTACTACACGCCTCTCACCGATACGCGAGTCATATACAATCGAAATATAATGTACATTTAATAAATGCTTCAATTCCTTGTTACATAAACATTTTTAATATTTTTAAACAAATCTCTTGTTAATATGGATATTATACTTTTATTTTGACATATTTTGTTCTAAAAAAAATTATAATAAGCAAATTTATATCAAAATGTGTATTAAATTAGAGAATTTAGTTTTTTCATACTTTAAATTAATTAGTATATTGTTACTCATTAATGATACAAAAATATTTTAAATAATATGTATTCTATTACCATTGCAAATTTATTTATAAAACTTGAATTTGTTTGGTAAATATTAAGTAATTAATTTTCTAGATCAAACATTTTTTTCTTGTAACTCAGGTGTTATATAAAAACAATTTTTCATTTTTCATTTATGTTTAATCATATTATTTTGTATTATTTTCTTTAAAAAACTGCATTTGTTTTAATAATTATATAATTAAATTTATTTTGATATTCAGATAAATTATCCAATATTAATATTAAAACATTTTTAAAATTAATTTTTACTTTTATTTTTACTATTTTATTTTATAAATTAGTTTGCTTTAAACTATTTAATAAGTATTATTTATTAATAATATATTGTATAAAAAAATTTAATAATATTTTATTATAAAATTTTTTAGATTATGTAAGTATTTAATTTATTTTTACATATTTACAATTTTTTTTATTTAATATTATTCTATCTTATATTATTCTATTTACTACTATTTTGAATAATATTTACATTTAATTTCAATAATGTAGTATAATATATGGGGTTTATGGTTTATTTTATTGCGGTAATTCATATAAGTTAAAAAATATATGACGTCAGTTGCGTCGATAGCCGAGAGGCTTAATGCGAAAGCGTGCGTTTTTAGGGTTGCGACATTGCGTATTTATATTTAAGTTAGGTAGTTCGATCCCGTATAATTCTAAGATTTTTCCGAAATGTTCACTCGTTAATTCTAAGTACTTGTATATTAGAAGAATAAAACTTGTAAATTAATAAATTGAAGTGTATTTATAAAGTTAATAATGTAGAAACTTTTTTATTTTTATTTGCATTGATTTATTTTATAAAGAATTAAAAACAAGAAAATATTATTTTCTGTATTATTTCATTCTCCCGTTTCCCGTCTCACACGCATATACTGCCTACATCGGTGAGTGACGCGAGCAGTGGAGGGGCAAAATTACAATTTTCTGAGTAAATATCGTTAGTGGCGATGTAAACGCCACTCCGTTGAAAAGCAATTCTTATTCTGGATGATACAATAGTTCCTCAGATTCATATTAATACTTATAATTTTTATTTAAATTTTCCATTCCATGGAGTAAATTTTATTTCAATCAAAGTATAATTCATTTACTGAATTAAGTAAAAAGTATTTAATTTTTGAACAGTTTCAAAACTACTGCTCAAAAATAGTAATCTTTAATCGAAAATATGTAACTTTTATTATTCTTTTTTTTTTCAGTGTAGGAAGATCTCTCAGACTCAATTTTGTTTAAATTTTGCCATAAAATTAATTTTTTGATTTTTCCAAAAATCAGCTGATTTTTTAAAAACTTGAATTAACTTAATTAAGTCAAAATTTATACAAAAAATGTATGCAAAAAAAAAAGAATTTCACAATATTACTCCAATAACAGCTAGTTAAATAATAAATTTCATTAATAGTTTTTTTTTTTTTTTTTTTTTAGTTATTATACACTCGTTTTAACGACCTTACTGTCCCAATGAGTGTCCCCCGTAGGGAGTTCCTAGAATTGTATCTTTGTATATATTCTTTTTAAGTGTTTTTTTTCTACAGAACGGCTTGAAATTAGGAGTACTCGCATTTGCCTGGACCACCCGGCATATTGGGTTTTCTCGCCAGTGGAGAGGGAAAACTGTAGAAAAACCTCACCGAATACAACCGGTTTATCGACAGTCGAGTTCTAGTGATCTGCACAGGTCGATTACCGACAGTGCATATCATTATTCCTCGACGTCAAACCTTCCACTGAAGTTATCTCACGAGTTAGAAAAATCCCAGACTCATCGGGGCGCGAACCCAGCAAGCTGGACTTGGCGCCTTCCGCAGAGTCTAGTATTTAACCAACTGAGCTAACTCCGTGGTTCAAATTTCATTAATATAATTTAAAATTGTCTTTTGCTGTTGAAAATATACTCAAAACCGATGTACATTATTACAACAATAACATAAGATGCTGCTTAAAACCACACTTCAAAATATTGCGAACAGGCAAACTGAATTTTCATAATGTTGCTCCAATAACAGCCAGTTTATCAATTCCCATTTAGTCAAATCATCAATTTCATTAATTTAAATGAAAATTTGTCTTTTACTGTAAAAAAATATTCTTCAAACCGCTGTATATTACAACAATAACATAAGATGCTGCATATAAGATCACACTTTAAAATAGTGCGGAAAGACAAACTAAATTTTCATGATATTGCTTGAATTGCCAGTTTAGCAATTTCCATTTGGTTAAATCATCAATTTCATTTAAAATTTAGGTTTAGCGATAAAAAATACACCCTTCAAACCACTCTACATTCACGAGAATGACATAAGATGCGGCAAAATACCACACAGATAGGAAGTGCGGATAGACAAACTGAATTTTTATAATATCGCTCCAATAAAAGCCAGTTTAGCAATTTTTATTTAATCAAATCATCAATTTCATTTACAGTTTATGTTTAGCGATAGAAAATACTCTTAAAACCACTCTACATTCACGATAATGACTTAAGATGCGACATAAAGCCATACAGATAAACAGTGCGGACAGACAAACTGCATTTTCATAATATTGCTCAAATAACAGCCATTTTAGCAATTTCCATTTAGGCAAATCTTTAATTTCATTCATAGTTTATGTTTAGCGATAAAAAATACTCTTAGAACCACTCTACATTCACAACAATGACACAAGATGCGGCATAAAACCACACAGATAAGCAGTGCGGACAGACAAAATGAATTTAATAATCGTCCTATGACAGGTCGATTTGTCAGTTTTCATTAAGTCCAATCGTTAAATGAATTTCAGATTCATGATCAGCGACAAAAAATACTATAAGAAGACCTGGAGAACCAAATATATTCTTGTATTATGTAATTAAAATGCGGCATAGAAGTTGCAGAGAAAAACAGCGCGGACAGACAAAAGTGAATTTTCATAATCGTGTGACAACTGCTGGTTTGTCAATTTCCATTAAGTCTAATCGTCAAATTAACTTTATATCCGTGATCAGCGACAAAAAATACTACAAGAAAACCTTGAGAACCAAATATATTCTTGTATTATACCCCCAAATGCGTGTCATAAAACCAAAAAGATACGCAGTGCGGACAGACAAATTGCCATAATAATCCGACCAGAACAGGTGGTTTGACAATTTTCATGAAGTCCAATCGTCATTTTGACTTCAGATTCGTGTTCAGCGCCAAAAATAACTACTGGAAAACCTTGGGAACCAAAAACAACCTTGTATTTCCCACCCAAATATAGTGTTTTATGCCTAAAAAGTGCAAGCACCTTATTATTATAAATTATTTTATAATTTTATTATTACTTTAAGATAATACATTTTTATACTATTTTTTATTTGTTTCCTTTCCAAAATTTGTAGATAGTAGTTTGATCATTTCTATTTGTCTAATTATTCAAATTTTATAAAAAAACACAATATTAAAATTAAAATTTTCAAGATTTATCAACGAATTTCTGGTACTTTTTACAAACTTCCCATATTTTTATTCTATACTGAATTCCCGGACACTTTTGAAGCCTTTTTCAATTACATCGTGACTTAAATTAAGGTGATTTAAATTTATTGGAACACAGAATGAAATGATTCTATTTTTACTTATTTGTAGGAAATAAAAAAAAAGTCAAAAGAGGTGAATGACATCTTTTTTAAAGATGATAATAATTGCATTTTTATTATTTCATTAAAACCATTTCTAAATATGTGCAAACATAAAAAAATAATGCAAAATAAGTAGTTACTGTCATAAATGATTGAAATTTTATATTTAAATTGCAAATAATTTAAAAATATTATTTAAAATTTATAAATGTTTTAGAATTTTTCCTTTCTTTTTTTTCTAGAATGTTTACAGGTCAAGAGATTTGTCATCAACCCTTATGGACAGACGAAACTAAATATATTTAACAGCGTTGTCATAAGTCAAGGATTTTCATTATAAGAACTTGAAAAATGCAAATAATATATCAAATTGATAAAAAAAAATTATTTTTCTAAAATTTACCAAGTATAAAAATGTATTTAAATAAATTTTTGGAAGTCATATCTTTAATATTACTAAAAATAATCATTATTTGCTACAAAATAATAAAATTAAAATTACAGGATAATAAAAAAAAAACCTTTACAAAATACAAAATTTATTTAACCCTAGAAGGACTAACTGGGGTCGTTTTGTACTCCACGCGAAATTTGAAGTAGGCTCCTGACCCATACAGTGGCAATTTCGGTTGGGGATCCTAACCATAATTCAATTTAGTAACCTGAAAGTTGATTTTAGCAGGTTAGCGCGAATTGTGTGCGCAAGTCTCTCTTCAGTATGCAGTTAAAGTAAGTCTGGGGTCCCTAAATACCCCAGTTAGTCCTTTACGTTTCAAAAAAGTCAGGATAATAAATTTCTGTTTTTTTATTAAAACGGTTTAATTGAACCTACAAAGCAAAAATGTAATGACTATACTTATAAAAAAAAGTTTTTTTAAAAAACAAAAATATTTGGAGTAAAAATAAAATTTTCTTATAGTTGATTTTGGTAAATTCCACGTGCGTAATTGTTTATTAATGATTAAAATTTCATCTATTCAAATAAATATACTTTTTTCAAATAATTCAAAGGCCCATAAAAATTTCTTCAAATATGTCTATTCAGCTTTTAAAATCCACAGGATTTTTCTAAATTGGTCAATTTGTTCAAAAACTACAATATTTTTTGTAAAAAATGCCAATTTTGAGAAAATTTGGTTCTTTTTTTTTGTTTTTACAATATTTTTAGATTTGTTTTTATTGTATTAAAAAATAAATTACACCATCTTCTTCCTTAATAAAAAAACCGAGAAAAATTCACTATATAAAAGCTGTTTTTGGTAAAATGTAAATCTTATATACACGTTTAAAATCTGGGGGAACAAAGGACCCCAGTTAGTCCATAGAGGGTGAGAAAAGTAAGTTAGTCCTTCTAGGGTTAAAAACAATAAAATATTACTTTAAAAAAAATAACCCGAGTCGAAATTTTGAAGCTACTTTGAAGCTCATGAGGAACTTTAGCTTCTACTTAACGACTTCTTAATTTTTAGCCTCTTCTTTACTTCTAGTAATAATATTTCCTTCTACTTTACGTCTATACACATGTTTCATTTTTCCAATCATTAAAATTAGCAGCTCTTTTAAAGCTCCACATTCCCAGTTATAAAGAAATGAAAATTTTTATTCTACTTTAAACCTGCAAGTGAAACTCAGTCATTTTTTCCATTGAAATATACTTTTTTATTTAACATATAAGAAAAACGGGAGTTAAACTAACTTTTACTTCAATTATTGTTCCTCTGATTAGCCCTTAAGAGGAAAAAATTTTAATCTATAACCAAAACCCAATAATTTGTAAAATTAGGGAAAATGTGTATCTTTCTAGATGCACTTGTAAAAAAATAACAATTATTAACAATAATTTGTTTAAACAATTTTGAGTGGTGATTGTCGTTAATTTTGATAAATATCTTATTTTTTCAATATAAAAAGTAAACAAATTAAAAAACTACTACTTGCTAGGTGTTTTTAAATGTTATAAATTAACAATAATAAATTGTTTTAAAATATAAAAATAATAATTTACGGTCAATAATTTTTATTTTTCTAACCAGAGCCCAGTAATTTATTTGTAAAATTAGGAAAAATTTGTAACTTCCTAGGTGTATTTGTAAAGAATTAGTAATTACTAGCAATAATTTGTTTAAAAAATTAAAATTGATGAAAATAAAATTAAAAAAATGTATATAAAAAGTCCAGAAAAGAAAAGTAAAAATCCTTCAGAAAAAAAAAAGTTTGGGCAAATTAAACCAAAAACATTTTTATAATATTACACTGAAAGCAAGTCCAACAATAAATTTAGAAAAATAAAGAAAATCTAAAAATTCTATAAAAGAATAAGTACTAAGTTTGCAAAAAACCTCGCAAAAACTATCCAAGAATTAAAAACAAATTGAATAGGTGCATTAATAAAAAAATAAGCGTATTTATTTTTAAAAATATGAAAAAACTTATGAAACTCAACGAAATAATAATAAATAATAATTATTGATTTATGATTTATAATTTATTTATTAATAAAATAAAATGACAAATACAACAACAAAAAATACCATTAGTAAAAGGAGAAAAAATCTTTAAATTTTGTAAAAATAAGAAATTATAAGATAAAATTTAAACAGTTTCGAAAAAGAAACTGAATTAGAAACTAAAGAAGAATTACAAATATTGTAAGACTTAAAAAAAGGATTATTGTGAATATAAAAAATAATTAATATTATTTAATTATTTTGCATTAACTAATGTGTCTTTAAATTTGAATTAATTGACATTTAAAAGTTTGAAAAAATTGGAATATGAGTTTATTGACGTTTGAAATTTATTTGAATTATAATGACCTAAAGATATAAAAATTTGATATTATTTTTTGCTATCTTCATACCAAAAATTTGTAAATCGTAGGTATTTTGATTATCTATACACTGCAAAAAGTAAGTATCTTAATTTAAGATACATTTGTAGTCACTTTTAAGATGTTTCCGAAAAGTTAGCAAAAGTATCTTAAAATGCATTAGTTTTTTAAGATGGAAGCTGAAATATAAGATACTTTAAACGTCTTAAAAGTGACTACAATGTATTTTAAGATGTTTCTTTTTACAGTGTATTAGCCCAATTATTTAATGCAAATGCTTCAATGATTTAAATCAATATCAGCCTCTAACTTGACAATAATAAATTGTTTAAACAAATGAAAAATACATAAAAATCTCCGTAAACATTCAGAAATTGGCGATATGTAACAATTTTGTTGAAAAATCCTAAAAAAACTATTCGTAATTTGTATCATAAGGACACTGAGAAAATTAAATATTAAGTTCATAAGTGTCGGTAGCGTAGTGGTTAGTGCGTTAGATTGTAAGTGCGTAGGTCGTTATGTCGTGGGTTCGAATCCCCACTTGCGTTATAATAATTTATTTAGTAAGTTTAGACTATTTCCAGCTTGTGTGTATTAAGTGTGACGAATTCTAAAAGCGCATGAATTTTGAATATTTATTTTATATTTTTTTTTATAATTTCATTCATATTAATTTCAGTTTTATTCGCAAAAACAGATTCTTTCTTTGTTTAGACTTTAGAAGATCAATAAAAAGGGGGTCTTGAGCGTTAAAAGAGGCCTTAATATCGTTGAATATTAGCTTCTAATTTAACGCTCTCATCGCGGAAACAGGAAATTTCTTCCAATAATAGCACCAAAGTAGAAGCTAAATTGTATTGAATTTGCTTCTACTTTAAACCTCTATTTCCTAAAAAATTTTGGACTATGTAGCGTTAAAGTAGCCTCAAAATTTCGACTCGGGAAGGTTGTTATTTTATACTTCAATGAATTAAATATTGTAATAAAGTAATGAGGTTTCAGAAATAATTCATTAATACAATTCCAGTTTAATACAAACAAAATAACATCTATTATCCATCAGCGATCGGATGGTTCAACGACACATGGTTGCATTTATTTCAAATCATACAGACATCCTAACTTTAGGTTCTAGATTTAATAAGTGCTGCTAATATATGTTATAAAAACTGAAAAGAGACTATTTTCTGTTTATTTTCTATAAAACCTATTTTTAATCCAATTAAGGGCATTTGAATAATGGATTTATGATCAGCATGTCGAAAGGTCCTCTAATTGTTCGGAAAAATCAAAAAGCACAAAAACCACGTCTTTGACCGCCGCTTTTGATACTAAAGACTCAACTGCAGCTGTTTAGCATTAGCATTCTCTAGTAGCAAAAAATAAAACATAAATTACATGAATAAATTATTTATAATATTAAATTAAATTAATTTTCAAGTTTTTCAGGTTTAACATTGTCATGATTTTAAATAACTTGGGCACATTCTCCTACGTATGCTTCATGGTTTTAGTACTGGCTAACAATAATAATAATATAATTCTGAAAAAATATATAGTATTCCACAGAAAATTTATTAGCAAGTTCTAAATCCATGGAACATACGTTGGAGGATATGCCTTAGTTATTCAAAATTATAACAATACTGACGTATTTCATTTTTAAAAGACAAAATTAATTATGTAATGTTGATTTATTAGAAATAATAGAGTGCGGCAAGTGGTGGAACTTCAATTTTGTTGCTTTTAAAACAGTGCTAAATATTATTTTTGAAATTTGGAAAAATGATTAAAAAGTAATATTTAGCTCTTTTTTATATTAACAAAATTCAAGTCCACCATACTCTGTTATTTCTAATAAATGAGCATTAAGTAATTTACTTTGTGTTTTAAAAGTGAGAAACGTCAACGTTGCAGGTGACAGCAGTTTTGTCCAGACTTAAAAAACGTTTTTTTTCTTCTTTTGCTATTGATTTGTTTTTGGTTTATGAGTTTTTATTTAATTAGGATGTTCTCCTTTAAAAAGAAATTATTAACACAATTATGTTTTTATTATATTAAACATGTTTGTTTTGCTAGGTTAACTGAATTAATTTCATATTTTGAAAGGAACCTTTCGGTAAATCTTTTTATTTTTTAAAAAGTTTTTTTTATTGTTAGACATATTTTTTATTTTTCTTTGTAGTTTTTGTAAGTTTTAGGTAATTTTAAATTGATTATTAATTTCATTATTTCAGCTGTCAACAACTGTCATTTCACGGTAGTAGTAGTAGTAGTAAACCATAGAGAAATCGACAAAGATAGTAAAAATTAACCTATTGCGCATGCGCATGCGTGTGGAGGCAAGCAGGCAACCAGGCACACATGCCTACCTGCCTCGGTTCCGCCTTACAAAAATGGTTCCTCCACTTGCTTATGCCTACATGCCTGTCCATGCCATCAAGTGGCGCGTAGGAGCTTCCGTAACTGATACTGTTTTGGCAAAATGCTGTGGACTTCCCAAGGTACATAAGAAGGATGTCCCTTTTCGTCCTATTATTTCTTTGGTCAGTAGTCCTACTTATTTTTTAGCTAAACATCTATATAATGATCTTAAAGATAATATTAGTCCGAAATCACATATCAATAACAGTTTTGATCTCATAAAAAAGTTGGAAAATATTTCAGTTCCTACTGATTATGTTTTGGTCTCTCTCGATGTCACTTCTCTTTTTACAAATATACCTTTAAAATTAGCTATACAAAGTCTTGAACGCAGAGCAACATTTTTGAATAATTGCCAAAAGCCATTAAATAAGATTATTCAGTGCACTACATTTTTGTTTGAAAATACGTTTTTTTCTTTTAATGACTCATATAACCAACAAGTTTATGGCACTCTAATGGGTTCCCCCATTTCACCATTGTTCACCGACATTGTAATGGATGATTTGGAAAGTGATTGTCTGCATATTTTAAAAAATGAACATAATTGTGTTCCACTGTTTTATCATAGATATGTTTATGATACCATCTGTTGTATACACAAAGATCATGTCAATTTAATTACCAGTGTTTTTAATTCCTATAATAATAATTTACAGTTTACTTATGAAATACAAAATAATAACCAAATTAACTTTTTAGATGTCACCTTAATTATAAAATATAATAAAATTAGCCATAGTTGGTATCAAAAACCCATTTCTTCTAGCAGACTCATTAATTACTTTTCTAATCATCCTATTCAACAAAAAATAAACATTGTTTACAACCTCGTGGACAGAGCATTGTTACTTTCACATCATTCGTTTCACAATGACAATCTAAAAAAAAGGTAAAACAAATTTTAACAGACAATGATTATCTATTAATTTTATTAATAAACATTTGAAAACTCGATGTAAAAAAATCGAATCTAAGATTAATAATATTCAGACAGTTCAAAATTCTTTATCTCACTTATATAAACATATTCCGAAAGTTTGTATCCCTTTTAATTATCCTGACTTTTTTAGATTGTCAAATATTTTTAAATCTTACAATATTCAATCCATACCTATTGTTAACAAAAATTTTAAATCAATTGTTAAGCTTGGCAAAGATCGTTCTGAAAAGTGGGACGAACTGAAATAAGCAAATCTTTATAAAACTGCGGCTAGCCAATACTAGGTAAACTCCGTAAGCAAGAAAACTCACAATATATTCTGAATTTAAACTTATTTATTCAGCAACAAATTAAAGTTCATGAAAATTACAAGGTTAAAGTAAATTACAATTGATATTCGTTATTGATTATTCGTTATTTGTTATTATATAATATTATTCTTCTGTCATTCATTACTCATTAAATGCTTGCCCTTCGGTATACGTTTTATTTTTGGTTTTTCTATGTTCAATATTATTAATGAAATAATAACTTCCATGTAGTTCTTAAATTTCCATTTTGAAATTTGAACAGGATGTTAAATGGTTCGATTAGCGTAGCAATCGATGACACAACAATTTGGAATACTGCTATGTTGCTGCTAGGCAGTTCGACGAATTACACTTCACAATTTGTTTAACAATAGTTAAGAACTTTTTGCGACGAACACCAACAATTCAAGACGATACTCTTAAAATTTGACACTTAAACACGCGTTCGACTCAATTTAGGTGTAAAGTTTTATAATTTTGACAATCCGACGGGCCGTACGATAATCTAAAAAAAAAAAAGTGGGACGAAACGTATATTGTTTATAAATTTAATTGTAAAGATTGTTCAGTATGTTATGTTGGTGAAACTAAACGTGCACTTAAAGAACGCATCAACGAACACATAACTCTAAAAAATAAATCTACAGTAATGAGTTTACACCAACTTAAACAAAATCATAAGTTTGATTGGGAAAATGTTCTCATCCTTGACCGTGAATCTGATTTTAAAAAGCGTCGTTTTTCTGAAATGTTATTTATTAAAAATATTAATTTTACCCTCAATAAAAAAATGATATTTCATATTTAAATAAAATTTATTTTCCTATAATCAGTAAATTAAACTCATGATTTCTGTTTTCGCTCTGTCCATATTATTGTTTATATTTTAAGTTCATGGACTCTTTCACTATTTCCTTTCAATGTAATTTATTTATTAATTTTAATTAAGTCTTGACAACATGCTTGTTACCATCTGACATGCCTTTTAACACTGTTCGACGAGTTACTTTGTAACGTTAAATTTGACGATGACGTATTTTATAATTTTTAAATTTGTTTAACAAAAAATTGTGTTTCTTAGTTTTCCATAGTACTTTTGGTTTAATTGTGTATTTTTGTCTATTTATTAGCCTAATGAGGATGATAAACAGTGATCATCGAAACGTAGCTTAAAAATAAAAAAGCAAATGACATACAAAATTTTGTGTTTTTTATGTGCTATTCACCTTCCTGAAATCCAATTTCAACTTCTCTATAAAAAAATTTGGAAGGAAATTTACTTCTTTTGAGATAATTGTATACTTCCGACGAGATAAAGAATGTAATAAAGATGGGACGCATAAGTTTATACCGATTGACATTTGATCGACTGGACATTTGGACGAAGGGCATTTGGACGAATTGACATTTGGACGAAATGACATTTAGACGAATCGACATTTGGACGAAATGACATTTGGACGAATCGATATTTCGACGAAATGACATTTGGACGAATCGACATTTTGACGAATGGACATTTGGACGAATCGACATTTGGACGAAAGGACATTTGGACGAATCGACACTTGGACGAATACCCAATTTTGACGAAAGGATATTTGGACGAATCGACATTTTGACGAAAGGACATTTGGACGAATCGACATTTTGACGAAAGGACATTTGGACGAATCGACATTTTGACGAATGGACATTTGGACGAATCGACATTTTGACGAAAGGACATTTGGACGAATCGACATTTTAACGAAAGGACATTTGGACGAATCAAAATTTTGACGAATGGACATTTGGACGAAACGACATTTGGACGAAAGGACATTTGGACTTTTTTGGCATATAAGTTTACTCTCTATGTTGTACTTGTTCATGGTTTCCAATTATCAAATATTCCAAGTGTTGTTTCTCCGTGAGATGGAGCTAGGGGTATTAAAATTTAGGTAATCTGTAGGTAAATTACCTAAAAATTATCAAAAAATAAAAAAAATTTCATTTTACAAACAATTGTAATTCTCCTAGCTCCATCTCTCGGATAAACACTAAACCCTATCAACACTTGGAATATTTGATAATTGGAAACCATGAACAAGTACAACATAGAGAGTAAACTTATATGCCAAAAAAGATTCGTCCAAGTGTCGTTTCATCAAAATGTCGATTCGTCCAAATGTCCATTCGTCAAAATGTCGATTCGTCCAAATGTCCTTTCGTCAAAATGTCGATTCGTCCCAATGTCTTTTCGTCAAAATGTCGATTCGTCCAAATGTCCATTCGTCAAAATGTCGATTCGTCCAAATGTTCATTCGTCCAAATGTCGATTCGTCGAAATGTCTTTTCGTTAAAATGTCGATTCGTCCAAATGTCATTTCGTCAAAATGTCGATTCGTCCAAATGTCCTTTCGTCAAAATGTCGATTCGTCCAAATGTCGATTCGTCCAAATGTCCTTTCGTCCAAATGTCGATTCGTCCAAATGTCCATTCGTCAAAATGTCCATTCGTCAAAATGTCGATTCGTCCAAATGTCCTTTCGTCAAAATGTCGATTCGTCCAAATGTCGATTCGTCCAAATGTCCTTTCGTCCAAATGTCGATTCGTCCAAATGTCCATTTGTCAAAATGTTGATTCGTCCAAATGTCCTTTCGTCAAAATGTCGATTCGTCCAAATGTCCTTTCGTCAAAATGTCGATTCGTCCCAATGTCTTTTCGTCAAAATGTCGATTCGTCCAAATGTCCATTCGTCAAAATGTCGATTCGTCCAAATGTTCATTCGTCCAAATGTCGATTCGTCCAAATGTCCTTTCGTCAAAATGTCGATTCGTCCAAATGTCCTTTCGTCAAAATGTCGATTCGTCCAAATGTCCTTTCGTCAAAATGTCGATTCGTCCAAATGTCGATTCGTCCAAATGTCGATTCGCCCAAATCTCCTTTCGTCCAAATGTCGATTCGTCCAAATAACCATTCGTCAAAATGTCGATTCGTCCAAATGTCCTTTCGTCAAAATGTCCTTTCGTCAAAATGTCGATTCGTCCAAATGTCGATTCGTCCAAATGTCATTTCGTCGATATGTCAATTCGTCCAAATGCCCTTCGTCCAAATGTCCAGTCGATCAAATGTCAATCGGTATAAATTTATGCGTCCCAATACTACACGTGAGATGGAAAAACCGTTGTAGACACTGTCTGATGTTAAAAAAATGGTGCTCTTTGCTTCTCCCTTGCGTCCCCGCTCTCTTGACGTAGATCTCAATTTTTAGAGAGACTAAAAAATGTCCGTTGTAGACCCCTTGTGTCTCCGTTTCCTCGCGCAGATCGCACCATGACCTTTTTTTTGTGTTCCCTGCGCCCACTCTCCCGAATAGCTACCACAACTACTTCTTCCTTGCATTAGAAAATATAGGAAGCCTGCCATAGTTTGTAATTCGTCAAATATTGTTTCTTCTTCCAGATGCTAGCGACATGCTTGACATCTTATATGACATAATCTTTTCTTTTCAGCATTCTCAATTATAAAATCTTTTCTACTCTTGTCTAATATTCATATACAATAATAACCTAAATGAAACAATGATAACAATTCTCATATTTATGAGAATTGAATATAGACACAAATAATAGTGTTTATAACAATATATATATATATGTATATAGTAAATACATAGGTTACGAATGTAACACACCTATACCAAGTTTAACTGAAATTTTTTTGACTAACTGATTTTTCGTTTTTTTACCTTAAAAAAAATTCAGATTTAAAAAAAGATATTTTCTATTGTTTCATCTCAAATTAATTTTGATATTTATTTTTTAAAATTTATAGACAAATATGTTGTTCTAAGTTCACAATCCTAATTTGGTTCAATCCTATATAATAATTTGCCAGTGTCCCTTTAGCTGAAAGTTTTCGTTTCAAAATGGGCGTAGAGATTTGGCGTTGTTCTCCTATTGTTCTCCTTTTGTCAAAATTACAATGAGATGATTATTAATATTTTCTTTACCTTTAAGGAGTAAGGGTATTCTGGTCGTTTATTAGAAATTACCAAATGATTCGATTGGTATTTTATGTCAGTAAGGTTCGCCTCTTTTTGAAAAATGGTGTTGATGAGAAGGGATAGTTTTGTTTTATAAGGTCGAGTGAAAGGATCGTCCTGAATCTAAGAACGCAAAGAGGATCTAAGGTGAATTTTTGACAGGTAGGTGATTTTACTTGTCTATAAATATAAATTAAAATGTTTATTTACATTTACAAACAGATTTAGATTACTTTCCAAAATTTAAATAAGATTTGGTTAAACTCGAGTTTAGTAGCCGCTTACCGAGATAATATAGAGAGATTCCATACCAAAAAGATTAAAGTTGCAAGTCAAGTTTTTGATTTTGATCAAAGTTGGTCAATTTGTAGTATTTAGGGTAGTAATAACTTAGTCAAGTATTTTTGAAAAATTTTCAAAATTTTAGGAATTACGTTACTTTGAATTTTTTCTCTTTATTTTTTCAAATTCTTGTAATTTAAAGAGTTTTTAACAGATTTCAATAAAATTTAGAGGTTGTATATAGAAAACTATAAGGTTTTAAATAAATTTGAAGTAGATTTAAAAACTTCAAAAATTCATGTATAAAAGCACAAAAAATTCAGGCTACGGGCCTGGACAGTAACTCAAAAAAGTGTAAGGCATAAAAAAGCGTTGCAAATTAATTTAATCTTACTTTACTACTAAACTCCAACCATTGGTTTTTTGTGACACTGTCAGACTACTAGGTATTCCTATTAATTTATTATTAAAAATTGAAAGAATTAAAAAGAGAAAACTAAAATAATTTTCTGGTTCCGCTATTGTATTTGCCGGGACTATTTCATCGTTTTGCTTTTCGAGCAAACTTCTTTTTTAGAGTAGATTTCTGTATATCTACAATGTTTGTGTCAATGAAAGCAGAAAATCGTTTGCAGAGAATCTTCAAAATCGTTTGCAGAGTATCTTGCAAAATTTTTTGCAATTAATTTTCTGCTTTCATTGATTTAAAAACTGTAGATATTCAGTAATCTGCTCTAAAAAAGAAGGTTGCTTGAAAAGCAAAACTTTAAAATGGTCCTGGTAACCACATTAAGTCGAATGATTTTTTAAATAAGTATATAGTTATAAATGTATAGTTGTAAAAATTGTCTGGTCTACTGCTAACAGTTATTTAGGGGAAACTGCCCTAAGTTGGATAGCCATTCCAACTATAAATATATTAAAAATTATTTATTTTACCGAAATCAATCTTGAGTAGTAAATTTAGACTCAATTAATCTGCAACGCTTTTTCGTACCTCACTGAGAGAAATAGATCTTCAAACTTACTATCCACGATATTAAAATATACTAATTTTAATATCCGGGTATTATGTTTAATAATCTAAATATTAACCCTTAAAGTGTAACGTGTTTTTTGGCACCCTTAAGCTGTAACGCTGGGTCACTTGTGCCTTAAGCCTAAAAAAGTGCTTTAAAGTGCTCTGAAAAACCCGGAAAAATTCATAGTCTTTCGTCAACTATCCTAGTATAGGGACTAATCATTATATTGCCGATATGCTCATTTGTTTAAACAATACAATTCTTTAAACAAATAAAAATGTGAAAAAAATCATAACTTTGGATTGAATGGATATTTTTTAAAATTTCAAAAAGTAAATTAAAGCTTAAGAGTGGTGCTTTAAGAAAAAAAATATTGAAAGTCTGCAAAAATGAATGGAATGCTTAAGTTTTGAGCATGAAAATCACGATTTTTCACATGTAGCATTACGATAATCGACTTGGCGACCTCGTGAAAAAAATCTCCTTATGTGACCTGTACGACATAATCTTATCTAAAAAACATTTTACAACAATATTCTGTATGAAAAACATCAATTCATAATGAAAAAATATAAAAATATGGAAAAATACATTTTACTTATTTTGTTTTTTCGCCAACGTAAACTGTAACGCTGGGTCACTTGTGCCTTTTTAGACTTTCTTTTTGCTCTTGTGACAGTTGTTCATGCACCAAATTATCGGCACTTGTGGAGCACTTAGTATTCTAGAATACAATTTTTTTAGTATAGTTTTGCCCCACCTCTTGTCCCTCCTTTTGAGTTATCAAGGTGTAACAGTTTGACAGAGGTACAAGTGACCCAGCGTTACAGCTTAAGGGCTAAGTTTCAATATGTGGATGCTAAATTTAAATATTCACGAATATCTATATTTTGATGCCTTACAGTTTTTTGTATTACTGTCGACAAAGAAAAATTTGTAATATACATTTGTCATTGTTTCACAATTGTTAGACTATTTAATCAGATCGGCAAATTTATCACCTTCAATAGCATTTAAATTTCTGTCTTACTTGAGGTAAAATTAATTAAATAAAAACTATTTTTAAACTTTTTGACATTACCATTCGTTATTTATTCATAAATATTTATTTATTTCTTATAATATTCATAGATAGTTGTCAGGAATAAATCATTGTAGTTTATTCATTTACAATATTTTTAAAAACAAATAAAACTCAAAAATAAAAAGCTTTTATTATATTGTGACGAAATTAAAAAATATGAATTAGCACACATAGAAAAATAGGTTTAAAAAAATTTTTTTGTGCTTTTATACATGAATTTTTGAAGTTTTTAAATCTACTTCAAATTTATTTAAAACCTTATAGTTTTCTATATACTCCCTATAAATTTCATTGAAATCAGTTAAAAACTCTTTAAATTACAAGAATTTGAAAAAATAAAGGGTATCAAATTCAAAGTGACGTAACTCCTAAAATTTTCAAAAAATTTTCAAAAATACTTGACAAAGTTATTACTACCCCTAAATACTACAAATTGACCAACTTTGATCAAAATCAAAAACTTGACTTGGAACTTTGATCTTTTTGGTATGGAAACTCTATGGATATTATAGAATATATATGTATATTGTTTAATATTTAGAACTTATTGAGTTATTTTAGGTTTTGAGACGTGTTTATTATAATAATACAATAGAATTATTATTATTAGTTATTATAAAATTAATTTTAATGTTGATAATATTTAATAATACCATATAATAATATTATTTATTAGTAGGGGAGAGGGCCCCAAGTTGGACACCCTTTCGTCTTATTGCTGTAGAATCCAAACCAAATAAAATATATTAAAATATTTTATACCGGATGAAAGTACAATTTATAAGGTAACTTATGGCCACAGAGATAAAATTTTATTTTGAACATAAACATTTTTTAAAGCGTTTTTTCTAATTGTAAAAATTTTCGGTCTAAAAAAAAGTGGCCCCAAGATGGACACCTTCTTAAAAGTCTCTGAAAATTGTAGTAAATAAAAAATTAACATCCTGTAACAATTCTTAACCTGATTTTTAATCATTTTACGGAATTTATCAGGAAATAACATTTCCTAAAACTTCAATCTAATAGCTTAACAGTAAAAAGTAATAAAATATCGAAAAATATAGATATATCAAATTCTCTAACGATAACATCACATTTTATGGTCGAAAATAAAAAATTTTAATTAATTGTCTCAAAAAATTATTAAAAAAAGTGTAAAATCGAAAATATGCAAATAAATACATTGAGATTTGAGGCCTGTCCATCTTAGGGTACATGGCACCATTTTTTAATCCCAAGTAAAAATATATATACGAACACTGAATTAGTAAAATTATTTTAGGATATTATTATACGATAAATAAAGAATATTATAACGTTAAGTACTCATTCTAAATCATAAATTTAAGTAACTTTACCAACTTAAGAAAAAACTGTTACAAAACTTTTTTCGACCCAAAATTACGTGGCATGTATAGAAGAAAAACCAACTGGTTTTTTTTTCTTCAAATGTGCATCAAAATCTTCGTCTAGACAAACAACAAAAATGACAAAAAGCATAAGGTGCTGCCACCATAAACAAAAATTTTATACGAAATGTCCATCTTGGGGCTCTGTCCATCTTGGGGCCCACTCCCCTATGCTTTTAATTGTAAATAATAAAATTATTTATTTTTAGTCATTATTTAAGAATATGAAGAAATAATTTTTTATGGGAATATTTAAGATTTTTTAAAATTATTTTTGATTACATTAATGTAAGGTGTCATTGAGGTGTAGTTAACATTTATTTTTTTGTAGGAGAGAGGGACCCAAGTTGGACAGGGCCCCAAGATGGACATTTCGTATATAATTTTAAGGTGACAGCGCCTTATGCTTTCTGTCATTTTTGTTGTTTGTATAGACGAAGAAAAAAAAGTTTTTTTATATGTTTTTCTTAATTTGGTAAATTTATTTAAATTTATGATTAAGAATAGGTACTTAACGTTATAATATTCTTTATGCAACTCAGGCGTTTTATGGTCACTTTACCTACCTATATAGGCGCATCCTAAGTTCTTCCTTATAGTCCAGCGGTCAATAAAGTGCCCATTATTACCCTAGGGCAATAATGGATACTTTATGGACAGCTCGCAGGTCAATAATGTGCCCATTATTACCCTAGGCCAATAATGGTCACATTATTGACCTTCTCGCGGGTCAATAAAGTATCCATTATTACCTTAGGGCAGTAATGGTTACTTTATTGACCTGCTGGGCTATATGGAAAAACTTAGCATGCACCGGCATAGGTAGCGTAGAGTGACCATAATACGCCTTTGTTGCATAAAGAATCGTATGTACCATGTGTCATAGGTGCGTCTTTCGTCTCGCGCGATATTTCCAAACTCGTCTCCGGCTCGAGCGACCTCGGCTTCGCCTCGGTCTTGCTCTCGCCTGCAACTCGTTGGAAATATCTGCGCTCGACTATAAAGACGCACTTATGACGCTTGGTGCATAATATACTATTATTTATCGTATAATAATATTCTAAAATGATTTTACTGAGTTTCTGTTTGTACAGAAAATTTTACTGAGGATAAAGAAATTGGGTCATGTACCCTAAGATGGACAGGCCGAAAATCTCAATGTATTTATTTTCATATTTTTGATTTTACAGTTTTTGGAATAATTTTTTAAACCAATTAAAATTTTTTATTTTCCAACACAAAATGTGATGTTATCGTTAAAGAATTAGATATATCAATAGTTTTCGATATCTTATTACTTTTAACTGTGAATCTATTAAATTGAAGTATTTAGGAATGTTATTTCTTAATAAATAAAAAAATTAAATTAAATTCAATTCAAAATATATAATTTTTTATTCGGTTTGGATTCTAGAGCAATAAATCGAAAGGGTGTTCATCTTGGGTCCCTTTATTTTATATATGGGGCAAATTTTTTCAAGTGTCCAGCTTCAAAATTAAAAGTTGTCGGATCAAACTAATATTTGCACAAACTTTAGTACTATGGGTAAGTACTTTAACCACCAAATATAATGCGATTTAATTTAAAATTGTAGAGGGGGGAGGAGGTTGAAGATTTGGGTAAAGTAAGAACATTGAGTTTTTCAAAAAATCGTAGCCGCTAAATAACGAAATGAAAAAAAACTTCACCTCTATTTTTTCGAAAAGTTTTTCCTGCTCTTTCATATGGTGAAAAAGTTTAAATAAAAAAAAATTTAACACTCTACCTTCATTTTTATGGATGATATTTATTTGTTAATTAATTTTTTATAAATATTTTGTTCTTTTGATATGTTTAAAGTACACAACTTAAGCTTTCTTTTAAGAAAAAAAAAGAGAAAAAAAGGGTCCATTTTGAAAAAAAAGTTAAAAAAAATTTTAATTTTCAAAAAGAAGGGTTAAATTTTGATTTTAATAAAAAACTTTTTTACCATGTAAAAGACCAGGAAAAAACTTTTCGAAAACATAGAGGTGAAATTTTTTTCATTTTGTTATCTAGCGGCTACGATTTTTTGAAAAACTCAATGTTCTTCCTTTACCCAAATTTTCTACCTCCTCACCCCTCTATAATTTTAAATTTAATTGCATAATATTTGGTGGTTAAAGTAAAAATTGCTTTTAGACTTTTCATCCGCATGTATTCCTCTACTATTTTACCAAGTTTCATCGAAATCGAAGAACAAGGGGACAACTTTGATTTTTTAGGGCTGGTCTCACCCAATAGTAAAATTGCAAATAGTGATAAACAAAATGTTAATAAACGAGTCAATCATTTTCGGAAACTAAAGCTACAAGAAGATATCCTTACCAGTGGCTTTTTCCAGGTTAATTTTATATACGGTTTTTATGCGTAAAAACGAGATTTATATTGAATACCCCAAAAATTTTTAAAAAAATAAAGAAAAATGATGAATTTCCTTTTAAAAATTGTCCAAAAGTTTTTTAAAAGCGTCAAATATAATCTAAGAGAATTTTAAAGTCCATCATCAACCCCAAAACTACCCCTATTTTTCTTTTTTATGTAAAACTATTGTGAAAAGTAAAAAATATTTTTTTTTACTAGTATTGTTGTACAATTATACATTTTTTCAAGTGCACCAGTTTCAGTTTTTAGCTCCTACCCCTAATCTTATAACAACTCCTATGCCTTATCAGAAATTGGAAAATATCTCTGGGGCGAAATTTCTGTACCGATCCAACTAAAAAAAAAAATTTCCTCCGATTGGGCTAAAACTTGCCCTAAGTTTAGGTCTATGCATGAGTACATTAGCCACCAAGTATTACTAAATTTCATCATTAACTGTGTAGTGGGGAGGGGGGTCAAGTTTTTGATGAATGGTGGGTGGACTAGTTTTTCATCACTCGTAACTTTTATACGGTCAATCGCACAAATTTTTGACCTATATAGTTTTGAAAGGGTTTTTTCTGCCCTTTCAAACGGTAAAAAGAATTTTTTCGAAAATTAAAAATTTGACCCTTTTTTTAAAAAATCAAAAATATTTTTGACTTTTTTTTTCAAAATCGACATTTTTTTTTTCATTTTTTATTTTTTGAAAATAAAGTTTAAAATGTGTACTTTGAGTACACCAAGTATGAAAAGGTCCTTTTTTTTGTTTTCGAGATATTAAATAATGAATTTTTAAAAATTAAATAAAAAATAGTATATTATGCATCAAGGGAGGGAAGTCCGTGTTTTTTTGTCAAGCACAAATGTTCGAAGAACGAGTGTAGCACGAGCGTAGCGAGTGCGAAACGAGTTCGTTTCGCACGAACTGTTCGGGAGTTTTTTTACCTCTAACGTTCACTGACCTAAAAACTGTGAGTTCTGCCCCGCTTAAGGCGAACGAAAACGCGAGGTTTTCGTGCATGTGTGGTAGAAAAGATTAATAATTCTTTAAAAAAGTAAATTTAGAATTAATATGAATTTTTATTCTAAAGACAATAAAAATTAACATCCAACAAAACCCAAATATATAACATTTTGCATAAAAAGTATTAAATAAAAAAAATTTAAATAATTATTAATAAAATGTTAATTATGACATTCTTAGCGTCCAAATAAAAAAAATCATAAGGTCAATTCTCTTTTTATTGTATGACTTATTTATTTGTTTATTTATTTATATGTTTAAGAAATATATCAAAAAGTACCTACCTATATTTTTACAATCGCTAGTAAGAAGAAATTAAGGAAAATAGCTATCCGTGTACTTTAAGTAGGATCAAAGTTTATATCCCCTTTGTCCACAAAATTGTTTTCGTTTTTTTTTGTCTTTAAGAATATAGTAAAATATTGTAGTACTGCTGTCTTCTTTTTTTATTTCAATTATAGAAGTATTAAAATACTTTTTCTGTTGTAATAAAATAATCTTGTTTTGTCTAATAATGTATCCTTTGCTTAGAATAGTTCAAATTTTGGCGCCTATTTAAAGTAGTATCAAAAGTTGCCACAGGGTGGCCAACTTTTCTATTTCTCACAGTACAGATGCGTATTATATTTTATATAAGAGCTTAATATTCAAGTTTTTTATTCTATAAGGATACGTTTTCAGGTTTGTACAAATTATCTTGGTTTCTTTTTCGTATTATATACTTTTAAAAAACTAATAATATTTTTGTATTGTTGGAATAAGTTTTCTGTCAGATATTAGATCTTTTAAATTTGAGTTTTAAATACATTAAACGCAGGTTTGTGAATCTCTCTTTTTATATCGTTTGCTAACATATAGCGTAAGTAAATTTAATATTTTCTAACAATCGTTTTATTTAATAAAATAGTTTTCATTTGTTTATTGGTATTTTAATCAAACATGGCTCCTAGTAAGCCATTAAAAGTTTGTTATAATAGATGCCTTAATCCCTTTAAAAGAAAAAGCCATCTAAATAGAGCATTACGTCCCGTAGCTGGGAGTGTACAAAGTAGATACTCTTTTCCACCAGGAGCAAAAATTTGCTTGAAATGCAATTTTGATTTAAAAGAAGAGATGAAGACTTCAACAACAGTTGAAAAACCTTCAAGCTCATATATTGAAGCACAGGAAAATGAAGTAAGTGAAATAGATCTTGAAAAACCTGGTGGATTTATTGAAGAATATGATGATCGGACAAATGATAATGACTTTGTTTTAACTCCAAATAAAATAACTAAGTCTAAATGTTCTGATGACGATTATGAACATCACAAATCGTGTGTAGAAATCTTTGATCAAATTAAGGAAAAATTTGAGAACTCAGACAATTCAGCAGAAAAATTTCAGCTTCTTACACTTTTACCAAAATCTTGGAGTAGTAATAAGATAATGACAAAATTTAACGTTTCCGATAGACATGCAAGAAATGTAAAAGATGAAGTAGCTAAATATGGTATTTTGGCTTTTCCAAAACCAAAAAAAGGAAATCCAATATCGACTGAAACAGTGAATTTAGTTAAAGATTTTTACAATCGTGATGATATCAGTCGCATGATGCCTGGCATGAAGGACTTCATATCTGTCAAAAATGCAGATGGAACTCGTCAACACGTACAAAAAAGGCTTTTATTATGCAATTTAAATGAACTGTATGAGCAATTTAAATCAGAACATAAGAACGTCCAAATAAGTTTATCAAAATTTTCCCAACTTAGGCCTACCCATTGTGTGTTGGCTGGAAGTAGTGGAACACACACTGTTTGTGTTTGCACGTATCACGAAAATGAGAAATTAATGCTAAATGAAATTGATATTGAACATTTAACTAAAGACCATCAATTACAATTAGCTGATTATCATCATTGCATAAAAGCTATAATTTGTCCTATTCCGAGTACTTCTTGTTACTTAGGAGATTGTGGACTATGTCCAGGTACAAATGTTTTAAGAGAGATTTTAATTAAAGCTTTTGATAAAGATTGTGTTGAAGAGGTAAAATGTGAAATTTGGATGCAGGCCGACAGATACAGTTTAAAAACACTGGTACTAAATGTTGATGAATTTACAGAAGATTTATGTAAACGCTTAAATAAGTTGAAAGTACATGATTTTATTGCCAGAGAGCAAGCATCTTTTTATAAAAATCTAAAGGAAAAATTAGTGCCAGGTGAGTTT
Source organism: Ganaspis brasiliensis (assembly GCA_037103525.1). Taxonomy (NCBI): domain Eukaryota; kingdom Metazoa; phylum Arthropoda; class Insecta; order Hymenoptera; family Figitidae; genus Ganaspis; species Ganaspis brasiliensis. The sequence goes on along the minus strand of JAZKLR010000041.1, from coordinate 839,992 downwards.
GTCATTTCATGTGATTTCGCTGAAAATTATGCCTTTATTGTTCAAAACGCTGCCCAAGCTTTTCACTGGAACAACAATCAAGCTACCATCTTTACAGTAGTCATATACTATAAAGTAGAAGATAATTTGTTACATAAAAGCATGGCTATTATTTCGGACAATTTGTCACATGACACTGCGAGTGTATATGAATATCAGACTGTCATCATGAACTATTTGAAAGAAAATTTTGAAGTAAAAAAAGTTTTTTACTTTACAGACGGAGCAAAGCAGCATTTTAAGAATAAATATTCTTTTGCTAATCTTCTAGCTCATACACAAAATTTTGGAGTTCCTGCAGAATGGCATTATCATGCCACTGCCCATGGTAAAGGTGCTTGTGATGGCGTAGGAGCTAATATAAAAAGAGGAGCTGCTCGTGCAAGTCTCCAAGCCTCTTCAAAAGAACACATTCTTAATGCAGAAAATCTATTTAACTGGGCAAAGAAAAACTGCAAAGAAACTCACATTTTTTTTAAAAGTAAAGAGACTCTTGCTTCAACTACCCAAATGTTGAAATGCAGATTCGATAGTGCAGTAACAATAACTGGTAGTTCTCAATACCATTCCTATATACCACAAGAAGATGGTAGAATTCAACTAAAAAAATTCTCATCTGCGATGGAAAGTGACTTTTTTCCGAAACCGTTGAACAAAACTCCAAGAAAAAGAAGGAAAAATCCAAAAGCAGTCAAATCTAATACAAAGGTTTCAAAAACAACGAAATCAAACAAAACCAATAAAAAAACTAAGTAAAACAAGCTCAATCATTTAAATCTAATTACACATATGGAAAATATTATCATACAACTCATTACACAGTTACAACATAAAATACGAATCATATTTTTAACAAAAGTTAAAATTAACATATTAACACATTTACATATTACACAGCTGTAATGCAGGCATTGAAATAACTCACATGACAGTCTAAACCCTGTAAAATGCAGATAGCAGTACTACAATATTCTACTATATTCTTAAAGACAAAAAAAACGAAAACAATTTTGTGGACAAAGGGGATATAAACTGTGATGCTACTTAAAGTACACGGATAGCTATTTTCCTTAATTTCTTTTTACTAGCGATTGTAAAAATATAGGTAGGTAGTTTTTGATATTTTTCTTAAACATATAAATAAAAAAAAATTCACATAAATAAATAAACAAATAAATAAGTCATACAATAACAAGAGAATTGACCTTATGATTTTTTTTATTTGGACGCTAAGAATGTCATAATTAACTTTTTATTAATAATTATTTAAATTTTTTTTATTCAATACTTTTTATGCAAAGTGTTATATATTTGGGTTTTGTTGGATGTAAATTTTTATTGTCTTTAGAATAAAAATTCATATTAATTCTAAATTTACTTTTTTAAAGAATTATTACTTTTTTTTATTTAATTTTTAAAAATTCATTATTTAATATCTCGAAAACAAAAAAAGGACCTTTTCATACTTGGTGTACTCAAAGTACACATTTTAAACTTTATTTTCAAAAAATAAAAAATGAAAAAAAAAATGTCGATTTTGAAAAAAAAGTCAAAAATATTTTTGATTTTTTAAAAAAAGGGTCAAATTTTTAATTTTCGAAAAAATTCTTTTTACCGTTTGAAAGGGCAGAAAAAACTCTTTCAAAAGTATATAGGTCAAAAATGTGTGCGATTGACCGTATAAAAGTTACGAGTGATGAAAAACTAGTCCACCCACCATTCATCAAAAACTTGACCCCCCTCCCCACTACACAGTTAATGATGAAATTTAGTAATACTTGGTGGCTAATGTACTCATGCATAGACCTAAACTTAGGGCAAGTTTTAGCCCAATCGGAGTAAATTTTTTTTTTAGTTGGATCGGTACAGAAATTTCGCCCCCCCTATAACTTTTCTATTCTTATAAAATATTGCATTTAATGGTTTTTTGGGTTCCTGATGAAGATTTTGGAAGTAATATTTAAGAATTCAAAATAGCATGGCGTATCCAAAATATCGGATTAGCAAAATCAGGAACCCTTAGATATAAATTTTCAAATAAATGTTCCCATTTTCTTAGTAAAAATTAATTTTTTTAATTTATTAATAGAATTTACATTTTGATATTAAAAATTCTATTATATCAATATCTATTTTTCTATTTACTTTCTGTTTTGCTTATACATATATTCTCTAGGTTATATTTATAGAGTATAATGAACTATCTTTCCTCGAACATCGACAAAAAAGAATGTGCGCGACGAATCAAAATGACTGAGAGAGATTGATTTCTTTTTATTTTTTATTTAAATAAAATAAGCTTTAGAATCATGTTTTATTGACATATATTCATTTGCGGTAACAGCTATACTTTGACGAATGTGTTCAGTTAGTAAAGAATTAAAAAAATTAAAGAAGAAACGTATTATTTTTGGCCCACCACACAAATTTCGGAGTGTTTTTTGAGCGAAATTAAAAAATTTTTGTTTTATTGCTTCTAAAATAAAGTTAATAATTACACAGGCCTGCAAAATTTCACTTTTTTTAGTTTCTAAAATGAGTTAGGGTGATTCTTGTAGGTTTTTTCGTGCTCAACACGAATCTGTTGTGTAAAATGGTCCATCACGTCAGGATTTTGAGTAATTTGAGGTCAAATGTCCAAAAAATGGCTGTTTTTGCCATTTTTGGGAATTTTTTCTGGAGAACCGAAATTTTTTTATTAATTTTCTATATTAGTTGCACATAATATGTATTGTCAGCTTTAAAATCTATTCTTAGAAATTAATTTACGATGATTTTTAAAGAAGTTATGAATATTTCAATTTATGAGATTAATCACATTAACCCTCTGCGCACAAGTTTCTACCGAAAAAGACGTTTCCAAATGCATACATTTTTCAGACTGATGGATTTTAATATAACTTGGTATATTTGGGTTTTTAGAGACGCTGATTACGAATCTGAAGTCAGAATTACAAAATTCAAAATGGCAGATCCAACATGGCGGACGAATTTTTAAAAAATTCTTGGATTTTAAAATAACTTGGTATATTGGGGTTTTTAGAGTCGCTGATTACGAACCTGAAGTCTGAATTACAAAATTCAAAATGAAGGATTTAATATGGCAGACAAATTTTAAAAAAATTGTTGAATTTTAATGTAACTTAGTACCTTGGTGTTTTTGGGGTCGCTGATTGCGAATCTGAAGTCAGAATTACAAAATTCAAAATGGCAGATCCAATTTGGCGGACGAATTTTTAAAGAAATTTGGATTTTAATATATTTTGGAACTAAGAGTTTTCGAATTTTAAAAAAATTTTTTATTCGCATTTTCATATATTACGTTTTAAATAAAATAGCCTTAAATACGCCTAGGATACACCAATCATGCGGTTATGTTCAAGGTTATGTCAAAAAAATTTTATTGCTTCAAGTTTATCTTTTGACTAAGATGTGCTTTTACTGTTTACATGAAATTTAAAGGACAAATAAAAATTTTATGTTAGATTTATGAAATTAATAAATTCAAAAAATTATTATACTTACTTTTAGTAATAAATATGATTATAACTTTTTAAACTTGGCTACTTCTTAAAATAAAGAATGGAATACATTCTAATATTTGTCTTACATTTTATTGTTACAAATTAGACGCGCGCAATATCCTGCTAGTACCTAATATTCCACAAAATTTTGTTTAACTCGGTCAAGTCATTTAAATGTGATTGGCGTACAAACTTTTGTGATGTATGTATATTACGTTTAATTATTGTTTTCATTGTTAGATGAAATACAAATTGATGAGTTACAAATATGTGTAATGTTTGATTCGGTTCATGCTGCTAAAAATATGCAGAACCATTTTATAGATAAAGATTTAGAAATAAATTTTAGAGACCCGACAAGGATAAGGACGTTGAAAGAAAGTATGTTTTTTGGGTTCATGTTCAACTGGCATATGACATCATCAACATAGGGATTCGCTATTCAAATTTATGCCAAAATTAACAAATGCCCACATCAGGCTAGAAACAATTTTAAAAAATGAAAGTTTTTTACTGCACCAAAGCCGAAAGTAGGGGCTGCAATCCCGTAAAGCGGGATCCCACGCCTTTTGATAGCTTGCGGATCCTGCATAAATTTTTTCGGGATCCGCAAAAAGTGTCATTTTTTTATATAAGCGTGTCTTGCTCACTTTTATTTGTCTACATATCTTAATAAGTGTAGGACATTTTTTATTTTTCCGACTCTACCTAAACGCGTAAAGGAAAAACTTCAGGTTGACATACTTTAGCATTCTTGATGATAACTTGTTATAAAATTAACATATTCTAAGGTCAACATAGCATTCGCATTGGCAAAAGGATCTAAAAATCCAGAACCCTAAAACAAAAATCATTTGAATTCGTAAAAAAAATTTACACCAAATTTTTAAAACTAATTCAAATTAACCTTTGAATTTTAGCTTAAAGGTTGCCACCGTCTGGAAAAGTTACTAAAAACATAGAAAAATTCAAATAAAAACACTAGATTTATAAACTTTATCAAAATTTATTTAATTTTACTTCTAAAATACTTCACTCTTCGCTGAAAGAAAATTCTAAACATTGAAGACTCATGAAAAATAAATGTTTGAGTAAATGAAGAAACAATACGGGGTGGGGTTTCAACCAGCAAGCCAAAAAAGGGGTCAACTTACATTTTTGATAAAATTTTCGAATTAATTGAAAAAATTGTAAATTACTGAGATACTTAAGAAAGTATTAACGAAAGAAATGTCTGACTATGAAAGTGACGGAACAAAGGGCAAACATTTGTCTATTCTTTATGACTATTTAAAAATTATACCATTACCAAAAGGAGAGGCGAAAAAAGTATTCTCAGCAGCAGGATACATTTTTAGTTCCTTTGTAATGATTTGACTTTTTATGCTCGCGAATTTGCTCGTCGGATGGAGCCAAGATTCTTTATATTTTATTCTTTGATCAAAATTTGGACGTTTACGTGTTATTTCATTACAACATTTATTTGATTCAAGGACTCGAATGATTCTAATTCTTAATGCTAGTGTAGGTGAGGTGAAGTCAGTAATGACACAGCGATTATAAAAATAACAAAATATATTCTTTCATTCTGACCAAGTGAGATTACATATGTTTTGTATCTGATTTTAAACAAAAAAAGGTGTTTATATAAGAAAAGCGAAGGAATAATATAATCAAAATAAAAAAAGGCAATCGTGAGTGTCATCCAAGCTCCTTCCATTAGGTCAAATCGGCCCTACTATCGTTCCTAGGCAAAATCTGTATCATTCGTAAAAAAGGAAAGAAACCGTGTGTTATTAAATTTTACGGTTGGTTGACTTAGCGTACTTAAATAATAATTGGGAGTTTCAACATACGCCCTGTGTTAAGCTCAGGTGCGCCTGAGCCCATTACAGAACGTACTGACGAATCCTGGCGACAGTAGTGACGGTGCGCCGCCACTACGATCGCTCAGTCTCGTAAAATTCCTGCTCTTTAATATCTCAAATTCCCTTTCTTTTTTTCTTTCTCTAATGAAACAAATCCTTAAACTAAAGTCTACATAATTTATAAATTTATCTCTAGTTTTCTAGGGGGGGAGGGGGTGAAGAGCAGCTGATTATAGTGGGTGGAGCGCCACCCACTACCCTCAGGATTTCTTCTATCTTAAACAAATATAGTGGGTGGTGCGCCATCCACTATCTTTGATTCAGACACGTGAATCTTCGAACTCCTAGAAACGCTTGTTGCCATCAAGGTGTCTGTGATTGGTGCGCCAATCACAGTCTCCTGTCAAGCCAGCAGTACCTCGTGGAGCACCACGTGGTATTGACTTTGGAAGCGAGTCTAACATGGACCCGAGGTGCGCCTCGGGCCCACCGAGTGGGCAGACTGCTGAATCGGCAGGCGAGCATCGCTTTTCATAGCTCGCTCGCCTGGCTGAGTGCAGGCTTGGTGGTAGGGACGAGAGCCGCGCGTCGAAGCTGCGCGTTCGCTTGCTCTTTTGGAGAGCGGTTGTAGACCGCTATACTTTAATATCGTGATTATGTGAGTGTGAAAACTCACATCATCACACCTTAAGGGGGCCATTCTGTGTGACGGACCGTTTTTTAGCGTCTTTCAGGATTGACATAATATTTTTAATTAAATGAATAAGACAGATAGTTGATTATACTTCCAATGTAAATAAATACTTAAATCCATATATTTTCTTTCTTGGTCACAAAAGTAATAAATTAATTAATTAATTAATTTCCCTCAACGCAGGGAATGTTTCAAAAACATTGAGGGATCTCGCGGGATCTCCCAGGATTGTTGTCGGATCCCGCAAATAATCCCGCGGAGTTGAAAACTATGCGGATTGGAACCCCTGCCGAAAGTGAGACAATGTCAGAATTCATTTGTCAAGCCTCAGGAATGAAAAGTAATATTACTATTTTAATATCTGTATTATTTAATTTAAATTCCTCACATCTTTATTACCCTTTTATGTCCATATACAACATTTATGTCCCAACTACTTTTCCATTTTTTTGAAAATAAAATCCATATATGTTTTTAATTAGTTGTTTGGTTTTAAAGTGTAAATTTTTTACATAGATCCAGTTAAAATGAGAGAAACTGAACTAAAGATGACACAAAAAACAGTACACACAGCTGACTACATTTTATTTAAGGACAAGTTGTTCGATTCGATTAACGGACAATGCTTAGAACCGGACAAACCTTTACGTTGTGTCATTAGTGATGACAGTCCGCAACTACAGTTTTGTGAAGATGCCAAAATAAAATTTAAAAATATGACATTCCTTGACAAACAAACAAAAGAACGAAAACGAAACCCACCTTCCTTAAACGAGTGGCCACAAATTTTGACTACTATGAAAAAAGTTTGGAAGATAGTTCAAGAACTAGGTTTTCAAAATTTGAAATAAGGACTCTTGAACCAAGACGTTTTAGAAAAGTAATTTCTAATTTAAAGAGGATTCAGCTACAGGTTTACGAATCTGACATGCACTCAAGTTGAAGGGCTGTTAAAACAGTTTTGATAAATAATTTAACGTCGCAGCAAACTGTTGGGGCAAATTACAAAAGAGTCAATGTTGTCTTCTTTATCCGAGTTTATCGTAGGCCAAAGGAAGAAGACCTCTCTGAACAAAACTATGAAAATGATGAGAGAACATCCTCCGCAGCAAGGAATAAAAGTTACAAATTTTCATTTCACAATTCAAAAAAAAGAGACGTTAGTTTTTGCACGATTATTATTAAGAAATAATGTTATTAAAGATTGTTGTGACTGACAGAAAATGTTTCTGGGAACGGTGGAGAGCAGCTATAATAATAATAAAGTTAATAATAATGGTGCAAAACTTAGTGAAAGTGCGATGGATTACTTCGAACGACGATATCTCAGATAAACTCAAATCTTGTTTAAACATCTGCCTCTAATGTGTTTCAAAAAAACGTGGATAGCATGTTTTTTTATCACATCAAAAGCAAAATTGACTTCAAATGGGTTCAATGCCAGCAGCATAAACCTTTTATTCAAGAAAACTTCCAAGACTTATAACCCTTTGCCCGGAGAATAAGGGTTATATTTTAGAAAAGGGAGAGTTGAGGGAAAGTGAGGAAACACACTTAAACTTCAAAATAAAAACTATATTTAGAAATCAACTTAACTTACAATTCAAGATTGATGATAAATGAGAATTACTCTTCTCTCTCCACTCTGAATCGCACCAAGAGGCAGAATACGGACACAACCAGGAGAACGAAAATCGCGATCCCTCGCGTTTCCCTAAATTTGACGATTGTCGCTCGGCCCTTTTCGGTAATTGTCGACGACAATCGTCCTTTCTTCCTTAACTACTTGTAACGCACCGTTACAGACCTAATTATTAAAAATTCTGTACATAAGTGGAGTTGCCACTTAAATAAAATTTTAAATGGAAGCACAATGGTTTATGGTGGTAGCATTGTCTAGAAAAGTGCTAGAAGTCAATTTCTAACAGCATATGCTAGAACCCTTAGAACGAATAAACAGTAAATAGTACTATTTTATTATGTATTGAAAGACAGTAAAGTATAATTTTAGTGGTTTTCAATATCTAAAAAAATTTTAAAATATGTGTGTTGAAAAAAGGGTTAAAATTAATTTGAGGACGCATGAAATCCTGTTCTAACTTGCCTACTTCTCTACTCTGTCTTTTGCTTTGCCTTATCATTCTTCCCTTGTTCATCTCTCTTATTTTCCCGGCAGCTCCCTCTTAGCGCATTTTAGACCCCCTCTCGCTCATTCACACATAGCGTCTCATGCTTTTCCTTACGAACAACCTTTCCCCATCGGACCCTCTTACCTCTTTTACTTCTCCTACCTCTCTTGACACCTTTTCATCTCGCTTACTCATACTTGACGTCTTATGTTCTCCTTTACTATCTCTCTCTCCCTTAACTTTCTCCTACAATTTTCCCCTGGTTTTTCGTGCCTTTGTACCCCAGTGCAAAATGACAAGCCTTTAAGTGATCTTATAATCGAATTTAGCGTTATCAAAGACTTCTCTTTAGTAATAAAAATTAAAAAGTGAACTCAGCAAGTAAAGACGATTTCGCGGAGTTAGAATTAAAGAAAAAAAAATTATTTGTGGGACAATTTCTCGCATTTAAGTGAAAAATAGTGCCGGCCTCGTGGCTAGGACGCTTGTGACGCGTTTCTATAAAATAAAGGAAGTTCTAGTGTTATTAATTAGGTGTTTTTAATTCTTGCCTTGGATTATTGTGCACTTTATTGCTTGCCTCTCTTTATTAAACAATGTGAATATAAATACTTTCCTTTAAATAGTATTTACAATGTAAATAGTTCTTTGGAAAAATTAAAATTATCTTAACCTATTAATTTACATAAAATTAAATATATTCAAAAAAGGCTACTCTGTCTATGACAGAGTTAAAATTATGATTTAAAAAATCGAAAATTTTAAAAATCTTAATTATTAACAATGGTTGCTTTATAGCTTCGTAAATATTTTATTATTTTTTATTTATTTTATTTGTATGTAAATACTTTAAAACTTTAAAATTTTTAATTTTTTTATTATTTGTACAAAGAATGTATACCTGACTATTTATTTTTAAAATATAAATCAATAAACAAAAATAATTGTTTTAACTGAAATATAAAACAATTTTTAAAGTTTATACCAACAATTCAAAATTTCTATGGTACAATAAAATATATGCGCAAGTCTCTAAAATTATTATAATATTATAATATTTCTAATAATAAATTCTACTAATTTTTTTAAATTTTTATTTCCGATGGGTTTAATTCAATTAGGTTAATTGACTTAGGTTAATTCACTGGTCAAATGCTTTAGTTTTTATCAAATTATTAGCTATTTAAATACTGGAGAGAATAATTTGTAACTGTATAGGATCATTTCAATTTTAGCTCAAATAATAAATCAGTTTACTTCACTTTTATTTACTTTTTTTGTGAACGTTGTAATACTGGTTATACGGAATACTTATGTTGTACGAAAAAACTGTCACTGCCCTCACAGCAAAAGAATATCACTAGGACATCCTATAAATATTCTGTAAGGATCTAGAATATCAAAAACACATTCTCATTACGTCATGGGACATCCAAAGAACGTCCTTTAAATATCCTAATCTCGTACTAAAGGGTCTTTCCTCAGAACAGAAGGATATTCCTAAGATGTCTTCAAGATATCCGACATAATGTCAGGATATCCCTCGGATGTCATAAGGATATTCTTAAAAAAAATTTGTAATAAAGAATATCCCCATAATTCTTCTAGAATATCTACAGGATATTCACTGAATTTCACAAAGATGTTGCTTATAAACACTTTATGAATATTTAAAGGCTAAACATTATGCACTGTTCTGCAGATTTTGTACCTCTGACGTCACTAACCTCAAAACTGCAAGTAATGCCCGCTTCACGTCTACAAGACACGAGTTTTTCGTACTTATGTGGTAAAAAATAGTATATGCACCTCAGGAGGCATAAAAGAGAATTATCTCACGTATTATGAACAACATATGGATAAAATTAAGCAAATAAAAGATATCGAATTTTTTATCAAATTTATTGTCAACCTCCCTTTAAAAAAATGATTTCATAAATTTTTGATGCACATTTTAAACGGAAAGTAAGAAATTTTCCAGGAAATCTTGCATAAAGTCTTCGAAAATATATGTTATGTGGACTTAGATACTAAAAACTAATACTTTTGTAGAAGTAGTACCTACTTTACAATTATTCAAATATAAAGTTACATTATTTTGTAGATGTTTAATAGGGTCGTCCAAAAATGTACAGTAAAAAAAATGTTTTGAAATGTTTTGCTGCTACCCCACCCCCAAAAGTTTCCAAATCGAAAAAAATATCAGTATTTTTTTTCAGACAATATTTAGGGGTGTCTCAAACCCCCTAAAATTTCCCATTAATTTTAAATGGGAAAACGAACTTTTTCGTAAATTCGCAACAACATCCACAAAAATCACTCAAAAGAGCCATACAACGAATCACATCTTGAAAAGAACTAAAAAACAATCTTCGACAATTTCTTTAATAATTTATTAATATTAACTATTTTTCATAGGGTAATAAACAACCCCATAAATGTAAAAAAATTATAATTTTTTTTAAATTACAAATTAATATTTTCTTTAGGATTTTTCAACAAAATTGTTACATATCGTCAATTTACGAATGTTTATAGATATTCCTAAATGTATTTTTAATTTGTTTAAACAATTTATTATTGTTAACTTACAGCTATGATTCAAATAAACCTAGCGCGTTGTAGTTTTTTCTGACTCAACTATTTTTTACATTTAAAATTAAAAGAGTATTCAGTAAAATTAACGACAACAATTTGCAATTGTTTAAACAAATTATTGTTAATCAAAATTCATTTTTTACAAATGCATTAAAAGTAGAGTTCGGTGTCTATTCCTGTTTTTTAAAGCACTAAGATAAAAAAGACCACCAAGAACAAGTTGCATCTCTCTTTCACCCCCTATTACCGCCTGGTAGGGGTTTGGAATTTTGAATGTAACAAAAAGTCGAGTTCGGTGCCTTTTCTTATGTTTTTGGGGCGCTTAAATAAAAAAAGGACCACCAAGAACAAGTTGCATTCCTCCTTCACCCCCTATTAACCCCTGGTAGGAGGTTGGAATTTCACATTTTACAAAAAGTGAAATTCGGTGTCTTTTCCTTTTTTTGGGGGGGCGCTGAAACCAAGAAAAGCAATCAATAACAAATTCACCACTTCTTCACCCCCTATAAGCCCTGGGAGGGGGTTGGAATTTCGAATTCACAAAAAGTCGTGTTCGGTGTCTATTCCTATGTTTTTTGCGCGCTAAAACCAAAAAAGACCACCAGAAGCAACTTTCACTGCTCCTTCACCCCTTATTATCACTAAAACCGGAAAAGGCCGCCAAAAACAAGTCCCTGCCTCCTGTACCCACTATTACACCCTGGAAGGGTAAACGAGGGGACAAATTTATTTTTCGTGGCCTTGTGTGGGTACAGCGACCCAAAAAAAAAAGAATATACACCGAACTTTACTTTTTGTGAAATTGGAATTCCAACCCCCTCCCAGGAGGTAATAGTAGGTAAAAAGTGGAGAATTTATTTTTGATTGCCTTTTTCGGTTTTAGCGCCGCAATAAAAATAGAAATAGACACAGTACTCTACTTTTTGTGAAATTTGAAATTCCAACCCCCTACCAGGGGTTAATAGGGGTTAAAGACGGATGCAATTTGTTCTTGGTGGTCTTTTTTGATTTTGGTGCATTTGTAAAAAATTAATTATTATTAACAATTATTTGTTTAAACAATTACAACTTGTTGTTGTCGTTAATTTTACTGAATAATTTTTTAATTTTAAATGTATAAATAGTTGATTCAGAAAAAAATACATCGCGCTAGGTTTATTTGAATAATAGTTGTAAATTAACAATAATAAATTGTTTAAACAAATTAAAAATACATAAGAATATCTTTGAACATTCGTAAATTAACGATATGTAACAATTTTGTTGAAAAATCCTAAAGAAACAATTAATTTGTAATTTTAAAAAAATTATCATTTTTTTGCATTTATGGGGTTGTTTATAACCCTATAAAAAATAGTTAATATTAATAAATTATTAAATAAATTATGGAATATTGTTGTTTAAGGACTTTTTAAGGTGTGGTTCGCTGAATGGCTGTTTTGAGTGATTTTTGTGAATTTTGTTGCGAATTTACGAAGAAGTTCGTTTTTTCATATAAAATTAAAAAAAAATACTGGTATTTTTTTTTAATTTGGAAGTTTTTTGGGGGTTGTAGCAAAACATTTCAGACTTTCGTGTTTATAGAAAACCCTAATGTTTACCTAAGGGATATCCAAAAGATTCCTCAGGGACATCCAGAGGGCATCCTAGGGATATACGGAGGACATTCTAGGTATATCCGGAGGACATCCTGGGAGATCCGGAGGACATTTTAGGAATATAATTAGTATAGGTTATTAGTACAGGTGTGTATAGTATTAGTATAGGTTATAATTAGTATAGATATAATTAGTATGGTATACTATATTTGTAATGTGGATATTTAAATTGTCGCTCATGAAGTAGCCCCTTAGCAAATACACTTTTTTGCGATCAATCAAATGTAACTCATTTTCTGATTTTATATTCATTATTACAAAATGGCCAAAGATTTAAAATTCCATTTACTTTCTGACAGGTGGAAGAAAAAATAATAAAACGCGAGAAAAGAAAGGAAAATTAAAGAAATGGAAATAAATGAAAAAAAGAATGTACAGAGAAAGTAATTGTATTTAATTATTTTTAATAAATTCAACAAAGTATATTAATAAAGTTATGGTTTTTAACGTTATATTAATAAACCTATGCTAAATGGTAAAAAATTTTAAAATGCATGTAAAGTCGTCAACGGAATGGGGACCAAAAAATTTGGAAAATTGGTAACATAGTATATAGACAAGATCAAAGGTCTATTTAACTAATTGTAATGATTGTATAGAAAATATTTTTTTAGGTTTTTTACGGAGTGTAAGTGTTAGTAGTGATAGCCAAAAAGTACGATTTTTGAAAAAAATTTGAAAAAATGACCATGCTCCCCACCCCCCTAATCTTCTAAACTATTTGACTTAGGATGCTAAAATTTGGTGCACATATGCAGATTTACGTGTAGATTACAGGAAAATTATAGAGAACTTTCGTAAAGGCGGTCTTCATAGTGTTAACAAGCCAAAAAGCACGATTTTTAAAAAAAAACGAAAAATGAACATGCCCCCCCCCCTAATTTTCCAAACTATTTGACTTAGGATACTTCAATTTGGTACACATATGCAGCACGGTGATCTTGAAATAATTTAAATGGCTTTGACACACACCTCTTCCAAATCTTGAAAAAAACGTTTCTGCCCTATTAAAAATTTTCACGTCGTAAACTACGTAATAACTGACGTCGTTTAACACGCAGTTATCTGCGTCGTGAAATACGTTAAAACGCACGTCGTGAACTACGTATGAAACTACGTGGTAAACTACGTTGGAAAATGGGATAGTTTTTTACGTCGTATATGACGTATTATACGACGTAGATTACGACGTAGATTACGACGTGATAAACGACATTGTTTATTTAATATGATGTAAAGGAAATTTCTCGTTATTATAAAAAATTATATTTGTATAATAAATTATATATTTATAATTCTATGTCGGTAAATCAATATTTTTAAAAATTATTTTAATTCTTCTGAAAAATTGTTTTTTTGTACAATGAAATATTTTTATGATCTAAAGTAAATAATTCAATTATTTTTATTTTCTAACAATTTTTAGGTTTTTTATTATATTTAAAATCGAACAATGTGTTTCGTGTAATAAATTATTTATTTATAATAAAATTGTATTGAAAGTATAATCTCGAGTATAATAAAACTGAATGAATATAATTAAATTATAATAATAAAGCATAACAATGATAAAGAACTTGATAATAATGAACAGTATAAAGAGAATGGATTTTTAAAATTAGAACTTGAAGCGTCTACGGGCATCATATAACTTGTAGCGCATATGGCTCCAGACAATTTTCATCCGTTTTGATCTTTTAAATCCCTTTACTCCAGCATCAGTTAATTTCTTGTATAGACAATCTGAAAAAAACGTTATTATATATTATCTATGCATATAAATAATTTAAAGCTGTGAAACTTATATTAGGGTGGCACTTAATTGAATGATGTTTTCAAATTTTCGGACTTGAATGGACGAACTATATTTCTCTTTTGAAATTTTCAAAGAATACAACTTTATCGTATAAATATTAATTAACAATTTTTTATTTCTTAGTTGAACGCTAGGTAACCACTTTTTAGTAATTTTTTGTATTTTTTGCGATCTTGCTAAAAATAGTTCATACATTTTAAGTAAGAAACAAGTATCAGAATTTCATGTTTTGAACATTTGTGAAGAGAAATATCATTTGTGCATTGAAAAATATGAATTCATAAAGATTTTATAGGAAATTTACGAAAAAACAATTTTTTATGTAAAAATACATGGAGAAATTCAGTTGACTATAGAGGCACGTGTTAATATTACTTTATTTTGCTGAAACTTTCAGGATTTTTATTTCTTGTTCCTTGATTAATTTTTCGGGTGAAAACAGAAGATTTGAGAACATCGACAAAATACACTGTAAAAACAGGTGCCTTATAGGTGTATTATTTTAGGACATTTACAAATTCACAGTTTGGCCAGTGTTTTAAATACAGAAATATTATATTTTAAATATTGTGTAACCTTTATTCTAATTACAAAAATTGTAAAACTTAGATTTTAACTTTAAAAAAAGTAATAGTAAATCATTAAAATGTTTAAAAGTGCTGGACGATTTTGCCCCAAATGACGAATTTACCCCATTTCACGGTATATACCTTTTATTTTATTCTACTGATGACTGAATTAGTAGTGCATTTTTATCTCTAAACTTTAAGAAAAATAATATTAATGAACTACCTTTCAGTAATTCGTATTTTTCTGGCGTCAAGGGTTGTTTTTGCTCTCCAGTATTATTTTTATTTGCTCTTTTGGGATCAAGGCATCTTTTTTGCAATGCCTCAATACCCCAAAGTTTTTGAGCAATTTCCCGAACAAACTGTGAATCGCTGTGGCCTTTTATTTCTTCCCACACGTCTTTGTGGATTTTCGTGTCAGCATTCAGATACATCTGTTAAAAAAGATTACTTTTGTCAATAATTATTTTATTATATATTTTTATTATTAATTGTCTATTATTATTAAAAGTTCTTACGTAATCTTCAGGGTTATTAAATCGGCTTTCTATTGCGTATAATCAATTTTCATTTTGGTTTACTCGAGGGTTTACTGGTCTTGTAACATTGGCAGTTTTTGGAGCCTCAAGAGGTTTTTCTATTGCAGGAGCTCTATGTTCAAATTGCGATTGTGTTTCAGTAATGCCATTATTACTTGGACCTGGCATGTTAGTTGCAATGTCATCTGTAAAATTAAAATACACATGTTTATTTGCTGAAAAAAAATGTATTTATCCTACTAACGAGGGATGTATACAGGGGATTTCCTTCCAAAATTGAAAAAATATATTTCTGAAAAGTGCGTTTTATGTAAATTTTTGGCAAAGAAAAACTCAATAAATTTAAATCTTTCCCCCAAAGTTTGTATGCTTACGCCTCTGTACCACTTTAAAAGTCATCTGAGTAAAAAGATAATTTATATTTGAAATATTTAATTATTTTCTGAAAATAGTGTATTTATTTGATTTTGTCAATAATTTTCTAAATAAAAAGTTACTGATTGAAGCTTACCGAAACTATTTCCAAAGCTATTGTCCATCAGAACAGTGTCAGCAGTTTCAAGTCCATTTTCAAGATCTATGGATCCTTCGGTTTTAGAACTTTGTTTGTTCGCAGGTGCTGCAATATTTTTTCGACTGGCCATGAGAGTTTCATATTTCTTCATAACATTTAAATCCGAATTTCTTTCTTCCAGATTGTCTTGATAATCAGATTTTTTTGAAGTCTTTATAAAAATAAAACATATTTTGTAGTATTAAGTTTCACATATATGCATTTAGCAATTTTGCTTTTAAAGTGAAATTAATTTCTATTAAAATATTAAGAAAAAAAATTGTATTATGTATGAGTACTTGTGTACTCATACATAAGTTATAAAGACATTTATAAAATTGTTCTTCACCTTTCTTGGTTTACTCGTTGGCTTCAATTTTTCTCTGCCTATTTGTCCTTTGTTCTCTTTCTTCTTTTTAACGTCAGATGCGCTATCTAAAATTTTAAAAATAAAATTATCTTTTAGAACATAAAAATTTATTTCAGTAACAATTAATAGTTCGTACTCTTCAAACTACTTTGGAGATACAGGGAGTGCCTCTGAAACCTAATGAGAATTTAAATAAGTTATTTTGTGACACCATCAAGGCCCTTAATGTTTCTATTGGTCCTGAAGATATCTCCAACATCTATCGTGTGGAAAAAGGTGACAGTACTTCTCCCCACCCTCCTTCTATTAGGGTAAAACTTCTTAGAGAAAATCTGAGAGATACTATCTTTGAGAAGCGTAAACTGGCTCCTACTCTCTCTACAACTTGTCTTGGTTGGCCCGATAGTGAAAAGCGTTCCATCTACATACGTGAACCTCTCTCTCCCCTCAACCGGAGGATCTACTCAGCAGCGCTCAGTGTTAGAAGAGACCAAAAAATAAAATATCTTTGGATATGTGGCGGAAGGATTTTTTGTCGGCGTGAGGATGGAGCTCTAAGACTACCACTCGTCAGCCTTCAGCATGTGGACAAGCTTAAATAGCAATCACCTTCTCTGGGATCCGCTACACTGCTTGCTTTTTTTAAATCTTTGGTTTGCTCTTCCCATTTTAATTTATATTCTTTCTCTTTTTTCAACGCAATTTACATTTTTATTTATGTTACATATTCTTTAAATTTTTTTATATGTTTAAATTTTTTAGTTCAGTCATCTTACAAATGCTACATTTCTCTACATAATGCAAATATCATTTTGTTCCTTTGCACATTATATTATCGTTACCTAAACTATTATTTAGATACACAGTACCTGTTATTGAACTTAAACTCCAAATTCCTGTTCTCTGGGAGCTTTGTTCTGATTAATCTTTTTCCCCAAATATTAAAATGGAGACCTTAAGAATTTGTCATGTTAATGCCCAATCATTATCAGCACATTTTTGTTAATTTAAAAAAATTTTTAGTTCCTGTTTCTACCACATCATTGTTGTGTCTGAGACTTGGCTCTCCGACGATAAGGATTCCGATTCTTTTAAGCTGGATAATTTCATGCTCCTTCGCAATGACAGGGTGGGGAGAAGGGGGGGTGGAGTCTGCCTATATGTACATTCTGGTTTAAAGACCTCTATTGTCGCCCACAGTTGCATGAGCCCTTACCCTTTACCAGAATATCTTTTTATTGAAATTAAGTCTCAAGTTGACAAAGCTCTAATCGGAGTTATTTACAAACCCCCAAATGCTTCTTTTGGAAACGTTTTTGAAGCGCAAATCCATTCTCTTGCCTCAAACTACACCAATATCATTATTACTGGAGATTTTAGCACTAACATTAATATTGCTGATAGTCTAACAAACTATCTTACTTCACTGCTTTATTCTACTGGTCTTTCTATAGTTTCTCATGGCTCTACTCGCCATACTCTTACTTCTAGTTCTAGAATGGATTTATTTATAGTAGATGATTTGGAGAAGGTATCTCACCCCTCTCTGCGCTCTGTGCCCTTCCTATCTACCCATGACCTTATTGATATCAATTTTATATTTCATGGTGCCCAGAACATAGCCCCCCCCCTGTAAACCTTTTCGAAACCTTAAAAACATTGATGAATCGGGACTCTTACAATACCTATCTGAGAGAAATTGGGTGAGCTTGTATACTGACACAGATTTGGACAGTAAAGTTAATAAACTAACAGAAATCTTGTTATCTGCATTCGATATTTTTGCTCCTTTGCATATCCCAAATGGTCGCAAGAAGTCTCCTGTTTGCTTCACTGATGAGATTAGGGCTCTTATAAGGGTTTGGAATCGTCTGTATCGATTGTATAAAAGATCAAAAAATTGAAATGTTCAAATTCAATATCGTAAGCTGAGAAATTTAGTACAAACAAAGATAAGAGATGCATCCCACAGACACAATTATCTTACCATTAATAAAGCAAGAAATAATATATGGCCCACACTCAAAAAACTAAAGATTATCTCATCTAAAGCTAATTCTGTGGACCATAAATTTCCAATAAATTTATTTCTTAACAGTTTTACTATTGATCCGATATACTCTTCATCTCCTTTGCTTCCCTTAAATGACCTTATCCCTTTTCATGACTCCAATTTCTTTTTTATTGATATTTCCCCTGAATCTTTAATCAAAGCCCTCTCAGAAATTAAAAATAATGCTATTGGTTCCGATGGTATTTCTCTGAATATGATTAAAATTTCCCTTCCCATTATTTTCCCAGTTCTACTCCATATCTACAACTACTCTCTCCAAGTGGGTGTGTTTCCTAGGGTATGGAAGGCAGCAACAATTAGACCTATCCCTAAAAAAACAAGTCCATTATCTGTGTCGGAATTTAGACTTATCTCAATACTCAGCACTTTATCTAAGCCTCTGGAAAAGATTCTTCCATTTACAGCTGACTCAATTCCTTATTAATAATAATCTGCTTGATCCTTTCCAATCTGGATTTCGTCACAATCATAGTACTACTACAGCTTCTCTTAAATTTACTACGGACATTAAATTTGCCATGGAATCCAAGGAAATAACTCTTGCAGTCTTTCTTGATTTTTCCAAGGCATTTGATTTAATCGATCATAACTTATTGCTGAACAAATTAAGTACTTTCAAATTGTCAAAATCTGTCCTCAACTGGTTCAAGTCTTACTTGGAGTCACGCAAGCATAGAGTGTTAAATAGCATAGGAGAGCTCTCAGATTGGGCCAATACTAAGTGCAGTGTCCCTCAGGGCTCCTCTCTTGCCCCGTTGCTATTTAATCTATACATTTCAGATCTCGGTAGCCAACTAATCTATTGTAAATATCATAAATTTGCTGATGATTTTAAGTTTTATATTTCTGGGTCCCTATCTAAATTGTCAACTTTGCTTATTAATATGCAGTCAGATATGGATTTAATTGTCAGATGGTCGAGGAAAAATAGACTCTTATTAAATCCAGCTAAAACCCAAACCATTATATTTAACACACCCAAGAATTTTAACATTGAAGGCTTAAATGCTCTTAATCCACTGCATCTAGGAGGGTCGGCAATTGTTTTCCAAGAGATGGTAAAAGATCTTGGTATGATCCTTAATAGTTCACTGTCTTGGAAGGAGCATGTTCTTGAGATTAGTCGCAAATCATATGTTACACTTAGACAACTGTGTAGACATAGGGACTCTTTGCCAATTTCTACTCGGCTACTTCTCGTTAAGAGTCTTATCCTTCCCTATTTTGATTTTGGATGTATAGTTTATGATGAAATCTCAGATGAACTTAATAACAAACTGGAAAGGACTCTTAATGCATGTATTCGTTTTATTTTTAAGATCTCTAAAGATACGCATATCACTCCCTTTAGAATCAAAGCCGGACTTCTGAATGTGGCAAAGAGGAGACAGTTCTTTATGGGCAATCTCCTTTTCTCCATTTTTCAGAACAGAGTTCCCGAGTATCTTTTTGAATATTTCGAATTTAGATCTAATAATGTATCAGATTCCCGTATGCTTCGTGATAGACCCTCGATATTAAAAGTACCTTCCCATCACACATGTAAATTCCAGCGTTCATTTATTGTTAGAGGTACTCGGCTTTGGAACAAAATACCCTCTAGTATTAGAGATGCTTCTACCCGCCATTTATTTAAGATTCTTTTTTTCAACTTTTTATTCAATTACGAAAGCACGATCTTTGAGATCACCTATTGGTAACCAGGTCTTGTAAATTTTGTTGATATATGTGTATATGAGCGCGGATGTGTGTATGTGTGTAGATATGCAATCATTTTTCTGTACGCAAATAGGTAAATATGTAACCTAGTCAATTTAGGCCTTGTACATATTTTTGCAAGCTATTTTTGTATTTATGTTCCATTGAGGGCTAATTAGCCCTAGGAACTTTATCATAATTAAATAAATAAAAAAAATAAAATAATTTGCATTGAATAATTTCCAAAGATTTTAATTATTCTCGTACTTACAGCCAATTGATAAGATGTTTGCATTTAATAGAAGTTCTTCGGGCCCAGTTTTCTTCCATACCTTGAATTTCTTCCTTGAATCAAAGTCGGTATCATTTGCAGGATAAAAACCAATGATTTTTTTAACTGATACAATTGACTCAATGCCACTAGTAAATCGAACATACGCGTGTGTTACGCTCATCTTTTATTAAGCACACTAAACTTTTTACTCGAAAAAGAAAATGTTACTCTTTTTCACTAAAACGTTTTAACCACTCTGAACTTAAACTTGTTTAATCAATAACTTTTTTATTTTCTCTTAGCAACAGAAACAATGTCATTATCATTCTACTACGCCTACGTTCACGTTATTGAAAAGTTTTCAAAATTGGAAAAAGAAGATTATTTACTTTATGTACCTATTTTAATGTAATTTTTTTTTCTATTATTCGACTTAAATAGTTAATGCAGTTCAGTTTTAAAATAGTTTTATGTTTCCTGCGCAATTTTATCAAGAAATTTTTTTAATTCAAATTTTAAAGCGTAAGTACCTTTTTTTAATATTTAAAATAAATATTCATATTTTACAGCACTGTAAGATTAAATAATTATATTAAAAGAAATAAATATTTATCTTCTACTTTATTTCCACTTATTTAACCTTTGCTTTTTTCTTTTTTTCTTTCCTTTTCTATGAAAAAAATAAATGTTTACTTAAAACAGCTATAGTCTTTACTGTATTAAAAAAATGTAGTAAAATGTCATAGTTTTATATGTTTTAGGTTAACCTTTGTTTAATTGTACAATGTTTTTTCTAAGTTTAACATTATGAAAAATAAATAAATTAATATGTATTTTTTAGTATGCATAATTTTTTTAATTTTTATTTATTATTGTAGCCATCATGAATGAACCCAAAAGATATAAGTTATACTTGGAACCTGATGCTGATAAATCTATTCCATCATCTTCTAAATACAGGCATTTAAAACAAAAATCAATTAAGGTTATTTTTTAAATTATTGAAAATGTATACTGTATGTAGTAATGTAATCTCTTACGTTAACAGATTTTTTAAACAGGTAACATTAATTTATTAATTTGATCTTTTACTATTCTATATTAGGAGGTAGACCATTTGATGGACGTAGTAGAGGAAAATGATAATAAATCAATAATCATGGAAACATCGATTGCAGATCTAGGTGCTGATATTAACGATTTCATCAATCCCAAATTACCCAGATGCACCGGGGAAGAGTTGCTTTTAGGAGCTTTGGAAACTGAGCACGAAATTACTGAAGATAAGGTATGTGTTATCTGCATAAATGCTTTTTGACTTTTTAAACTTTGATGATGTTTTTACAGCTATTGCTCTCTGACGAAGAAAATGCAGAAACTACGCAAAAAATATTCGACGTTGTGGAATCATTATTAGATGATATTGATGAGCTGAACGATGAAGAAGACAAATACGTAGAGGTAATTCATTTGTTTCGTATCTTTTAAATACTATTTTGTCAATTAATTTTCTTTTCATTGTTAGTTTTATAAATTTTAGTAATTGTGTTTAATTGGCATTTTTCTTAACAATCTTGAAGTTTACAAAATTAGGAAAACTAATAAGAGCTAACGATAAATTAATGATTCGTTTAATTTAAAATTTGATTGATTGAAATTGGCATAAAATTACATTTCATTTGATTAATATTTAACAAGACTTGCAATTGTATTAATTGAAAATTGAATTTGCATTTGATTATTATCATTAGAATTAATTATATAAATTATTTAAAATTTGTTGTGTGAGAGAACTTTTATGCAGCTTATAGTAGATGAAGGTTTTTGGACTCGTTGAATACAAATTCAAAGTCAATTTTCAAAAATTCAAAATGATACCACCAAAAACCTTTAGATTTCGTTTCATAAAAATTCAACAATTTTTTAAAAAGTTTCCATAATGGATTCGCCGTTTCAAATTTTTTAAAACTCATTTCTGATTTAAATTTAGAGATCCGAAAAATCTTTATGAATCAAATTTCATAAAAATCAACTAATTTTAAAGTCGTATTTTGAGAAATATTAGAATGTATTACTGCAGTTATTCTTAACCGATATTTTGCTCATTTACGTGAAATAATTTAATTTTGACACTAGAAATAAAAAAAAGATAAAAAAAGAAAATTTTTGAGACCTAAAAAACTTATTTTTTATGAAATACAAATTAGCGAAAGTGGTATGTAGTCGGAAAAAGATGTTCCACATCTATATTTAAATTTTTTAAAATCTAAAACATTTTTTTTAAACCTTTAATATATTCCACATAACACGATATCATTCTAAAAGCTTTCCGGAAATATTCCTAACATTCCGTGGAAAACAAATAGTAACCTTATAACGTCTATCTACATGGAAGCTTTAACTGCATTAAGCAAGGAAGGAATCTCCATTACAGTTGATAAGGAGTTTTTACCTGAATTTCCTAGGAATAGCCTTCCAGTAGATTCACCAGTAAAGCTATTATCGTAATATTTAGAGAAACTTGTACCACAATCTGTAGGCATTCTTCTACCAAATTAACAAGGATGCTTTCATCGAATCACCAGTTAACCTTTAGGGTGATTTTTGCAGAAATTTCTAGAGAAGCTTACACTAGAATTTTCAGAGAAACTTGTATCGAAATATTCAGGAAATCTCCAAAAGAAGCTGCAGGAAAGTTTCTTTCGGAAAATCCGAAGGAAGCTTCAGGAAAGTTGTCACCAGGATTTTTAGAAAAGCTTCTACTGGAAGCTTGAGAGATGTTTCAGAAAAAGGTTCTACCAAAATTTTCAGTAAAACATACGACAAATTTTCAGGGAAGCTTCCACTAGAATCTCCAAAGAAGTGTTGCTCGGAATTGTCAGGAATGCTACTATCACAATCTCCAGAAAAATTTCCAAAGGCATTTTTTAGGAAACTTCGACTGAAATCTTCCCACCAAATCTGCAAAAAAACTTGTAAAAAAGATCCAAATGAGCTTTCGCAGTAATTTTTAGAAAAGTTTTTACCTGAATTTACAATGAAGCATCCACCGAATTCCCAAACAAGTTTCCAATGGAATTTTTTAGGAATGTTCTACTGGAATCTCCTGGAAGGCTACAAGGACGGTCCAGAAAAGCTTGCAACTGAATACGCAGGAAAGTTTATACTGAAATCTTCAGGAGAGCTGCCACCAAATATCCAGAGATGCTCTAAGATATTTTTCACCGGAATTTTTAGGGACGATTCCCTTGAAATCTCCAGGCAATCTGCAGGGAAGATTCTATAAAGTTTCCTTTCGTATTTCATGGCATGCTTTTACCAGAATATTAATGAAATTAAAATATATTCCACAATAATATATTTTAAAAAAGAAGAAAAGGCAAAAATGTTTTTTGTATTTATATTTATCTTTGAAATTAAGTAACCTAGAATTTATGTAGAATGTTACCTGGAAGCTGCAAAGTAAGCTTTCCTAAAAGTAGACATCCTATAATGTTTCTTATTGCTTCCTGGGTGCCTCTCACCAAGTTTTGAGAAACAACACGCGAACATCCTGAGCCTACATAAAAATATCGTGATGTGTAGGTATAAAACCGTAGATGAGTTTTATTTAAACCTTGTTTGCAAATTCTTAATTTTCTCTTTAGAAATTAGGGACGTCCATAAATTACGTGAGACATTTTTCTTAGATTTTGACCCACGCACCCATGTCTATAAGGCTCCGTGAGTTTTCTATCAACCCCCCCCCCCATATTACGTAGTTTTTGCTTATGTATTTTTTTATTACGAGAATTTATTCTTAACATTGCAGAAAATTGTTAAATTAATGCAAACATCATTCATAAAATTCAGATTCTAATTTTTTCTTTAATTCTAAATTATTGTCTTCAAAATTTATTTCCAGTTTTCAATTTTCAATTAATTTCTTAATTATTAAAATAATTCTTGACTTTTTTCAATTATTTTATTATTACACTAGTTTACAATGATTTTGACCTGTGGCATTTGACTGTCAATTCTTATGTAAAATTTCCCCCTGAATCGAAATATGAAGTCAGACTTTAAGAAAGAACAGTTTTTGAGATATAGCCAAATTTCAATTTTTTGAATTTTTAAAAAAAGTAAGTTCACAAAATTACAATTATCTCCGGAAGTACTTAACCGATTTCAATTTCTTTTTTATGAAATTAAAGGTAGTTAAATTTCCTATCAAAAGTATGCACAACTTTTTTCAATCAGATTATCAGTTTAGCGTCTATTTATGAATTTGTTGAGAATTTTGCTTCATTTTTAACAAAATTGCAAAAATAAAAGTGATTTACTGTGTATTACGTCATCAAAAAATATTTTTACTTTCGGTTTCTTTTTTGGATGTCAAAGTGTAATCTTTTTGAAAGAAAATGAGCCTTAGGTGATCAAATTTGGATTAAAAATGTAGAAGTTATAAGCATTGAAGTGAAAATACAGAAATTCAATGTTTGACAAATTTTTTGATTCTTTTAACTATTTTAAGACTAACGTTCTGAAGAGTATAAAAGGATGATTGAAATGGAAAGTGGCATATTTTTACACTGTTTTTGACGTATTTATGAGATTATAAAATTTAAGCACAATAAATCAATTATAATGTTGGTAATATTTTTATACTATTTATACTTCTTGACACTATTTTTTAAGTTGGCGACACTTTGTTAGTGAAGCTATTTTCATTGTTTCTGATTATTTACGGTAGCAGTAATCGAATTAAAAACATATTGTGTCCATTTATGAAAAAATGAGTAATGCAAAACGCAAATACAATTGCAAAAATGATCCTAACAAGTTCTGCTATTCCTGTGGAGAATACATTTTTGTGACACCGCCAAAGTTTACTGTTACTTTGCAAACTGCATATCGTTTATATTTCAAAGTTAATCCAGATAATCTTAATGAATCATGGACACCAAATGTTTTGTGCAATACATGTAGAACTACTTTAACTATGTGGATGGCTGGCACAAAGTAAGTAAAGTTATTTTTAAGTTTTTTTTGCAAATTTTTTTAAAACGCCTTTAGTAGTTAATGTTATTTTATTTTACCCTAGTCGTTACTTACCATTTGATGTTCCTGCAACTTGGCGAGAGCCAATGTGTCATGAAGTTGACTGTTATTTTTGTTTGACCAAAATTAAACAATGTGGACGTCATCGAAGCACTGAATATGCAGAGGTGCATTCTTTCTCAAAACCGATTCCTCATTCACATTCAATTCCTCATCCTGTTTGTCCTAAGCGGAAGTACGAACTTGTTGATGATGCTGATGTACCTGAATCAAGTGAATTAAGCGACACTGATTTTGAACCAGAGAAAAAAGCAATGCCTCTTACACAATGTGAACTTAATGACTGGATAAGAGATTTAGATCTGACGAAAGAAAAGTCGGAGATGTTGACATCACGCATGAAAGAACGAGGTTTTGTGACACCTGAGGTTAAAATAACTTATTATAGAACTCGTCACGAGCGTTTTGCTACCTACTATTTAAAGAAAGATAACGTTTGTTTTTGCCATGACATAAACGGTTTGTTCAATGAATTTGGCGAACCACATGATCCAACTGAATGGCGTTTATTCATTGATAGCAGCAAACTATGTTTAAAAGCTGTTTTGTTAAACCAAGGTAACAAGAAACCCTCAATTCCAGTAGCTCACGCTGTTGGTATGAAAGAATCTTATGAGTCAATGTCCTTACTGCTAGATTTAATCAAATATAAACAATATAACTGGAAAATCTGTTCTGATCTTAAAGTCGTCGCTATGTTAATTGGTTTGCAACAAGGGTACACAAAATACATGTGTTTTTTGTGCAAATGGGACAGTCGAGCACGTTGCGATCATTATGTTCGGAAAGATTGGCCAGAGAGAATCAATTTTACTATAGGAAAAGAAAATGTCAAATTTGATCCTCTCGTCGAACAGGACAGAATCATCATTCCACCTTTACATGTAAAACTTGGTCTCTTTAAGAATCTTGCAAAGGCTTTGCAAATAAGAAATGGTGCTGCGTTTAGTTACTTGAAAAAACTATTTCCAAATCTATCTGATGCAAAGATAAAAGAAGGTGTATTTGTGGGGCCACAAATTAAAAAACTGATCACTGATGTTAAATTCCGTTTAATTTTGTCAGCAGATGAGGCAAAAGCATGGGATTCATTTTGCTTAACTGTTTCTTGCTTTTTAGGAAATGACAAAAGTCCAAATTACGAAAAAATTATCGAAGACTTGCTTATAAATTATAAGAACATAGGTATAATTTCAAAATTTTCCATTTTTAACTTTCTAACTTTATTTACATATATTAATCACATTTCATCGACACAGGAGTAAATATGTCCTTGAAAATTCATTTCCTGCACTCCCACTTGGACTTTTTTCCTAACAATCTGGGCGCAGAAAGTGATGAACACGGAGAGCGTTTTCACCAGGACATAAAAGTCATGGAACGTCGCTATCAAGGCTTTTGGGACGAAGCAATGATAGGTGATTTTTGTTGGTTCCTCATCTGAGAAACAAATAATGTCCACAAAAGACATATTAAATCAAACTTGAACTACTTTTAAAGTTCAAAATTTATTTAAATCTTAAACTGTATCATATTTCGTTAAAAATTTATATAATTGAATAAAAATTGATTTTCCCTATATTCACGTCAATGCATATAACTTCTACATTTTTAATCCAAATTTGATCACCAAAGGCTCATTTTCTTTCAACAAGATTACACTTTGACATCCAAAAAAGAAACCGGAAGTAAAAATATTTTTTGATGACGTAATACACAGTAAATCACTTTTTTTTGTAATTTTGTTAAAAATGAAGCAAAATTCTCAACAAATTCATAAATAGACGCTAAACTGATAATCTGATTAAAAAAAGTTGTGCATACTTTTGATAGGAAATTTAACTACCTTTAATTTCATAAAAAAGAAATTGAAATCGGTTAAGTACTTCCGGAGATAATTGTAATTTTGTGAACTTACTTTTTTTAAAAATTCAAAAAATTGAAATTTGGCTATATCTCGAAAACTGTTTTACTTTCTTAAAGTCTGACTTCATATTTCGATTCAGGGGGAAATTTTACATAAGAAGTGACAGTCAAATGCTATAGGTCAGAATTTTTTTTAAATTTTGTAAATTAGTGTTATTATTAATAACTTTCTTTAATTTTTTTCTTCAATTTACAATTATTTAAATTTTTTGTTCTATTTCTCAGTTTTTAATTATTTATTAATGTATTCAATAATTCCCGGCTTTTTGAAATAACTTTTTTCAGTTCTCAATTATATTCTTTAAATTTTAATTCCATTCTTCACTTTTAATGATTTTCTTCAATTTTCAACTTTCAATTATTTCGATCAATGGTAATTATTTATTTATATTTTTTATTAAGTTGTTAAATATGCAATTATTTCCAACAATTATTCCTATATTTTTCTTAATTTTTTAATTATATTCTTTTAATTTAATAATTCTTGTTCAACTTTTTAAATTATTTTTTTCTGATGTCTATTAATCTTGACATTTTTCAAAATTCGTTTTCAATTGTCAAATATTTGAGTATTTTTTAATATTCTCTTCAATTTTTAATTATTTTTCGCAATTTTCAATAATTACCTACAATTTTTTCAATTTTTAATTCATTTCTTAAAACTAATTTCTTTTTAGATTCAAAATAAAGATGATGATTTCTTTATGGATGCGGAAAACGAAGATTCTGATGAAGAAAATTTCGATGAAGAAAAGGAGAGCAACAATTTAAAGAACAATTTTAAGTCGCTAGACACAGCCATGGAGAGTGGAGTTTTTAAAAAGAAAATTGAAGTACCTGTTAATTAAACAGTCGGGGAAATAATTCTTATGATTTTAAGATTTGCAATTGTTCATGCCTTATCACTAACTGAAATCACGGATTTATTTGTCATGATTAATTGTATTTTTGCCGAATCAATACAACCTAATACAAGATATCTATTGGACAAATGTTTTACCCTAAGAATTGCATGAAAATGTATGCTAATTGCTCTAAATGCAGTAAATTAATGGGTGGGTTTGAAAAAAAAAAACGTTTTATTAAGTGCAAAACATGTAAATCAAAATTCAAAGTAACTGATTATACTAATAACAAGGATTTTTTTGTAATCATGGACGTTGCTACTCCAATATCAAAATTAATTTCATCTAAACACAAATATTACAATTATGTAGTTAATGAAAGAGTACACAAAACAGGGGTTGTTCAAGATATTTATGATGGTGTAAGATATCGAGAATTCATAAATA
Source organism: Ganaspis brasiliensis (assembly GCA_037103525.1). Classification (NCBI taxonomy): domain Eukaryota; kingdom Metazoa; phylum Arthropoda; class Insecta; order Hymenoptera; family Figitidae; genus Ganaspis; species Ganaspis brasiliensis. Next base: position 811,271 of record JAZKLR010000041.1, on the reverse strand, counting down.
GCTTGAATGAAGCTGATAGGCATAGTTATGCGACAGTCACTTTTAACTCCGATGGAGCACCATTGTTTAAAAGTTCTCCATATTCTATATGGCCTATTTTCTTGATGGTCAATGAATTGCCTATTCATGTTAGCTCTAAAGAATTGGTTCTTGCCGGACTTTGGTTTGGTAAAGATAAACCTAAAATGAATACGTTCCTTGAACCTTTTGTTGATCAAATGAATAATTTGGCAACTACTGGAACAGAGTGTACTATAAATGATAAAAAAATGTGCATTAAAGTTTATAGCTTAATTTGCAGTGTAGATGCCGTTGCACGTGGACCAATGCAAGGATTCACGCAATATAATGGTTCGTTCGGTTGCAGCCAGTGTCTTCATCCTGGTCAATGGGTGAGAAATAATGTAAATAATAAACGATCTGGTTCATTAAAGTATCCCTTATTAGATGAGGTTATTAAAGAAAGAACTATGGAAGATACCATATCAAATATGATAAAAGCAGTTGATGAAGGAAATCCTGTTAAAGGGATCAAAGGTCCTTCTCAACTGATTAATTTACTAAATTTCAATATTATCGCTGGATGTGTACGCGAATCCTTGCATTGTTGTTCCGGAATTGCGAAACAGTTTGCCACATTATGGTTTGGTAACAAGAACAAAGTAGGTTTCTTACCAAGAAAAATAATTTGCGAAATTGATAAAATTATGATGAGTATCAAAGTTCCTAACCAAATAGTCAGGTTAACTCGACCACTTTCCGAAATGGAGTTCTGGAAAGCTCGTGAGTGGGAAAATTGGACCATGTTTTACAGTTTAATAGTTCTTCAAAATATTTTGCCAAATAACCTTTTAATGCACTGGTCTCTATTTGTAGAGGCAATTTATTTGTTAACAAAGGATGAAATTCATTAATATGAAATAGATTTAGCTAATGAATTGTTGTACAAATTTGTTGCTCAGACCGAAAGAGTTATACTCTAAAAAGGCAATGACTTTTAATGTTCACTCACTTTTACATTTGTCAAAAAATGTTTTGGACTGGGGGCCAGTGTGGTGCCACAATGCCTACGCTTTTGAGTATGGAAATGGCGACCTATTAAAGGTCATTCACGCAGCAAAAGGTGTACACCACCAAAAGGTGTACACCACCTATTCTACTTTAAAAGATTTTCTTTTTCCTTTCGCTTCATTTCCCATTAAAAATTTTTGTACAACTATTGGAAAAACTATTGCCAAAAAATCATTTCGAACGTCCACTGTCAGATATTTTGGCTCTCCATCTATAGTAAACTCATCATGGTTAGAAAAATTAAATCTTCCAAAAAGATCAGAGTTGTATAACAAAATTGTAAAACATGGTTGTCTTTATATGTCTTCATGTAAGAATAATAAGCGTTCTAATAATTCTTATGCACAATTAAGTGACGGATCTTTTGTTAAAATTTATAATTTTATAGTGAATTTGAACATGAAATTGAATATACAGTTGTGCAGAAAATCGAAACAAAAAACGTTTTTAAAGATAATTGCAGCATGATACAAGAAATCATTAGAATCGATAATGATCAAACTGCCGTTCCAACTAAAAACATTGTTATGTTTTAAGTGAAAGGAAATTAAATAACACGTAATTAACCTTAAGACAGTAATTTATTTTAAAATACGTGTTCCCAGTTTAAGGGCTACCAAATAACTGAGCTATAGCCGTGCGGGCTATAGAGTGATGATTAATACAGTATTGTACACAAGCAAGCGACTTAGAGACACAGACATTACAATTTCCTCCCTTTTACGCTTGAATTTACTTTTTATCTTTCAGATCGTCGAAGTACATTATTTGTTTCATTAATATGCTTTTTTATCGCTTACGTAGGCATTATCAATTTCATGATTATCTACAAATCGTATTATTTGACTAACATGACGTTTCCAGATTTTACCGGGCGCAATTTCTACTCGGAATGTTACTGCTGATAATTTTTCAACAATTGTACCTTTGATACGTTTTTCATTGCGCACGCTAAAATCTTCCACCAGGACAACGTCTCCTACTTTAAAATGGACGTTCCGTTTTCCTCGTTTGCCTGCTATTTGAGCCGTTTGTTTAATACCTACAGTTTCACACACTTCTGGTCTAAGTAAATCAAATCTTGTTCTAAGCTTGCGCCTGTACGTGAGAAACGCAGGGCTTCTGCCAGTAGTGCAGTGCTCAGTCGCTCTATAATCAAACAAAAATAACGCGATTGCAAACTCGAGACTTTTACCACTTTTTAAAATTTTTGTTATTTTATCTTTAAAAGTTTGAACAAAGTTTTCAGCTGCTCCGTTTGTTGCCGGATGATGAGGAGCTGAAAAGCTATGTTTTATCCCGTTACTTTTAGTGAATTCTGAGAATTCAAAACTTGTATATTGTCTGCCATTATCAGTTACTAGATGACGTGGTAAACCGAATCGAGAGAACAATTTTCTAAACTCTTTGATAACTTCAGTAGTTTGTGTACATTGTTTCATATCAATTACTTCCGGCCATTTCGAATGAGCGTCGACAACAATCATAAACATATGACCATGAAATGGACCAAGAAAATCGGAATGGATTCTACTCCAAAGTTTATCTGGCCACGGCCATGGTGTCAATGGCACACTCGGCGGTTTTTTCTGTTCTTGCGCACATGCCACACAAGACACAGTTATTTGCTCAATTTCCTGATCCACGTTAGGCCACCACATGTATGACCTCGCTATCATTTTCATCTTCACTATCCCCAAAAAAGACATCCTTTTTCCACAATTAACTCATCCCGTTTAGCATTTACATATCTTACAATTTTATTCAACACCTTATCACGCTTTGTTTCTCTTGCTATTTCTACCGCATTAAGTGACTGCAATGATTCGCTTACATAATTGATTGCAGTGAATTCATTTTCAAAAATTGGAGTTACATCTTTGATAGGAAGTCTCGACAATGCATCATAATTTCCGTTTTGTTCCGATTTTATATGTTCGATTCTATAAGCAAACCTTGAAAGAAAATATGACCACCTTTGTAATCTACTTGCTATTGTTAACGGAATTTCTTGTTTTGGTCCAAATATATAAATTAAGGGTTTGTGATCAGTGCTCAAAATAATTTCTTTTCCGTAAATATAATTATAAAATTTTTTAAACCCGAATATGATTGCACTTGCTTCCTTATCAATCGGTGCTCGATGCAATTCTTTTTCGGGTATAACTTTTGACGCAAATGCGATTGGTTTTTCAGAATTGTCGTTATATTTGTGCGATAATATTGCAGATAGACCATATGACGAGGCATCGCATGCCAAAACAATATCTTCATTACGATTATAATGAGCTAAGACTCTATCCGAAATTAATTCTGTTTTTACCCAATTAAATGCAGCATCGCATTCATCTGTCCAATTAAAATTATCGTTTTTTGTGCAATCATAAAGTGCCTTTAATTTTTCTGCCCTGTTAGGTAAGAACCTTGCATAATAAGTGATCAGACCAATGAGCGATTGCAACTGCTTTAAATTTTCAGGTTTTGGTGCTTGAACAATGGCGTTAACTTTAGTTGAGGATTTATGTTATCTAGTTTTATCGATAACAAAACCGATAGTATCCAAGCGATCTTTAAAAAAATCACATTTGTTTATATTTACTCTTAATCCACTATCCTCAAGTCGCTTGAATATTATGCGAAGCGTTTGCAAATGCTCAGGGTTATCTTTTCCAGTATATTATATATTATCAAGATATGGTATTACATTATTGATACCTGCGAGGCACTGTTCGATTTTTTTGTTGAAAATCGCCCAGTCCCGACGCGATTCCTTCGGTCATTTTAGTATACCTAAACAAAACTTTATGCGTTATAATTGTTAAGTAATTCCTAGAACTTTCTTCAACAGGAATTTGCATGTAAGCATGCTCGAGATCAATTTGAAAGAATTTTGTACCACCTGTTAGCGCTGCAAAAATCTCATTTATTAAAGGAATCGGGTGGCGATCGATTACTAAGCACGGATTAATCGTAAGTTTAAAATTACCGCATATTCTTACTGATCTGTCTTTTTTAATGACCGGGACAATCGGAGTTGACCATTCACTTACATCAATTTTTTCTAAATGTCCTAATTTTACTAATCGATTTATCTCATTTTCAACTTTATCAGTAAGTGCAAATGGCAGCCTTCTCGCTTTTAACGCCACTGGTACTGAATTTTTTTTAACATTAATCTGAGCATCCCTTTATTGTATATGCCTGGACCTGGACCAAACAACTGCGGAAATTCATTTTTAAAATCTTTTACAACGTCAGCCTTTTCAGTTTTATAGCAACTATTTATTCCGTTTACTAAATCATCTATATTTTTTAACGGCTATAATCCTAGAATTTTTAACCATTGACGCCCAATTAGAGTTGGTCCAGATCTTGACATTACTACCATGCTCAATTTTTCTTTAACATTTTTATACTCTACTTCCAACTTATCTAAATACCCGTCTTGCTCTAGTGGAATTTTACCATACGCATTCAATTTCTTATTCATCTCGTTTACTTTTAAATTCGGAAATAGTCGATTTTTCGTTTCTCGCGATATAATAGACATATAAGTCCCTGTATCAATTTCCATTTTAATTATTGTTCCGTTTACTTTTACATTAACAAACATTGGGTTCGCTTCAATACTACAATCAATATCTACGTTACCTACAATTGTATTTTTCGCATCAGAGATCGCTTCTAGGATGAAGAAGTCGTATGTTCCTCCCACCGCTTCGTTCGTGTTATCATTGTCGTTATCATCGTCTTCCAGGTGTTGCACGTTACCTTGGCACTGATTTGCACGACACACTGTTGCCAAATGACCTTTCTTCTTACATGATGAGCAAGTTTTAAATCGATGGAAACAATCACGGGCCATGTGATTATTTTTGCCACAACAGTAGAACTTTATTGACGGTTTTTCTTTGTTGGAATTCCTGCCTTGGTTCCTTGGAAGTCGTTTATTATTGCCACGTCTCTTGAACTGACCTCTGCCTGGTTGTTTTTGCTGTTGATGTTCCGTTCGCATATGATTCACATCTGTTTTCGTACCTAGACCTGGGATTAGCTTATCTGTTGTTGTTGCGTTTTTTTCAGCTTCTTCCAAAGCAGTAGCAATTTTATACGCCTTATCATATGTTAATATTTCTTCTTTAAACAGCATGATTTTTGAATTGTGGTTTTATAACCCACAAACAAATTGATTCCTCATCGCTATACTTATATCTGCAAAATTGCAATTTAAAGATAAATTTTTTAACCGTGCAGCAAAATCTGCGACTGATTCGGTTGTTGTTTGCTGTGCTTGATGGAATTTGCACCTTTCCATTGCTTTTGACGGTTTTGGACATAAATGATCTTTTACCAATTTTACCAGCTCGTCAAAAGTTTTCGACTTCGGTTTAGCAGGTGAACATAAATCACGTATTAATTTGTAAGTATCTGCACTAACTTTTGTTAATAAAACTGCGACCTGTTTGTCTTCATTTATGTCATTTGCCACGAAATATAATTCTAGTCTTTCCGTATACCTTAACACCTTTGGTAAGCAATCAATACTATCCGTTTCATTAAATTTTACATCATCGTATACTGCGGCTACACTTTTAAGATACTCAATTAGTTTAATCTTGGATAATTCGTGAATCCAAGATGTCCTTTCGTAGTCAATATCAAGCTTCTCATCGACCGACATTCGTATACAAAGAGCACTTTTATATTTCAATTTTATTTTTCAATTATTTCCGCACTATTTGAAATATATCTATTTTTATTAATGGTTTTTGATACTCGTCGCCAAAATTGTTATGTTTTAAGTGAAAGGAAATTAAATAACACGTAATTAACCTTAAGACAGTAATTTATTTTAAAATACGTGTTCCCAGTTTAAGGGCTACCAAATAACTGAACTATAGCCGTGCGGGCTATAGAGTGATGATTAATACAGTATTGTACACAAGCAAGCGACTTAGAGACACAGACATTACAAACATAAAAAAAGTTTGTGTACATATATCATTAGATGATATTGAATATTTGTGCGCTGTTCCAAATTTGATTTACTATTAGACTAAATGAGGAAATAATTTAAAAAATATTATTTATTTAATAATATCTTTTAGTTTAATTATTATTTTAACAATAAAATTATTCAGTTATAGTAAAATAATAACTAATAATTTAATAATTAAAAAGGTTAATAATTCCAAATATTTTTATGAAAAATTTCATTATCATCTAATTATTACTTAATAAAATAAAATATTAAATTTTAATAAATTGTATAGAAAAGAATTTTATAAAAATCGATTTTGTTTCGTTTTTCCAAACTTTTATCTAATAAAATATTACTGAAGTTTATTGGAAATATAATATTTAAAATATAATAAATAAATTATTAAAAAATCTAATTATTATATAAGTGTCAACGCATGATCAATTGAATATTTTAAAATTATAATTATTATTGAACATGATTACAAAATAAGGTTCTTATCAACATTGTTTTGAGCTTTTTTGAAACCAATAGTTTGTTAAAATAAATGTTAATTGTTTAATTAGTTAATATAATCACTATTCTGTAAGCAAAATGTATAATATATATGTTTCTTGAAATAAAAAAAGGTGTTACAATAAATGCATTATATCTTTTTATTGTAAAATACAAGAAAAATTACTATTCATAAAGATTAATATAATTATTCGAAATATTAATTTAACAACCATTGCAAATAGTTTATTTATTATATATATTATATATATATATTTATTTATTATATAAATATATATTATATAAGTTTAAATTAAAAATATTTTTTACAAAGTCGTAATGTACGTCGTAATTGACGTCGTATTCAACGTCATTATCTACGCCGTTATCTACGTCGTACTCTACGTCGTAGAATACTATCCCATTTTCCAACGTAGTTTTCTACGTATTAAAATACGTTGTTGACGACGTAAGTTTCAACGTATTTTAAGACTAAGATAACTACGTGCTTAACGACGTCATTTACTACGTAGTTTACGACGTGGAAATTTTTAATAGGGTGCAGTATCTACTGAGTTGATATCAACTGGAATTAAAATCGCGTATTGGGCCGATTTTTTTAAAACTGTATTTTTTTTAATTAAAAAAAGATTGGGAAATATTTCTGAGAAAAATAAAAAATTATTTCTTTTGTCGTTAAATTTGCTCAAAATAGAATGTTAGCAAATTTAATCAGTTAGAAATTTCCAATAGAATTTATTTTTTTCTGTAATTGATCAAAAAATGATCATAAAAGCGATTAAAATATTTTAAAAACGAAAAAATTGTGCGCAATATTTCCAAAGTAAATAAGTTTATTTTATAACTTAATTTCTTGTATTATAATTTTTATATGAAGATTAATTGAAGCATTTTAAGATTTTTATTACACATGTAAACTATTATATTCACAAACAGCGTTGAAAAAGGATGTGAAATACATCTCAGCTTGATGTTCAACTTTGTATTTAATCCATGTATTATTGAATCCACGACCAATTTTAATTTTCATAAACTTTCTACGTACTTTAGGCATCCCAAATTACATTTTGTTCGCAAAATGTCAACATTTTTTAGTAATTTTGAACAGCTATTGCTAACAAAAGCTGGAGTTCCCCCATAAGTAGCTTTATTATTTAATTACTGTTCCAAATAGCAAGTGACACATTTTTTATAGTTCTTGGCAGATGATTTCTAAAATGCAATTAGAACAAAAAGGTAGTGATCGTATCATAGCAAATATCTCGCAAAATTTCGAAAATTTTAAACAAAATTATTTTGTTAAAAAGTTTGCCAAGAACAATAAAAATTGTGTCAATTATCCTGTTTTTCAAGATGCTTTAAATAAAATTGCGAAAATCATAAACATCATACCTCCTCCTGAGTTGCACTTGCTACTTGGAACAGTAAATATGAAAATTGAAATTGGTCGTGGATTCGAGTTTCTCTGAAGATTTGAAGCCAAATTTTGAGGATTATATAAAAAGTTTTCGTGCTTCTTACTTAGCTGCCGAATTAAGAATAATTCCTAAAACCCAAATTCACTTCAAACACGCTGCGGAATTTTGTACGGAGACACAACGAAGCTTGAGATATTATTCTGAACAATCAGTAGAATCTCTTCATGATCTACTGGAAACTTCTAACTGAATAAATTTTCTAACATTCTATTTTGAAAAAAATTTAACGACAAAAGAAATAATTGTTTATTAATCGCCAAACAATTTCACAATCTTTTTTTAATTAAAGAAAAAATACAGTTTTAAAAAAATCGGCCCAATAAAAAAAAAAAATTTCTTGTCGGCTAACTCATAGGACACCTTTAGAAGGATGTCTACAACATAACTGAATAGATAAATTCTTTATTTTTTAAAATTCTGAATTTTAAAGAAGCATAGAGTGTAAAAAGAGCCCCACTGGACGGTATTTTATTTTTTGTCAAAATCAGATTTTAAAAAAAAATTCCCATTAACTTTGGTACTAATTTATTAATTTAATTAAGGGCATGTGATGGATTATGACGTCACTGGAATATGCAAAATATGTCCGTAACTTTTCTCATAAAATATTAAACATTAGGTCATGAAACTGAGTAGAATTATTTAAAATGACATTAGGAAGGTCTCTTAGACCCGGCTTTGTTTAAAGTTTGGCTAAAAATTAATTTTTGAAAATTTTCGAAAAATTGCAAAAATTTTTAAAAATTAATTTTTAGCCAAAATTCAATCAAACTCGGGTCTGAGAGACCTTTCTAATGTCATTTTAAGTAATTCTACCAAGTTTTATGACAAAATATTGAAAATATTGACTTCGAATTTTGTGGAATTACTTAAAATATCATTAGAATGGTCTATCTGTCCCGAGTTTGTTTAAATTTTGGCTTAAAATTAAATTTTAAAAAATTTTGCAATTTTTAGTAAATTTCCTAAAATTAATTTTGGGCCAAAATTCAAACGAACTCGGATCAGAGAGGCCATCTTCATGATATTTTAAGTAATTGTACCAGGTTTCGTGATTAAATATGTAGCATTTTAAGAGAAAAGTTACGGACAAATTTTGCCTATACCAGTGACGTCATACTCCATCACATGCCCTTAAAAAAGAAATAAATATTTTTTTAAAAATTTCGTAAGTCAGACAGTGTCAAAATACAAAATATAATTAAAATTATTGTTTTTTTCTTTTTTTTTGTCAAAATAAAATTTTATAAAAAATGAAAATGTCCGTAAATATCGGAACTTATTTCTTAATCTTTAGTAAAAAACAACTCTAGGTCATTTTCCAACTTTTGTCGAGTCAGAGTGTTTGTTTAGTCTTAATTAATATATAATTTAAATTTAAAAAATAATTTTTTCGGTTTTTGTAAAAATTTGTTTTTATAAAAAATGGAAATTTTTTATGAATTTAAAATTAATTTTTAAGTCTAATAATAAAAGGAATTCTAGTTCATTTTTAAACATTTGTCTAGTCAGTCAGGATCTTTAGTTAATAAAATTTACCATTTTAAGTTAAAAATTTATATTTTTCGTTTTTTATCGAAATCAGATTTTATAAAAAAAGAAAATTTTCATGAATTCTGTATATGGGGCAAAATTCCTGAACTGTCCAGGTCAAAAAATAAAATGTATTCAAACTTTGCTAAAGTGTTTCCATTGTTAGTGGAAGTGTAAATACCAAATATTTTCAAATTCCCACGGTGGGTCCGAACCAAGTTCAACCCAAAGGTTGAAGCACTTCAAATTTTCTTGTGAATTTCTGTTTTATTAAGTCTCCTGAGTAGTTTAAGACCAAAAAGAAAAAAATCGTTATACTCATTTTTGAGAAAATCGAATTTTTGTATTTTTAAGCTAAAAACATTGCTACTCTGCAATAGTTTTAAGCCAAAAGTTTTTTAACATTAAATTTTTTTGGAATTTTTATTTCTACATTATCTACTGAGTAATTTAAAACAAAATCTCTCTTACAGTACACATTTATTTATTTATTTCTGCTGTTGTCAATAATTATAAAAAAGTTATACTTTTAAGTTGTACAATTATAAAAATGAATAATACACACGTTTTAAATCGACTCAAAATTTGTTTGCTTTGTTATGGCAAAACTAAAAAGATATTTTCCATAAAAAATAAGTTAAAAGACGAAGTTGAGAAAGTATATAGAGGAGAGTCTGGTAGCCCCGGACACTTAAGCTTTTTAAATCATATATAATAAAATAATTATCTTAATTTTAGTGCTTGAGGTTTTTTATAGTTAGAGTATCATTACCAATACCTTTAAAAAATAAATACAAAAAATAAACATACAGGGAATAAAAGAAAACTATTTTACGCTAAATATGGTTATGAAAAAAAAGTGTCGGGTATCTCCGGACTCTAAGAAAATGGTTAGTTAAACGCTAAGAAAAGTGCTGTTAAAATAAAATACCTGTTCTACAGCAATTTTCTAATAAATTTCTGTTCATTTGCTATAAATTAAACATTGATTCTTAATTTTGTATAAATCACAATTAACCAAACGTAAACAACATAATTGTTATTTTGACAGAAACAAATGATTTCTACACACAAAATGTGTCTGGTAGTATGCGACAAAAAATGTCCGTGGCTACCCGAAGGTAATATATTTCGGTAAATTTTCTATAAAACCCGGTTGTAAATCCGTGTACAAGATCATCTACTGAACTTGTACATGATTCTGGATAAAATCATGCACAGGTGCATTGACTTGCTTTGTGCATAAACTTGCGAATGGTCAACACATGAATTTGTAACAACGACCGTGCAAAGGAACATGCACATGTTCATGAACGCTTCTAAAGGCAAATAATTTATGTGCATGAACATGCACACGAACATGCACATGAATCTGTACACGAAAATGGATAATTATTTATTAAACTTTAAACGTTGCGCATTAGTTATCTATGGGAGTGAAGGCTGCGCAGTATATTTTAATGTCTATAAAAGGGTGAGGACCACTATAAAACAAGTAACATTTGTTAATAATATTTAAAGTATGGAAAATTATGTGCATGAACATTTGCACGTTCATGCACAAGTTCTTGTATCAGATTTTATTGTGCGTGCATGAAAATGTACACGTTCGTTGTTCCAAATTCATGTGTTGACCATCCACAAGTTCATACACAAGACAAGTCAATGCACCTGTGCATGATTTTATCCAGAATCATGTACAAGTTCAGTAGATGATCTTGTACACGGATTTACAACCGGGAAATAAAAAACTTTAAAGTAACAAAAACAATATTAACAAATTTCATAGACGGTAAGTATATGTATGTATTTCTGCAAAGACAGAAAAATATATTTGATGTTGTTACATAAAATATTGACGTTAAATATGATCTTAAACTCTTAGAAGGCAATTGATTTGAAAACAGAGAACATTTAAATACGATGTTTTACTATTCTAATTAATGATGATAGACTCCACTTTCTAAATTATATTTTAAGATCATGTGGAACATCACAAACGTGGTTTTAAGTTCAAAAAGTATACAGGTTATTCTATTTCACGAGTGTTCAGGGCTACCCGCTATCCGAGGCTATCCGATTCTCCTGAAACAATGTCTAAAAAAACAATAATTTAATCAACGTTTATTTTAAATACTGTTTTCAAGTTTTCGTTAACGTCTATAGTTTAACAAACAAATAAATAATTATTACTAAAACAATTTTAATTCGATTATTTACTTTTAATAAAAATAATGCGCGGTAAAAAATAAAATTATAGTCGAATAGCAATTTATTTAAGAAGTAGTGTCTTCAGCAAACAATATAAAAAATCAACTTTTCACTAAATTTATTCAATTAACCTTCCTCTTTTTTGGTTTGAAATTACTCAAAAAATAATAGTAATTGAATTTACAAGAAAATTTGTAGGGCTTAAATTTTGTGGTTGAAGTTATTGCTGAGTAGCAGTGTTTTTAGCATAAAAAATACAACAACTCGATTTTTTTAAAAATGCGTCTAACGATTTTTTTCCTTTTGGTCTTGAATCACTAAGGAGACATAATAGAGTAGAAATTCACAAGAAAATTTGAAGTGCCTCAACCTCTGGGTTGAACTTGGTTCGGACCCACCGTGATTCCATGAAATAGTTTTTGAGTTACACAGTTTTAAAATTTTGAATTTTTTTAAAATGTAGTTTTGTAAATTAATTATATTTTTAAGTAGATTGCATAAAAGTTAACATATATATAGTGATTTTTAAAGCTTTTTTTACAGGTTATTCGATGATAATACATGTTTTTTTGTCAAAAAAAATTTTGACCTTTAAATTCAAGGTCAAAGTGTTAATTTGATTGTATTTCGAAATCGGAGTTTTAAAAAATTTTTTAACCTATCTCAATGGAAAGCTTGACTTTTTTTCTATAAGATATGTAAAAATTAGAGTGAAACTCTAAATACTTCTGTCAAAAATACATCTCAAATACCCGCGTGCACTCGAATAGCGCGACCTCGCGCGAGTAACTAGTAGTTTCTCGAGCGCGCGCGGGTATTTGAGATATATTTTTGACAAAAGTATTTAGAGTTCCACTCTAATTTTTACATATCTTATAGGAAAGAAGTCAAGCTTTCCATTGAGATAGGTTAAATTTTTTTTTAAAACTCCGATTTCGAAATACAATCAAATTAACACTTTGACCTTGAATTTAAAGGTCAAATTCTTTTTTGACAAAAAAAAACATTTATTATCATCGAATAACCTGTAAAAAAGCTTTAAAAGCCACTGTATATATCTTAACTTTTATGCAATCTACTTAAAAATATAATTAATTTACAAAACTACATTTTAAAAAAATTCAAAATTTTAAAACTGTGTAACTCAAAAACTATTTCATGGAATTTGAAAATATTTGGTATTTACACTTTCACTAACAATGGAAACACTTTAGCAAAGTTTGAATAAATTTTATTTTTTGACCTGGACAGTTCAGGAATTTTGCCCCATATATTTCTTAGCTTTTTAAAAAAGCAATTCTAGGTCACTTTAAAACTTTTGTCTAGTCAGTCAGTTTGTTCAGTTTTAAAAAACTTTATATATTAAATAAAAAATCTGATTTCTTCGTTTTTTGTTAAAATCAGATTTTATAAAGAATAAAAATTTTCATGAGTTTTGGAAATATTTGTTTAGGTATTTAAAAAAAGCAATTCTAGGTTATTTGTAAATAGTTTTTTAAGTCGATTTTAAAAATCAAGCTTATGTCATTTTAACTTTTAGTCTAGTCAGTAATTTTGTTTAGACCAAAAAATTTCAAAATATTAATTAAAAAATTAATTTTTTGGCTTTTTGTCAAAATCAAAATTTAAAACAAATAAAAATTTCCATGAATTTTTGTCATAAATTTATAGTCTATAAAATAATAATTTCTGGGTATTTTTTAAAAATGTGTCTAGTCAGTCAATTTGTTTAGTTTATAAAATTCAACATTTTAATTCAAAAATTTTATATTTTCGTTTTTTATCAAATCAGATTTTATAAAACAAAAAATATTCATAAATTTTGGAAATATTTTTTTAACCTTTAAAAAAAGCAGTTCTAGATCATTTTTAAACTTTTGTTTAGTCAATCAGTTTGTTTAGTTTATGAAATTCAATATTTTAATTAAAAAAATTTATTCTTTTGCCTTTTATTGAAATCAGAATTTATAAAAAAATAAAATTTTCATGAATTTTGTAAACAATTTTTCAGCCTTTTTAAAAAAGCAGTTCTAGGTCATTTTTGTCAGTTAGTTTGTTTAGTTTATAGAATTCAACATTTTAAATAAAAAATCTGATTTCTCCGTTTTTTGTCGAAATTATATTTTATAAAAAATGGAAATTTTATGAAGTTTGGAAATAATTTTCCTGACTTTAATAAAAATAAAGTCTGCGTCATTTTCTGAGTTTTGTGTTGTCAGTAGATTTGGTTATTCCTAAAAAATATTATACATTATTTAAAATAGTATATTAAGCAACAAGGGGTTAAAGGCAGCCTTTGTTTACGCTGATATTTGTGTACGAGTGACAGTCGAGGGCGAAACCCGAGACAAAACGAGTACACAAACATCATTGTAAACAAATTGGACTGACTTTAAACCCGTGTTGCTTACGACACTTTTTATTCCAAAGGCACAAAAGAGGTGCTTTTAAATGCTTGTAGGTTAGGGTCGAAATGTGTTCATTTGTTTGACCGTATGAAAATGGCTTCCTTTTTTTCCCTAATGTGAAAAAAATGCATGGATCAGCTGTTCATTTTTTCCCTAGGGAAAAAATGGACGCCATTTTCACACGGTCGAACAAATGAATGCGTTTAGACCCTGCCTACAGGCATCTAAAAGCGCCATTTTTGTGCCTGTGGGATAAAAAATTGTTTTCCATCTTCTTTTGTAAAAATCAGATTTTATAAAAAATGAAAATTTTCATCAGTTTTGGGAATAATTTTTTAATCTTTTTGAAAAAGTAAGTCTACATCATTTTCAAACTTCTGCCTAGTCAAAGTGTTTTTATAGTCTTAAAAAATATAAATTTTTTATTTAAAAATTGACTTCGTTTTTTGTCGAAATTAGATTTTATAATAAATGAAAATTTTCATGAATTTTTAAAATACAATCTTAATTATTTTGAAAAAGGAAGTCTAGGTCATTTTTAAACTTTGTCTAGTCAATGCGTTTTTTTAATTGGACTGACTTTAAACCCGTGTTGCTTACGATACTTTTTATTCCAAAGGCACAAACTTGGTGCTTTTAAATGTTTGTAGGTTAGGGTCTAAATGCATTCACTTGTTTAACTGTATAAAAATGGCGGCCATTTTTGCCCTGTGGTGGAAATAACTTGTAAATAACTTTTAGTCGTTTTTAAAAAGCAAGTCTACGTCATGTTAAACTTCTATGCAACACCTACAAGAAAAGTACCACTTATCATGCATCCAAAGAAAACGCAAAATAGGTCATTCTTGCACTACTGCAGCAAAGTAAATTTTGCTGCATTCTTAGCCAATAACTGTACAGAAAAGTATATTTTGTTGTACATTTTCACAAAATTGTTCAAGAAAGTGCACTTTGATATACATTTTAACAAAAAAATTTTCATATTTTTGCCATAATTTCGGTTTTTGCGTGGACAGAAATTCAGCGAAAACGGAGCAACAAAAATAAAGCTTTTTCGTAAATTACACATATCTCTTTAATTAGTGCTTTTCCTTGAGAAGGAGTTGCACAAAGTATCGTGTACACCACGTACAAAAGTGCATTTTTCGTCTTCATGCAATTTGAAACAGCTGCTTTCGATACTTGGTGCACAATGTACTATTGTCTAGTCAGTCATTTTGTTTAGTCTTGAAAAGTTCAAAATTTTAATATAAAAATTAATTTTTTTGGTTTTTGTCCGAATCATTTCTTAAAAAAAATTTCAATTTCATTAACTTCGATACTAATTTCATAATTTTTTGTAAAAATTAAATCTAGACTATTTTAAACATTTGTTAAGTCAGACAGTTTCAGGGTGTCTATTCGTTCTGGAAGTCCTGGAAGTCCAAGAAATGTCCTGTAATTTAACAAATTGTTCTTATCTGGACTGTCCTGAAATTTCCTGGAATTTTAATATGTGTCCTTGGATTTTTTCATATTTTGTGTTAAACTTGTACTTTTTGCTTCCATACATAGAAATTAATTGATATAAAATCTGAAATACATTTATATTATTTAATCTGACAATCATATTTTTCTCCAAACTTTAAACTTTTGTCTAGTTAGTAAACATGTTTAGCCTTGAAACATACAAAATCATACTTATTTGGCATTTTTAAGTTATTTTGTGAATTGTACATTAGTTTTAAGTCGATTAATACTGGGTCAGATTCTTCACTTTACAAGTTTTACATATATCTCCTAGTGTAGCTGCACTTGGGTTATTTATTCTCTCTGGATTAGTTTTCCTAACCTATAAAATGACCACGAACAAACCGTCGATTCCTGACACAGACAGACTTTGCCGTGGCTGTAATGTGGAAATTCAAAAAGAGGTTTCTCGATGTGAATCGTGCAACGCCCCATATCATCCAGGTTGCGCCAGACTAAAAAAAAGTGTTGCGGTGTATCGAGATCTTCCTCTCCTTCTGCTAGAGCGCTAACAAAGGATGACCTGTCTGTGGCTCTGTCTACAGCACTAGCTGAGCAATTAAAGCAAATAAGCTTTCAAATCAATCCATTAAAAACTTCTTTGGACGCTGTCACAGGAAGGCTAGAAAGCATTGAGAACTCGATCTCAGGAGCCTTAAATCGTGTCGACACGCTGGAGGACGAAGTTAGAGGTATGAAAGATAAAATCATAACTATCAAATCAAATCTTGTCGACCGTTCCGAGGACATAATGTCAAATTGCTTACGAGAATTATCTGATCGGGATCTCAGAAAACAGAATTTAATATTGTTTAATTTGCCTGAATTGGACATTAAGAAAACTTCCAACTCAAGCTCTGACCCCGATATCAAGTCTAATCTCGACTTAGAGTTATCTTTGAAATTATTAAAAACTTTATTACCAAGCGACACTCCGAGAATTATTTCTACCTCACGCCTTGGTAAACGTTCACAGATAACGCCACAAACACACACACGTCCTCTGCGTATTACACTGCCAGACGAGCCATCAGTCAGGTCGCCAATCTCAGCCTTCGTGAAACTCAAACAGAATCCAGCAGCTCTTCCAGATCCATTTCCGCCGAATCTTTCATTGTCCTGGGACAGGACTCCGAGGCAAGCAGAGGAATTCAGACCACGCATCCTTCTGAAGAACAGAACTTTGAGCGGAGAAAAAGGGCTTTGAATAGTATATGCAAAGGAAGAACCAAAGATCGTCTCGTCAATGAGACAGAATATCCCTTCTCTCTCAGTCATGGACAGCTCGCCCACCGCTCCGCCCGCCAACCCCTCAACTTCGTAGACATATCCTCACAAGATGACTCAGCTTCGTATCTCGTCCATTCACAGGGATTACGCACGCACACCAGCAGGACGACTACATCTATTAGTGTTTACTATCAAAATGTACGTGGCCTTCGTACCAAGCTGCACTGTTTACGACAGTCAGTTCCACTTTTTTCTTACGATGTCATCGCTTTTACTGAGACATGGCTTCATAACGGAATCGTCACTCCCGAGCTCGGATTAGATAATTACGATGTTTATCGCTACGATAGAAATGTTCTTTCTAGTGTCAACCAACGTGGTGGTGGTATGCTGGTTGCAGTAAAGTCCGTGCTTAAAAGCTCTGTCATCGACACTGGTGTAGTTCACTTGGAGCATCTTTTGGTTAAGTTTTACTTTAATTCTTTTCTTTTTATTATTTGTTTATTTTATATTCCTCCAAGCTCTGACCATAAACTTTATCACGATTTGTGCAAACTTATCGAGGAGATATCCGCAAAATACCCTTTAGCAAATGTTTGCATATTTGGAGATTTCAACCTACCGTTTATCTCTTGGTATTTCGAGGTTGATGGTCGTTAACTCTGTGTATCTAGTCTGGATTCCTCGCGTCTACAAATTCTAATAGCCAGTACCTTTTCTGATACCGTTGAATTTCTCAGCTTGACTCAAGTAAACTCTTTTTCCAATGTTCACGGGTCACTCTTAGATCTAATTTTCTTAAATTTCGTTAATTATTCTCTAGACCGGCCTGTCGATTCATTACTACCTGTTGACGACTATCATCCTCCGCTTTTACTTACCATATTAATTTTAGATAAGTGCAAATTATTTAATGTGTCCCCAAACTGCGAATTTAAGTATGATTTTAAAAATACCAATCTCGCTGGCTTAATTTCTTTTCTTTCCACCATAAATTGGGAGTTGGTCTTGCAGGCGTCAGACTTTAACGTTGCACTTGACAATTTTTATTCATGCATCTACACAGCTTTTGATTTTTTCATTCCTTTCAAAGCCATTCGGAGAACAAATTTTCCGCCTTGGTTTTCTCACGAACTTAAGAGAATAACTTTTCACAAAAAATTAGCTCATCTTAAATTCAAACGTACTAATAATCCAAGAGATTAAGATGCTTTTTCTCGCTTACGTGCCGACTGCAAAAACCTCTCTAACATTTGTTACAGCAATTATGTTTCTAAGGTTGAATGTTCAATCATAAATAATCCTAAACAGTTTTGGAACTACTTAAATACTGTAACCAAAATTTATTATTTACAATAAATGTGTAAATAAAATTAAATTTAAATTAAAATTTAATAAATTATCAGGTTACCTTCGGCGTAATTTAATTAAAGATAAAAAGGAGAATCAGATAAACTTACTCGGTTGGGCGCCTTTTCAATAAATAAATAAACAATTTAGTAAATAAATATTAATTTAATTCAATTATTAATTACGACGAAATTGGCTGGCTACTCAGTTTTATTTCAAAGAAAATTGTTGGTAGAGGGGAGTGATTCCTAAATTTGCGTTCAAATAAATTAATTTAATAATTATTAACGAAAACGATTAATTAGTCAAAATTTTCATGATAATAAAATTTAATTCACAATTAAAATTTGAATTACAAGGATCATATTATAAATTTCAATTTATGTAATTATCAAAAATTTGATTTACAATAATATATTCAAAATAAAAAAAATTAATTAATGATCTTTCTCACTATATTCCAAGCAAGGATGGCATCGAGCAGGTCGTGTTGTATCGTATCGTGGCGAACCACAACACGATAGACTTAGTCGAGTAGTATCGTAGCTCGCCACGATATGATGCGTCTGAAGCCATCGTGTTGAGGCTCGATACGATACGATGGAACTTGTTCCATCGTATCGTGGCTTGACACGATACGATGGACTGAGTTCCATCGTATCGTGTCAAGCCAGGATACGATGGACTGGGATCGATCGTATCGTGTCAAGCCACGATACGATGGAATGAGTTCAATCGTATCGTATCTAATCACGATGCGATAGACTGAGCTCAAACGTATCGTGTCCAACCACGATACGATGGACTAAGCTCAATCGTATCGGATCAAACCAAGATTCGATAGATTGAATTCCATTGTTTCGTGGCGAGCCTACTACTTTCGTCGTAAATCGCGGAGCTTCGTTCAAATTCAAGCCCTCCTTATTATTTCATTTGGCCCTTTTATAGCATAATAAATGAATAAATAAATTAAAACAATAAATAATAAAATTTTTATCAGAAAAAAAGATTCTGTAAAGTGGAGAATATTTTAAATAATTAAATTTTACATTATAAATTGTTTAAACAAATTGTTATAAACAAATAGACAAATAAATTTAAAAAAAAGATTCTGAAAAGTAGACAATGTTTTAAATAATTAAATTTTACATTATAAATTGTTGAAACAAATTGTCATAAGCAAATGGACAAATATTAAATTTTTCATCAGAAAAAAAATTCTGAACAGTAGAAAATGTTTTAAATAATTAAATTTTACCTTATACATTGTTTAAAAAATTAATTGTTTAAACAAATTGTTATAAACAAATAAACTCATACATTTATAAAAGAAACAAAAATTCTTAAAAGTAAAAAAGCTTTTAAATAATTAAATTTTACATTATAAATTGTTTAAACAAATTGTTATAAACAAATGGACAAATATTAAAACTTTTATCAGAAAAAAGATTCTGAAAAGTAGAGAATGTTTTAAATAATTTAATTTTACATTATTAATTGTTTAAAAAATTAATCGTTTTAACAAATTGTTATAAACAAATAGACAAATAAATTTTTATAAGAAGAAAAAATTCTGAAAAGTAAAGAATGTTTTTAATAATTAAGTTTTACTTTATAAATTGTTTAAACAAATTGTTATAAACAAATGGACAAATAAATTTTCATAAAAAAAATACATTCTAAAAAGTAGAGAATGTTTTAAATAATTGAATATTACATTAAAAATTGTTTTGAAAATTAATTGTTTAAACAAATTGTTATAAACAAATGGACAAATAAATTTTTATAATAAAAGAAAATTCTTAAAATTAGACAATGTTTTAAATATTTAAATTTTACATTATTAATTGTTCAAACAAATTGTTATAAACAAATGGACAAATATTAAAACTTTTATCAAAAAAATAGATTTTGAGAAGTAGAGAATGTTTTAAATAATTAAATTTTACATTATAAATTGTTTAAAAAATTAGTCGTTTTAACAAATTGTTATGAACAAATGGACAAATAAATTTTTAAAAGAAGATCTTATAAACAAATTGTGACAGCAGCTTAACGTCACGTAATGTTTCACTACAGAAAACGCTGAAATAACGTTAATATATGTTACTATATGATAAGCGGTAAAATATGAACGATTAAATAGATAGATATGAATTATATTTTAATAACGATCAACAATAGATTTTCTTTATGTTCTTTAAATCTTTTCTCGAATATTCATTAAACCTTTATAATCTTGAAGATCCGAAAATGTCACGTTTTCGACCAAAAAAAAGGGGTTTCAATTTTACGACTTGAAAATATTCGGAAACAAACATCTGGTATCATAATTCCGGACCGCGGGTCTCTGCGCCTTTCTGGCAATAAAACATGAAATTTACCGATAGGAAAAAAAAAAAAATTGTTATAGAAAAATGTAAAAATATTAAAACCGAAAAAAAAGGATTCTGAAAAGTAGAGAATGTTTTAAATAATTAAATTTTACATTTTTAATTGTTTAAACAAATTCTCATAAACAATTGTACAGATATTTAAACTTTTATCAGAAAAAATGATTTAGGAAAGTGGATGTTTTAAATAGTTATTTTCAACATTATACATTTTTTAAAAATTTAATTATATAAAATTTAATTGTATTATTTCAAACATTCCCCACTTACCTCAATCTCTTTTTCTGATGAAAGATTTAATATTTGTCAATTTTTTTATAACAATTTCTCTAAACAATTAATTTTTTCGACAATTTTGCATTCTTTATAGGTTTTTCCTATCGGTAAATTTCATGTTTTATTGCCAGAAAGGCGCAGAGACCCGCGGTCCGGAATTATGATACCAGATGTTTGTTTCCGAATATTTTCAAGTCGTAAAATTGAAACCCCTTTTTTTTGTCAAAAACGTGACATTTTCAGATCTTCAAGATTATAAAGGTTTAATGAATATTCGAGAAAAGATTTAAAGAACATAAAGAAAATCTATTGTTGATCGTTATTAAAATATAATTCATATCTATCTATTTAATCGTTCATATTTTACCGCTTATCATATAGTAACATATATTAACGTTATTTCAGCGTTTTCTGTAGTGAAACATTACGTGACGTTAAGCTGCTGTCACAATTTGTTTATAAGATCTTCTTTTAAAAATTTATTTGTCCATTTGTTCATAACAATTTGTTAAAACGACTAATTTTTAAAACAATTTATAATGTAAAATTTAATTATTTAAAACATTCTCTACTTCTCAAAATCTATTTTTTTGATAAAAGTTTTAATATTTGTCCATTTGTTTATAACAATTTGTTTAAACAATTTATAATGTAAAATTTAAATATTTAAAACATTGTCTACTTTTAAGAATTTTCTTTTCTTATAAAAATTTATTTGTCCATTTGTTTATAACAATTTGTTTAAACAATTAATTTTCAAAACAATTTTTAATGTAATATTTAATTATTTAAAACATTCTCTACTTTTTAAAATGTATTTTTCTTATGAAAATTTATTTGTCCATTTGTTTATAACAATTTGTTTAAACAATTTATAAAGTAAAACTTAATTATTGAAAACATTCTTTACTTTTCAGAATTTTTTCTTCTTATAAAAATTTATTTGTCCATTTGTTTATAACAATTTGTTAAAACGATTAATTTTTTAAACAATTAATAATGTAAAATTTAATTATTTAAAACATTCTCTACTTTTCAGAATCTTTTTTCTGATAAAAGTTTTAATATTTGTCCATTTGTTTATAACAATTTGTTTAAACAATTTATAATGTAAAATTTAAATATTTAAAACATTGTCTACTTTTAAGAATTTTCTTTTCTTATAAAAATTTATTTGTCCATTTGTTTATAACAATTTGTTTAAACAATTAATTTTCAAAACAATTTTTAATGTAATATTTAATTATTTAAAACATTCTCTACTTTTTAAAATGTATTTTTCTTATGAAAATTTATTTGTCCATTTGTTTATAACAATTTGTTTAAACAATTTATAAAGTAAAACTTAATTATTGAAAACATTCTTTACTTTTCAGAATTTTTTCTTCTTATAAAAATTTATTTGTCCATTTGTTTATAACAATTTGTTAAAACGATTAATTTTTTAAACAATTAATAATGTAAAATTTAATTATTTAAAACATTCTCTACTTTTCAGAATCTTTTTTCTGATAAAAGTTTTAATATTTGTCCATTTGTTTATAACAATTTGTTTAAACAATTTCTAATGTAAAATTTAATTATTTAAAAGCTTTTTTACTTTTAAGAATTTTAGTTTCTTTTATAAATGTATGAGTTTATTTGTTTATAACAATTTGTTTAAACAATTAATTTTTTAAACAATGTATAAGGTAAAATTTAATTATTTAAAACATTCTCTACTGTTCAGAATTTTTTTTCTGATGAAAAATTTAATATTTGTCCATTTGCTTATGACAATTTGTTTCAACAATTTATAATGTAAAATTTAATTATTTAAAACATTGTCTACTTTTCAGAATCTTTTTTTTTAAATTTATTTGTCTATTTGTTTATAACAATTTGTTTAAACAATTTATAATGTAAAATTCAATTATTTAAAATATTCTCCACTTTACAGAATCTTTTTTTCTGATAAAAATTTTATTATTTATTGTTTTAATTTATTTATTCATTTATTATGCTATAAAAGGGCCAAATGAAATAATAAGAAGGGCTTGAATTTGAACGAAGCTCCGCGATTTACGACGAAAGTAGTAGGCTCGCCACGAAACAATGGAATTCAATCTATCGAATCTTGGTTTGATCCGATACGATTGAGCTTAGTCCATCGTATCGTGGTTGGACACGATACGTTTGAGCTCAGTCTATCGCATCGTGATTAGATACGATACGATTGAACTCATTCCATCGTATCTCGGCTTGACACGATACGATCGATCCCAGTCCATCGTATCCTGGCTTGACACGATACGATGGAACTCAGTCCATCGTATCGTGTCAAGCCACGATACGATGGAACAAGTTCCATCGTATCGTATCGAGCCTCAACACGATGGCTTCAGACGCATCATATCGTGGCGAGCTACGATACTACTCGACTAAGTCTATCGTGTTGTGGTTCGCCACGATACGATAGGATACAGTCACATCGTTGTAGATCGTGGGCGCGCCCATCCTTGATTCCAAGGTTGATAATAATTAAATAAATTAATAAGGGAAGAGTCAAAACACAAGAAAAATGATTAGAATTCAATTTACAAATAAAAGGGAAAGGGTCAAAATTAAATTATTTAATTCAAAAATTCAAATCATTGAAAATTTATAAAAAAAAATTAAATTGAATAAAAGGAAGGAAAATTCAATAAAGGAATACTAAAGAAATCTTTGAAAACTGATAAATTCCAAGATGTCTTCCTTGACAACGTGGACAAAATCAATAAATCAAATTAAATTTTCCTTTATTGAATTTCTAACAAAAGGAATTCTCACAAAAATTAGATCTATATTCCAAAGGAACTGCAAAATTAATCCAATTGGCTCAAGAGGAATGAAAAGATTCTAACAATATCACTTTCACAAAAATTAACAAATTTATAGAATAAAATTAAATTAGATGTTGACTGTTCGGAGGTCACACGAAAGATGATAAACGGTCTTCGTTTTTCAATAACTTCGTTTGGATTTCGCGCTCTTCATTTGTTTAACAATTCAACGAACTTAGTGCAGCGCCGTTGCTAAGATACTCCAGGGACGTAGTTATTCAAGAATCCAAATTAAATATTAAATTAATTTTTTTTTTTTTTTTCATTAGATGTTGAAAATTCATAATTAAATAATTCCATCAGACTCTCCTCCATTGTCTTCTAATACAGGTTAAATATTAAAATTTCATCACAAAACTCAAAGGGACTAAATCCAAATTGCATGAAATTAATTAATATCAGGTTCGTATGATGAATCCAACGGGCTAATGACATAGGAGCTTCGCGTAAAGGAGACGGAAGGCTGAGTGAATTCTACCAAGGAAATTAATTATTCTTCAAAATTAAAATAGAAAGGCAGGAAGGCAGCAATCTCAAATATTAGAAATGATGATCCTTGGGCAATGAATTTTATTTTAAATTTCGAACTGGCAGTAAATTTCCTCAAAACAGGCGTCAAAATTTAAAATGTAGAATAAAATCCAAACTCAATTAACTTCTTTTAAACCGATGAATAAAATTTTCGAATCATCTTTCGTTTCCGATTTTCTTCTTCCATATAGACTCAGGAACCAGGAACAGGATTTTATAAAAAATAAAAGGGGAAATACTTAATATCTTAAAGTCTAATAATTATTAATTTCTCAACCTTGGAATACCGCTGCAACCTCCGAATTTTAAAGAATTTATTAATTTGATACATTAATTTAAAAACAATTAATTCAATTAAATTTTCATAAAATAAAACATTGTGAGAAGTAAAATTTTATTTAAAAAAAAAATTTTACATCGTCACATACCCCCTTTCTTAGTAAAGACCAGAAGGTCTTTCACAAAGTCTAAGAATTTAAATATTTGAAATTAATCCATAAAAGTGAGAAAACATTAAAAATTCAACAGGACAAATAAATTTGAGATATTTTGCAACGGAATTCCTTGATTGAATTTCTTCAATAATTAATAGTTATTTAACATTTTTAAATAAGAAGGAATAAACAAAACTACAATTTAATATTTATTTAAACATAATTAATGCATACAAAGGAATTCATGGATATTTAAATAGTTATTAAATAAAACATACAATTAATCATTGGTTTAGATGAAATTAACAAAAGGGAGTAATCAATTGAAAGAATTTATATAAATAAGAGTCATGAACTATAGTAAAGAAAACAATTTTAATTAGGCAAAAGGAACTAAGAGAGACGCCGTTTGTTTTCTTGTAATTTTTTACAATAAGGACAATTCCTAATTTCGTAATTCAATAATCCGCAGTTGAAGCAGAATAATGGTTTTTTAAGGTTGACACATTTCTCGTAACCATGACCATATCCTTCACAATTCCAACATCTCAGGCGATACATATTGAAATCCATTGGTAATTGTTCAGGATAAATTCTAAACAAAACAAAAAGAAACCTACTATTCAGGAGAGTCATCAAGTTATAGAGTGATCTTGGGATTTAGTAATAGAGTCATTATTAAAAGTGTTGATTTCATAACACAAAGTCCTTTACTGATACTTTAATCCTTTAAACGAGTAAAACTTTTAGTAATAATTAATAATTATTTTAATTATAAATAAAACAAATTAACAAAATAATGGTATAAATGGAAATAATTGAAAAGATTTAAATCATAGATTATAATAAAAGAATAATTTTAGTTAAACAGAAAGAATTAAGCTGAACGCCTTTTGTTCTGGTGCATTTCTTTGCAATTAGGACAATTATTAATTTTAAAATTTGGTAATCCACAATTAAAACAAAATAAACCACGTTTTGGGTGGATACAATTCTCATACGTGTGATCTCTCTCTTTGCAGTTCCAACAACCATGGCGACAATCTTCATCTAACCATTTTATGATTTTTACACCTAAGTAAGAAGGAGCTTCTACTTTCACATCGAATAAAGAAGGAATATTTTGATTAGTTGGTAATAATTTTTGTTGTTTCGTGGGTACAAAATCCGAAGAGGAATCCGTTTGGTTAGGTCTTTTAGGGGAAGAATTGGTACGATGGCTAACCATTTTGGGATTCCTAATTTGGTCATTAATTTCAGAGACAGATCGAGTTTTACTAACGTTAGGGTCATTAAGTCTAGAATTTTTTGGAATGGCTTCAGAAGTAGAGGGTTTAGAATTTTTACAATCTATTTGAGTTGAATTTTCAGTGAACCTAGGTGAAACTTGTATTTTCACGGATCTTTTTACGGAAGACGAAGTTTGTGAAGAGACATCTTTCATCAGATCAGAAGTTTGAGACGCAGTACTTTCCATCAGATCTGAAGTTTGAGACGCAGTACTTTCCATTAGATCTGAAGTTTGAGACGCAGTACTTTCCATAATCTCCGTTGGACAAGAAGTTTGAGTGGAAACATCTTTATCTATGATTTCACGAATATTTTCAGGCTTAGTTATTACATTGTTGTACTCATCTTCAGCACGGTGAGCTTCCACCAAAGCTTGGATCAATGAAGGGCAACTGCGATTAACTTTACCAAGTATCTTGCTGAAAGGTCTGATATAATTCCACCCTGGGTGAAGACTACTAAGATTGGCATCCTCTTCAGTCCAATCATCAGTTAAATCATGATAGAACTCTTGTTCCTTTTTATATTTTTCGAATTGATCTTTTAATTCAAGAAAACGTTGTAATAGTCGGCGATAATTTTGTCTTAATTGGTCATAATCAGTTTTGGGCACAGTGGAATCCTCAGGTACAGAGGAATCCATTGGCACGGCGGAATCCATAGGCACAGTGGAATCCGGCACAGTGGAATCCATAGGGAAATTTGGACAAAATTAATTCTAGAACAAAGAAAGGAAATCTACGATTCAGGAGAGTGGTAAGGCTTTAGGTATTGAATATGGGATTTGGAAACAAAATCATTATTTAAGGTACTAATTTCATAAACACTGGGTGATAATATTTTGGAAATTTTATAGGGTCCATCAAATTTAGGGTTTAATTTAGCAGCTATGTGCTTAGCTTTTGAAGATAAAGTTCTGTTTCTTAATAAAACTAAATCTCCAAGTTTATAATTCAAGTTACGACGATTAGAATTATACTGTTTAGATTGCTTTTGAAAAGCTAAATCTAGATTTTTAATAATCCAATCTTTCATAATTTGAATCTTTTTCATTCGTTCATTCCAAAGTTCAATAGATTTTGGGTCAATTTTAGCATTAGGGTCAATATTATCTTTACGAAGGGAGTTAATTGGTTTAGGATTTCTTGCAAGATTTAAAAAAGCTGGGGTGGTTTTTAATTAGGAATGATAGGAGGTATTATAGGCAAATCTGAAGTCAGACATATGTTCATCCCAAGTCCTGTGATCATTTTTAATATACGAAATTATCATAGTCTTTAAGACTCTGTTAACTCGTTCCACAGGATTGGCTTGAGGATGATATGGAGGAGATGTTGTATGAACAATATTATATTCGGAAGCCAAAGATCTTATAACATTATTAACAAATTCAGTTCCATTATCTGTGTGAAGGAATTTAGGAGTTCCCCATCTGTTGATAATTACTTCATGAAATGAATTCTTAATCTTTTTCCCGGTTGCTGTTTTTAAACAAACGACTTCTATCCATTTTGTAAATAGATCTTGCATAACCAGAATATATTGAAACCCGGATTTACTTCTGGGTAAAGGACCCATTATATCGGCTGCTACAATAATCCATGGTTCTTCGATCATTCTTTGGCCCATTAACCCACAGGGAGCCTTCTGTTCGACCTTGCATTTTTGACAGATGTCACACCTTTTAACGAAATCATACACATCCTTATAACAACCTGGCCACAAATAATTCATTGCTATTCTTCTAAAAGTTTTTTCGGTACCAAGGTGACCACATTGAGGATCATCGTGATTTTCAGAGAGAATAAGTTTTCTTTCTTCATCAGGGGGCACTAATTTCCATTCATTTAAATCTTTAATTAATGATGAAATAACAGAATCGGGTCTAAAGTGGTAAAGTTTATCATCAAGAATTTTCCAAGTTGGATGTTTAATAGGGTCATTTTTAACGGAAATAAATTTTCTAATATACCAAGAAAGATTAGGGGTCTGAATAAGATTAATTTGCTCTTTTGGGGTCTCGAACATTCTTGATAGTGCATTAGGAACGTGATGATGACTACCTTTCCTATGAACAAATTCTATATTATACTCTGAAAGCGACATCGACCATCTAGCTAATCTACCTGTAGGGTTTTTCAAATGATGTAACCATTTTAAGCTAGCATGATCAGTTACTACTGTAAACTGATACCCTTCTAAATATTCTCTATATTTTTTAACAGACCAAACAACTGCTAAACATTCTAACTCAGTTGTTGTATAATTTCGTTCAGCATCAATAAGTGATCTACTAGCATAAGCAATAACATGTTCAATATCATTTACTTTTTGAGTTAATACAGCTCCTAGACCAGAGGTACTTGCATCAGTTTGAAGTTCAAAAGGGAGGTCAAAATTTGGGGCAGAAAGAATAGGGGACTTAGTCAAATAATCTTTAAGTTTTTCAAAAGCAGAATTTTGATTTTCAGTCCAAATCCAACGTTGTTTTTTACGTAAAAGTAAATTTAAAGGAGCTACAATAGATGAAAAATTTGCAATGAACCTTCTATACCAAGAAGCCATTCCAAAAAACCTTCTTAATTCTTTAATGTTTTTAGGAATAGGATACTCCAAAATAGGAAGAATCTTGTCTGGATCAACAATCAAGCCATTTTCATTTATCATATAACCTAAATATTTAACTTCGGGACAACAAAATTCACACTTTTTTAGATTCAAATTCAAGTTTGCATCTTGGATCTTTTTAAAGACTATTAATAATAATCGGAGATGTTCTTCGAAAGTTTCGCTTTGAATTATTATGTCGTCAAGATAGGCAACAACATAAGGATCTAATTCAGGTTCAATCAAGCAATCTATTAGACGCTGAAAAGTGGCAGGGGCATTAGTTAAGCCGAAAGGCATTCTTTTAAATTGAAACAAACCGCGTCCAGGGACAGTGAAAGCTGTTTTCTCGCGACTTTTCATTTCTAAAGGAATATTCAAAAATCCTTTGTTAATGTCCAATTTAGAAATATATTTGGCTTTGCTTAATTTTTGTAAAATATTATTTATTTTCGGAATCGGATAAGCATCCTTCTTAGTTACTTTATTGAGTGCTCTAAAACCAAGACAAAATCGATACGTGCTATCAGGTTTTTTGACCATGACTATAGGGGATGACCAACCGCTTTTTGATGGTTCTATTATATCGTCAGCTAACATCGCTGCTACTTCAGCAAAAATAGCTTCTTGTACTTTAGGTGAAACAGAATAATATCTTTGTTTAATCGGTTGATGATCTCCAGTATCAATTATATGCTCGGTTAAGCTAGTAAGACCAGGTTTACCTTGATTATCAGGTATTTTAGATAAAAATTTATTCAATTTCTGAGTTTGATCTTTAGATAATTCCATTAATCCGCAGCAAAAATCAGAATTTCTTTCAATTATGTTTACATCAAAAATTTTACTGGGTTCATTATTAAAAAACCAATTTTTACCTGTATAATTAATCGTTATATTAAAGATTCTAAGAAAATCTAACCCGATTACAAAGTCAACTGGTAAAGAATTTAGTACTCTAATTTTTATTAAATTAACTTTATTATTGAGTTCAATAGGAGCGGTGATTTCTTCGGATACAGTTTGAACATGACTATTTGCTATTTGTACTCGACCGATATTTTTCTCAACAATAAGTCCTAATTTATTTCTCAATTTCATATTTATCTTTCCAATAAAACACCTGGAGGCACCACTATCAATTAAAGCATTAATTGGGTAATCAAAAATTTTAATTGTTACAAAAAATAACGGGTCAGAACTAGTAAAACAATCGGAAACGTAAGCCATTTCAGAAATTTGAAAAATAGAGGAGTAATCATAATTTTTAATATTCAATGAAAGGATTTCATATTTTTGTTTAAACTTTTCTTCTTTATTTGATAAATCAAAAGGGTCATTATTAAGGTCAATCAAATCTATATTTTTATTATTTTCACAAATATTGTCAGATAACAAATTTGTATCACTATGATCATTAATCGTAGATTTTAAATTCCACTTTCTCATTGTTTCTAAGGCTAAAGCAGCAGAATTTTGTGAAAATTTATAGTTATGAGGTTTATTATAATCATTAAAATGAACTTGACGAGGGTCGTAATAATCATTGAAATGAACTTGAGGAGGGTCATAATAATCATAATTCTTTTCTCTATAATCACGATTAAAATCCTGATTTTGGGAACGATCATTACGAGATCTATAATCAAAAGAGTCTGAATAATTATTTTCATAAATATGATTGTTTTTACTTTTAAAGTCTTGTTGTTGAGAATAATCATTACGTGATTTATAATATTTATTATGAAAATTCGAATAATTATTTTCATTAAAAGAATCATCTCTATTTTTAGACGTAAAATGAGAATCTGTCCTTTTATTAAAAGAATAATTTTTTCTTTGCTGAGTTTGAATTCTGGGATCTGAAATTTTATCTGAGTTTTTGAGAAAATTGTCTCGATTAGGAAGAGAATTTTTAGGAGTAACATTATTTTGGAAATAATTATCTTGATTTGAAAAATTTGATTTGGATCTATTAAATTCTCTAGAAACTTTTTCAGAAAATTCATTAGGATTTTTAAATTCTCTATCGAAAGGAATAAAATTTCGCGAATTATAATCATTTCTAGGAAAATTATCTTGACTTTGAAAATTTACTCTAGATGAATCGTCAGGTTTGTCGAGAGTATCAATAAGATGATCTGATTCAAAAGAATCATTGATTTTTCTTGAATTAAGACTCAAAGAAGATTTGCTACTAATATGATGGAAAGTGATTAAATCATCGTTATCAGTATTAGATGGAAAATTAGGATCAGTTGAAATATTATTTTCAACTCTATTTTCTAATTGGTCTTTAAGCAAATGGTCATTATTGGGGTTAGGAATTAAACTATCCACGACGTCTTTCGCAAAATTAGGGTTTTTGTCCAAATAAAAATTTTTTATCAAACGATTTCGTCGGGCAGTAACATTGCCAATTGCAATGAGACCACGACTTTTTAATTCCATTGTTAATTCTTCCTTACTTAAATGGTTTACCCATTGTTCCAAATCAAAATCTGCGTTATCCATATTTTATTTATATATTTATTTTATTTTATTTTATTTTATTTTTTTTTTTTAATTCTCAAAAGAAAGAGAATAAAATATCAGTAAGGTTATTATTTGATAATCTTTAATTAATTCATCTGAAATAGATAATAATTAAAATTCTGAAATTAAAATTAAAATTAGAATTAAAATAAATTATTTGACGCTTTTAGCCCCACGTTGGGCGCCAAAATGTAACCAAAATTTATTATTTACAATAAATGTGTAAATAGAATTAAATTTAAATTAAAATTTAATAAATTATCAGGTTACCTTCGGCGTAATTAAATTAAAGATAAAAAGGAGAATCAGATAAACTTACTCGGTTGGGCGCCTTTTCAATAAATAAATAAACAATTTAGTAAATAAATATTAATTTAATTCAATTATTAATTACGACGGAATTGGCTGGCTACTCAATTTTATTTCAAAGAAAATTGTTGGTAGAGGGGAGTGATTCCTAAATTTGCGTTCAAATAAATTAATTTAATAATTATTAACGAAAACGATTAATTAGTCAAAATTTTCATGATAATAAAATTTAATTCACAATTAAAATTTGAATTACAAGGATAATATTATAAATTTCAATTTATGTAATTATCAAAAATTTGATTTACAATAATATATTCAAAATAAAAAAAATTAATTAATGATCTTTCTCACTATATTCCAAGGTTGATAATAATTAAATAAATTAATAAGGGAAGAGTCAAAACACAAGAAAAGGGATTAGAATTCAATTTACAAATAAAAGGGAAAGGTTCAAAATTAAATTATTAAATTCAAAATTTCAAATCATTGAAAATTTATAAAAAAAAATTAAATTGAATAAAAGGAAGGAAAATTCAATAAAGGAATACTAAAGAAATCTTTGAAAACTGATAAATTCCAAGATGTCTTCCTTGACAACGCGGACTAAATCAATAAATCAAAATAAATTTTCCTTTATTGAATTTCTAACAAAGGAATTCTCACCAAAATTAGATTTATATTCCAAAGGAACTGCAAAATTAATCCAATTGGCTCAAGAGGAATGAAAAGATTCTCACAATATCACTTTCACAAAAATTAACAAATTTATAGAATAAAATTAAATTAGATGTTGACTGTTCGGAGGTCACACGAAAGATGATAAACGGTCTTCGTTTTTCAATAACTTCAGCTTGGATTTCGCGCTCTTCATTTGTTTAACAATTCAACGAATTTAGTGCAGCGCCGTTGCTAAGATACTCCAGGGACGTAGTTATTCAAGAATCCAAATTAAATATTAAATTAATTTTTTTTTTTTTTTTCATTAGATGTTGAAAATTCATAATTAAATAATTCCATCAGACTCTCCTCCATTGTCTTCTAATACAGGTTAAATATTAAAATTTCATCACAAAACTCAAAGGGACTAAATCCAAATTGCATGAAATTAATTAATATCAGGTTCGTATGATGAATCCAACGGGCTAATGACATAGGAGCTTCGCGTAAAGGAGACGGAAGGCTGAGTGAATTCTACCAAGGAAATTAATTATTCTTCAAAATTAAAATAGAAAGGCAGGAAGGCAGCAATCTCAAATATTAGAAATGATGATCCTTGGGCAATGAATTTTATTTTAAATTTCGAACTGGCAGTAAATTTCCTCAAAACAGGCGTCAAAATTTAAAATGTAGAATAAAATCCAAACTCAATTAACTTCTTTTAAACCGATGAATAAAATTTTCGAATCATCTTTCGTTTCCGATTTTCTTCTTCCATATAGACTCAGGAACCAGGAACAGGATTTTATAAAAAATAAAAGGGGAAATACTTAATATCTTAAAGTCTAATAATTATTAATTTCTCAACCTTGGAATACCGCTGCAACCTCCGAATTTTAAAGAATTTATTAATTTGATACATTAATTTAAAAACAATTAATTCAATTAAATTTTCATAAAATAAAACATTTGCATAAATTATATTTAGATAAAAAATCTATTTTGGATAAATTAAAGAAGATAAATGTCAACAAGGGTGCTGGTCCTGATGATATTCCACCTCTTATTCTAAAGGCTTGTTGCAGGCAATTTTTGGAGCCACTTTATATTCTGTTCAACTTGTCATTATCAACTTGCACTTTCCCCACAGAATGGAAAAAAGGAATTATTATCCCTATTTTTAAAGATGTGTCAAAAGCTCAGGTCACTAACTACAGATTGGTCACCATACTTAGCGCTATCCCGAAGTTGTTTGAGAGCTTAATATTGGACGTATTTTATTTTCATACTTAAATGAAGAGCACGGATTCGTTAGAGGCAGGTTTGTTGAAACTAACTTGTGCTTATTTTCGAACTTCGTAATTAATAACATTGAGAAGGGATATCAAGTGGACGCAGTGTATACCGATTTTTCTAAAGCCTTCGATAAAGTGAACCACGGTCTTCTAGTGACAAAGCTAAGAGACATGGGTTTTTCACATGAATTGATCACTTGGATCATAAGCTATCTTTCTAATAGAGTCTTATCAGTCAGAATCGGTTACGATCATTCCTATGTATTCCAGGCTACCTCAGGTGTACCCCAGAGATCAAACCTTGGTCCATTGTTATTTTTGCTTTTCATCAAAGACATCGCCTCTGTTTTCAAGTTTTGTTTTTTCTGCTATTTGCGAGCGATTTGAAATTTTACAGAATTATTAAATCTTACCACGATCATTTGAATTTTCAAAAAGATATCGATCGCCTATATTCTTGGTCAGTCTTCAACGATTTACTGTTCAATATAAATAAATGTTCTGTAATTTCTTTCAGTCGCTCGCTGCTTTTAAAGTCGTTTAACTACTCAATTGGTAACGAACTTCTAAACAGAGTGGACAGGGTTCGTGATCTTGGGGTGATACTTCAATCTAATTTCAACTTTGACGAACACGTATCCATTGTGTCTAGTAAATCTCTCGGGACTCTCGGCTTTGTCACTAGAAACGCTTCTTTGTTTAATAACATGCTTGCTATTAAATCATTATATCTATCTTTGGTGAGGCCGTTATTACTTTTCGCCTCAGTTATTTAGCACCCTTATCATGACATTTATCTTCGGATAAATGGACTTGAACGGATTCAGAATCGTTTTCTTCGTTTCGCAGCCTGGAAGACGGGCATGGTGCGCAATAGATTTAATCATGATTATAGCGAGCTTAGAGCGCACTTCAAGGTGGAAGAGCTTAAATTAAGATTTTTGTGTGCGGACTTATTATTTCTGTACAAAATTGTAAATGGTATCATTATTTGTCCTGATCTACTTAATCTTGTTAATTTTGCGGTTCCAATCTTAATCTTAAGGCAAGATCCCAAAAAAGTTTTGCAAACCATCTTTAAGAGAGTACCGCCGTTCAAACTCAGTGTTCACAGAACAGTTTACGGTGATAATTCGTCTATGCATAGAATCTGCCTTGAAGGAAACATCTACGAGTCCAAACTTGACTTCTACAACCCATCCTTGTCTAAATTTATCGCGATGTTGAAGCTCGCTATTTTTAATTTTTAATTATTCCGCTCATCCTAACGCTCTATTTCAAGCCCGTAAACATGTATATAAATAAATAAATAAATAAATAAAATATTTATTAAAAAATTAATTTTTTCGTTTTTCGGCTAAATCAGATTTAAAAAAAATGAAAATTTCCATGAATTTTGTAAATAATTTTTTAGAAGATTTTAAAAAGCAAGTCTACGTCATTTCAAACTTTTGTCTAGTCGGTAACTGATTTCTAAGTTTTTTGTCGAAATAAGATTCTATAAAAAGAAAAATATTCATTACATTTTTAAATAATTTTTAGTCGTTTTTTTTAGTTTATAAAAATCAACATTTTAATTAAAAAATTGTATTTTTTTGTTTTTTATCGACATCAGATTTTATAAAAAAATAAAATTTTCATTAATTTTGTACATATTTATTTATCCTTTTAAAA
Organism: Ganaspis brasiliensis; assembly: GCA_037103525.1. Lineage (NCBI taxonomy): Eukaryota > Metazoa > Arthropoda > Insecta > Hymenoptera > Figitidae > Ganaspis > Ganaspis brasiliensis. Next base: position 776,116 of record JAZKLR010000041.1, on the reverse strand, counting down.
GAAGCAATTCTACATCATTTTTAAACTTTTCGTCTAGTCAGTCAGTTTGTTTAGTTTATAAAACTCGACATTTTAATTTATATATATTCTGAAAAAAAATTTATATCATTTAATCTGCCAATCATATTTTTCTTCCAAACTTCGAACTTTTGCCTAGTCAGTAAATATGTTTAGTTTTGAAAAATACAAAATATTTATTAAAAGGAACAAATTTTATATATTTTTTTAAATATATTAAATAGTTTTCAAAACAATTTATAAATAAGGATAATAAAATAGTAAAACTAAATAATAAAGAAAATACTCTTATTTTAAAAGGAAATTCCCGGTCGGTTTGTAATTGAAAAGAAGATTTCGACCTTACCGGTAAAGCGACATCTATTTAATCGATGCCTATTACGCATTTGGTTCGAGCTCTTGGTAGTAAATTATACTTAAAATTTTGTTCTGAAAAAAAAATTTGAAACACCATTCGAATTTAAATTTAAATTTACCACCATTTTCAATTACGCAATTGACCCCCATTAACTTACTTTTCAGCAAAAAGAAGGTTGAATTGGTTGTTCAAACTGACTATGCGTCATGTTCAACTTACCTAAATATTTAATACGTTAAATAAGATGAAAATAACAGAATTATGTAATTAAACGTGAATTTATTGTGAAAATATCTGTAGTCCGAAGAAAATAAGTGTTTTATGTTAAATGTAGTATCAGTTTTGAATGAGCAAGAAAAACATATTTTAGGAGCAGTATAATAGAATGGGGTAGAGTAAGGTACCGTAGGGTTTTCTCTCTTTACACTTTCTAATTTTCACTTTACCTCACTCTACTCCACTGACCCTGAAAAGTATATTTACATAATTTGATATATACTAAATAATATTCAACAATCTGCCAAATCGGGAAATTGTAATTTTTTCGTCAAGAGGAGAAGTCTTACCGGACAGGTATCATGGTCGGTGCATCATAAGGGGAATTGGTGTACCCACATTTGTTCAATTTCTCTTTCTTTAGAATACCGGGGGGTTGTTTTGAGTTGTAGCTCAGTGAAAGAATACCGTTTCCCCTCATTGCATCAAAGTGATAAAAGCCCGTCTTATCTGCGAACTCTTCCACCTCCACTGAAGGAAACCTCCTCGCTAAGCTGTAAACATTTTGAATAGGTAATTTATTTAACAACACCTTCTACTTTTTATAGCATTCGAACCCCTCGGTATCTATTCTCAAAAATATTTTCTAATCCTTATGGTGCCGCAACTCCCCTTCTGAAATCTTTTTTCCACTTCTGTCCTGAGTACAGGGAGATCAATCTCTAGGTAAATATGGGCAAATCCACGAAACTTCTAACTTTTGTGATACTCAAATCCAACACTTAAAAGTGTGTATTATTTTGAATTAAAACATAATGTATCATTATATTTTGATGAATTATATACAAAGTAACATTTTTGTACATTATTAGAACAAAATATTAATTTGTCAATGAGTTTTACAAGTTTAAAAGTGAAAAAACGCTTAAATTTCATTTGAAACTCTTACAAAAGTTTATGTTCTTAACGACTTTATTTTTGCGGCGTATAAAACATCACTTTAGCTACAAGAAAAATAACTAATAGACATGTTTTTTAAAAAAAAAATTACTATACCATTAGTGTGCCATTAATGTAACTAAAGATATGAAGGTTTGATTGAGTGATACCATTTTTTAGGAAACAATGATTGAGCATGTCCTTATGGAAATTTCTAGTGAGGCGTAGAATGAAAATAAAAGTTCAATGAATTTCTAAATAGATAATAAAAAAACGAAACTTTTAAGACCTTTTTCGTTAATGTGTCATTAATTGTATTTCTGTAGGAACAATTTGAAGATGTTAATAAAAATCATAATTTCATTTAAATTTATACGTTTTTCAAGGGCACAACTGCAATTGTACTTCAAATAGGTCAAAATATGGTGTAATCGAAACATTTTCTTACAGATATTAAAAAACCAAGTATGCCGCTTGAGGATTTTGAATATAATCAATTTTATTAAGTTAAGAATGTGCTCAAAATTTCAAAAGATAAATTCTTAAAAGCCTAAATCAGCAATTAAAGGTTCAATATTTTCGAAACTTGGTATACTTATGTAATTTTATCTGCTGCTTACGAAAATAACAATGAAAATTATCAAAGTATTCATTTTCATGGTAAAAATCATAAAAACCCATAAAAATCGTAGATTTTCGTATTTCTCTCGGTAGATATAAAAAATATTAAAAAATGCTTTAGATAAAATTTGTAGATCTCAATGAAATACGTTTTTTATGTTTTATGCACTTTTAAACAAAAGTAAATATTTTTCGCGAAAAACGCAAAAAAGTGCAAAGCTCGAGATAAAAAACCAATTTTACATTACCGCAACGATAAGAACAACCTATTACTAATGTTCTATAGTAATTTCATATATTGATTATGAAAACCCTTCAAAATTTTGGAAGATTAGTATAATCTTATGGTAAGAAACATAAAAAGCTCATAAAAATCGTGATTTAAGAGAGACCGGGGTTACTGGGCGCGCTTTTTACTCTTTGTTTTGTATCAGTTTGTCATTTTTGCATTTCTGAAAACCTAATTGCACAAAAAACTTGCTGTAATATCTCAGCTTTAATTTAAAACAAGATAACTTCGGATAAATTTTGTACACTTTTTTTTAGAATAGTTTATTTGGAGTTGTGCAAAGTACGCCAAGCAACTCCGGGCCGGGGTGACTTAGCGCGGCTGTATAATGATATGATTTATAGTTTAAACAATATGTATGTTATATTATAATATTATATAATATATCTTATAGAGAAATTTTATAATAAAAGCATTTAAAATAAAACATATTTAATTAAAAAGAGAAAGTTATCTTATACAACAATCAAGTAAACAATCATATAATCATATAAACTTTAAATATTAAGAGACGTAAAATTTCAAAGTTCTAAAAATTATTTTTTGTTTTGAAGAATCATTCTTGTTAATAAATAACATAAAAATGTTGATAAATGAGCCCTTCGCTCAAAGAACCACCTAAGTCGACTTAGGTGATTTCTTCAAATTGGGTTATCTACGCAGTTTACAACATATATAGAACAAATCTGTTAAGTTTCCGAAGTTTTCAACCATTATTTATGATTTGATGAAGAGTTTAAGTGCGCAAAAACGACCAAAAGCGCGCCCGCAAGTACCACGTCCAGGCTAGGCGCAGCGCACAATATGACCAAAGTCACTATTTTTGGACAAACATCTGCCGATAACTCAAAAATGAACCGATTTTAATATTTCTTTTTAAATACTCATAAATGTTTGTACAACAACGTTTAACAGGCAATTTTTAAATTGTTTAAACAATCTTAGTTAACAAATAAAGAACTTCAAAAGTTTTCTTTACTTAGATTTCGTTTCTTTTGTGAACTTAATTAATTACTATTGGCCTAGAGTTACAATACAGTTCAAAATGTTTGCGAACAATTTTTAAGTTGTTTAAACAATAATAGTTTAACTAAATAACATCGAAAATGTTCTTAACTTAGATTACCTAGTAATTCTAGGTCAATTATAGTAATTAATTAATTTTAATTAAGATTGTTTAAACAATTTAAAAATTGTTTGTATACATTTTCTTTTGTATTTTAATTCAAGGTAATTAATTAATTTTAAAAAAGAAACAAATTGAAAGTAAGCAAAACTTTTGAAGTTATTTATTTCTTAACTAAGATTGTTTAAACAATTTAAAAATTGTTAGTAAACATTTTCTTCTGTTTTGTAATTCTAGGCAAATAGTAATTAATTAATTTCACAAAAGAAACGAAATGAAAGGAAGCGAAACTTTTGAAGTTATTTACTTGTTAACTAAGATTATTTAAACAAATTAAAAATCGTTGGTTAGTACCTAGAACTAGTTAAAATATTTTAGACAAAATTTTTGTGTAAAATATATAATTTTATTTTGTGTATTTCAGCAAAATAGTTATTTTTGTATCGTTTTTTATAGTTCGCCGGAAAAACCACTTAAGTGCTTTGTTATAAATAAATGTTTTTAAAATAGTTAGAATAATTTTATTTAACTTTTTTTTTGTCAAAACTTGTAATTCGATAATTCATCATTAGTTTTAAAAAAATTTCAAGGTAATAATTATGTAAATTATACATGTAATTTGTTTCTATATGTTTAATTTAAGTTTTTTGTCCAAAACCTAAGTCGACTTAGGTGGTTCTTTGAGCGAACGGCTCAAATGTAATTCGATGAATATTTTTGGTATTTCAATTAAAAAAATTTATTTCTACTACACATGCACGAAAACCTCGTATTTTGTACGCGTTAGCGGGGCAGAACTCACAGTTATTTCAGGTCAGTGAACATTAGAGGTAAAAAAACTTCCGAACAGTGAAAAAAAGGCGCATTGCGGCGCGCCGCAATGCGCCTGCGCGATGAGAGTTTTTTTCACTGTTCGGAAGTTTTTTTATCTCCAACGTCACTAACCTGAAAACTGCGAGTGCTGACCTGCTAACGCGTACAAAACACGAGATTTTCGTACATCTGTGATAGAAAATAGCATATGCACCTCGGGAGGCCGATTTTTTGTCTCGCACAATGTTCTCCGAACATTTGTGCGAGACAAAAAAACACGGCCTTCCCTCCCTTGATGCATAATATACTATATTTAAGGGGTTACGCCTAGTTGTCATAGGCAAAAAAACAGTAATATTTGACAATTTTTTTTTTTTTTCATAAAACTTTTTTAAAAAAAGTAATAATTTATTTAAAAGTGCATATATTTTAACACTTATAAATAATTTAACAACCAAAAAATATTTAAAATTATTTAACTTGCAATAGGTTCATAAAAAATGCATTTTTTAAAAATGGTTTTGCGGTGGACAGCTTTTTTCGGAAACAACTAGTCTGAAATCAAAAATCCAAAAACTTTCTGTTAGTACGATGCCATACGCAGTTCGTGAACGAAGGGTTTTAAAAAATTTTAATTTTTAGTAAAATGGCAGCCATTTTTGACAAAAAAAACGATTTTTTAAGCAAAAAATTTTGGATTTTCATTAATAAAAATGAAAGTTTTTATTCAAATAAAAAATCCTTCGTTCACGAACTAGCTATTTATGTGTCAAATAATCCCTATAAATTTGAAGCCGATCGGTTGAGTAGTTTTTGAGAAATCTTGTCCACCGCATGGGTATTTCTTGAAAAATGTAATTTCGAGAAAAACGCATTTAAAGTTTCTAGAACGGAGTGACCAAAATTTTTATAAAAAATTAATCAGATTCGCTTGAAACTTGTTACTCGGGGGTTTTTGGGGTTGCTAATTACGAATCTGAAGTCAGTTTTTCAAAATCCAAAATGGCGGATCCAATATGGCGGACAAAATTTTAAAAAAAGTTCTTGATTTGCTTGAAACTTGTTACTCGGTGGTTTTTGGGGTCGCTGATTACGAATCTGAAGTCAGTTTTTCAAAATTGAAAATGGCGGTTCCAATATGGCGGACAAAGTTTTAAAAAAGTTTTTGATTTGCTTGCAACTTGTTACTCTGACATTTTGAATTTTGAAAAACTGACTTCAGATTCGTAATCAGCGACCCCAAAAACCCCCGAGTAACAAGTTTCAAGCAAATCAAGAACTTTTAAAAATTTTTTAACAAACATTAAATGTGACTATATTAATAATAATTAATAATTTTTTAAATATAAATTTAAATTTGCATTTAAAAAATGATTAATGCATTAATTATTAATTATTAATTTTAGTTGACTATAATTTTTAAATTATTAATATTTAATAACAAATATGAATAGTAATTGACTTATTTATTACAAAAACACTAAATTTACTGTGTTAGATTTATTAATCTTGTAGATATCTGTTAGTTTAAGTACGCCAGGTAATTCCGGAAGAACCGAGCCGACTAACCTCGAAGATACTTTTTATACATTTATTAATTTTTATCAACAATATTAATAAAAATAAAAAATTCTTTATTCTTGATTCCAAAATTTATGTTTTAAACCCCGTTTCTATGAAAATTCTAAAAACGTTTCCGTTAAAATGAAATACCCAGCTTATAAAACGAATGCAAGTCGACGACTATAGACCCACAATCGTGCAGTCTTGCCAGATACCCTCACCCGACACATCTGCGCAAGTCTCTAGAAAGTCGTATGATTGGTCCAAGTGAGCGGGGTAGTTTGAAAAGCTTTAAATTAAGCTATTTCAAATTACCCCGCTTACTTGGATCAATCATACGACTTTCTAGAGACTTGCGCAGATGCGTCGGGTGAGGGTATCTGTCAGGACTGCAATCGTGTTTGGAGAAAGAAAATACATTGGAAACCACTCCGATATTCAAACTGAAAAAAAGGTCAAATTTTTCAGGTTTGTGTAATTTATTAACATTATAGAGTTAAACATTGACGGCGTGAGATAAAAATGTATTACAGATACAAATTAATAGTGCTAAGACATACTTGAACACATATACAAAGTGTCATCAATGTGCCTGCAAATTTAAAAAAAAAAAAAAAAAATCTTAAAAGTCAAAAGTTTTGTGGATTTGCCCATATCCTCTATAACAGAATCCTTATTTGGTCGAACATTAATTTTTAGCGAAAGTCATTTTGATCGTAAGTCAATTTGTGTTAATCGGATTTTTATAGAATATTAACCTTGTACAAAACTGAACGAAAAATAATTTTGTTGCGTTGCTCCCATCGCTGTATTTACTGATGCCGCGCCGTCGGTATAATAATGACAGGAGGCGCTCCTGATTATTTCTTATATCGCGCGATTCTCCACTAAACCGACAATTCCATGTTCCTTATGTTTTTTAAGAAACAAATTGCACATATGGTAATGGATCCAACGTAAAAAAGTAACTCTAGTGATCACAAACAAAAGCCTGTAGCCACGTTGATTTATAAGATTAAATATTTTTTAATGATAACATTTTTTTATTGTCTAAGTGTGCAGAATTCAATGAAAAATTGGTTGTAAAAAAATAATTATTTTGTTTTATTTTTTTTATTATAAAAGTCTTTAAAGTCCGAGAATAAATATTAAAAAGGAGCAAGAAAAAACGAAGTCATTCGGAGAAAGTCATTCATAACGTCCAAAAATCCACATGTTTTTAATATTGTAAAGAATTTAGAGAATGGCATTGTGAATGTTTCTAAAGAATACAGAGAAGAAATAAGACATAAAGTTTTAACTTTGAGTTCTAATTATATAAAAAATACCAAAACACATATAAGAATCAGAAAGAATTATTGCAAAAAACATTTTTTCTACTTAAGATTTTTTAAAAAACAAATAACATTTGTTTATAACGAACGCTGATAAAGGGAACTTAACGGTTATATTAGATAAGCAAAAATATATTGATCAAATGAAACTTATGTTAAATGATAATAGTACGTATGAATTCATAAACGAAGATCCTTTAATCCCTTTACAAACAAGAATTTTTAACAAACTTGACAAACTTAAAAAGAAAGGTTTTTCAGATAAAAATTTGGAGAGAAAAGACATATTGACTGTCAGTACGAACATGGCAAGAATTTATGGATTACCTAAAGTTCATAAAAAAGATTGTCCTCTAAGACCAGTTGTTTCAAATATAAATTCTCCAACATATGTCATGTCAAAAATATTTAGTGAAATTTTGATAAAATCTCTTCCAAAACCTTTTTCTTATGTTAAGAAATCTATAACTTTTAAAGAAAGTATTTTTAACTTAGAGATACCAAAAGACTATGTGATGATCTCTCTAGATGTTTCTTCTTTTTTTACGAATGTTCCAGTTGAACTAGTATTAAAAGGTATTGAAGATAGATGGAATTTTATAAAAAATATCTACTAATATTCAAAAAGTTGAATTTAAAAATAATATAGTTTTCATCATGAATAATATGTATTTCCAATTTGATAAAAAATACTATAGACAAAAATTTGGTACCCCTATGGGCTCTCCTATCTCTCCAATATTAGCAGACATTGTGATGCAAGATTTGGAGGAAAATATAATAAAAAATTTAGATTTTGAAATCGTTTTTTTCATGACATTTCATGACAGATTATAATTCACATATGAAATTGAAGATAATAATTCTACTAATTTTCTTAACTAAAAAATAATCAGGACCGATAATAACTTTTTAATTAGAGATTGGTATACAAAGGACACTTTTTCAGGCAGGTTTTTGAATTTTCACTCTAACCACCTACTACAAAATAAAATTGGTACTATTAAAAATCTTACTGACACAGCAGTAATGCTTTCTGATAAGAAATTTCATATAAAAATATTAATTTAGTAAAATCTTTTTTAAAATTAATTAATTATCCGACAGAATTTATAAATAAATATATTAATAAAAGAATAATAGAAATTAATAACAGAAATATACCCTCAGTTAACAATAATGATGATAATAAAAATTTTAAGAAAATGGTTTTTCCTTATTATGGAACTTTGTCTGAGAATGTTAAAAGGTTACTTAAACCTTTAAATATCAAAACTGTTTTTAGTGTGAATTCTAAACTTGATGCTTTTATTAAATTGGGGAAGGATCCTCTTGAGAGACTGAATCAATGTGGTTGCATTTATAAATTTGAATGTAATCGTGGAAAATCGTATGTAGGACAAACTAAACGTTCTTTTCATATTCGTAGAAAAGAACACATAGATAATTTTGATTTGAATGAAAAATACCACAATGTTATGACTAAACATGTTAATAGTTCTGGTGATAACACTTCACATTTTATCAAATTGGATGGCTTCAAATTTTTACATTTTGAACCTCACCATAAAAAAAGACCTATTGCTGAAATGTTTTTTATTAAAAAAGAAGGAAACAATAGTCTAAATAAGATCACGGATTTAAAGAATTTTGATAAATCGTATGAAATGATGTTGAATTTTATTTCGGATAATTTAAAATAGATAATATTCACATTGCTCATTTCTCTGTTTTTTCTTGTAATTGTTATTGTTTTTTTCCCTCAAATCTGTTTGTAATTTATATTATTAATTATGAGTTGAAAGTGTTTGGAGTTCAGTTTTAATTTTAAAGCCATTTGACATAGATTTATGGATTTTAATTGTGACTTTTATTAATTTATTTATTGTTTTAATTTTTTATTTTTTTAATGCTGGTGATGTTTTGTTTTTGTGTTTATTTATTTATTTATAATGGTTCATAAAAATGGATTACTTAATGTTTTCTTGGTATGTTATATTTGTTTTAATAATTTATTAATTTTGTTTTCTATTAATTATGAAAATAAAGGAATGTGGAAGGGGGGAGGAGAGAGGGAGGTATATGTATATATATATATGTGACGCCGCGCGAGAAAAGGGACCTATCGCGAAAAAAATCAATTTTCATTTTTTTATGCCAAAAGGTAGCTTTTTAGTCGCTCTTTCATTTGAAAAAATCAGAAATTATTTCCATTAATTACTTTTTGAGTTATTAAGCATGAAGCGTAAGAATTTATATTGGTCGCAATGCATTGCTGCAACTTCTAACGCTCGCCCTGTAAAATAACGTTTCAGGCGATAGGTCCCTTTTCTCGCGCGGCGTCACATATGTGTTTCTCGCTCTCTCTTTTTCTTTTATTTTCTTTTATTTGTGAATTTAATTCTTCATTAATTATTTATTCTTTTTTTAATTTAAAATTTAAGAAATTTAATTAATTATTTATTCTTAATTTGTGACGCGCTCTGAAGAAAGGGACCTTAGAAGCAAAGAATCAATTTTCGGTTTATGATTGGTTTCACTTTATTATAAGTTCCTTTCTTATTATCTGCAGTTAGAAAATGTTTTTATTAATTATTTTTTAAGTTATGATAATTCAAGCATCCGCGTTTTGTACAGAGTACCATGCGCGCTCGTCGTTTCTTTTCGCTCTCCTGTAAAATTACCGATTTGCTTCTAAGGTCCCTTTCTTCGGAGCGCGTCACATTTCATTTTAGTTTCTCTGACTCTAAACAATGTTTACCTCGATATTTTTATTTATTGACCTACATATATATGTATATGCGGATTTTTGACGAATGATAACTCAGGAAATTATCAAAGGAAGAATTTGTTATGTTTTAACTTGGTATGAGATTTTTCTTTTTGTCATTGTTATTATTATGTATATTGTCTCTCTTTGATCAAATAATTATAATTTTTATTTTATTTAATTGTCAGACTCCCTGAAGAGGAAATCATCTAGATTTCGAAACGTTGGAGTACATATTTTAAACATTAAACAACTTTGTCCGAATGACTTCGTTTTTTCTTGCTCCTTTTCTATTTTTTACTAGATGTTATTTCTTGTCCCCTGTTTCTGCGCCATGGTGAAGTCTTTTTAAAAAATCGAAATATTTTATAGAAATCAAATCAGAATTAAGTTATACTTTAGTATAAGCAACAATTGACTTCTCTCAAGAGATTCACTACGGTAGAAAGAAATTTTGTAATTGATTTTTTGTTTTTCTTACGTTAAAACCGCCAAATTTGTGTAGGGAATCCCAGAATCATCATGGTCATAATACATATTTTGCAATAAAAAAAAAAAAAAATTCATTAAGTGATGTATAGTAGTATTATTTCCGTGAAATAAATGACAGGAAAGCGAAACCGATTGAAAATTTCTTATAATTTGTTTAAAAAAACAGTATTCATTAAGTGTCAGGGTGAGGCCTTCTGTATCATGGTGACGCCTTTTAGCTGTCTTTCATTGAATTTGTAGTAAACAAGTGCACAATTTTAAAATTTTTAGTGATTGTGATCAAATAAAATAAAACAAATAGAAGTTACATAAACTGTCACAATTGTAATATAAGTTTAACATTAATTACTTTATAAATTTTCATAAATTACAGTATAAATTTCAATAAATTGCTAGCAACTGATTTGGAAATTTTAAATTAAATGTTAATAAATTACAATTAATGTTTTTTAAACAGAACCCATATACCTATTCTATCAAAATTCGATTCGCACAAATTTAGTTTTGATCAAAATGTCTTTCAATAAAATTAATTTTCAACCAAATAGCGATTCTGCAATATTAATATTTTGTACATTTGATTTTCTGCAAAATTAATATTCCTTTACGTAGATATCCTAGAAAATTAAGATTCTATCAATAAAAAATTCTATCGAAAACTACTATTCTAATAAATTTTCTTTAGAACATTATTATGCTTCTCGCTGCTGCTCCAAAAGAGACAGACTCTGTACTTCATCCCAGGCGAGAAGGGACAATGGTACTAGGCTTGCTCAAGCTTGGTTTCCATTGTTAGTGAAAGTATAAATACCAAATATTTTCAAATTCCACTAAATAGTTTTTGAGTTACACAGTTTTAAAATTCTGAATTTTTTTAAAATGTAGTTTTTTAAATTTAATATATTTCTTAGTAGAATGCATAAAAATAAACATATATATAGTGATTTCTAAAGCTCTTTTTACAGGCTATTTAATTATAATAAACGTTTTTTTTGTAAAAAGAAAATTTGACCTTGAATTTCAAGGTCAAAGTCTTAATTTGATTGTATCTCGAAATCGGATTTTTTAAAAAAACTTAAACCTGTCTCAATGGAAAGCTTGACTTTTTTTCTATAAGATATGTCAAGTAACAACTGGTTTCTCGAGTGCACGCGGGTATTTAAGATGTATTTTTGACAGAAGTATTTAGAGTTCCACTCTAATTTTTACATATATTATAGTAAAAAAGTCAAGCTTTCCATTGCACGGTGGTCTTGAAGCAACTTTGAATGAAGGGTTTTAGCACATCATTTTTTTTTGCTGATTTGGGTTATTTACATCATAAATAGTGTGTAAAAAATTTATTGTCCATAACTTGCCGAGCCGTTTTTAAGAAAACTCATTTTTAAAAAAAATTACTCTTATTTATTAAATTTTTTTTCAAATGGTGACTAGATGGCAAATTCTTTATATTTTTCCTGTATTGTAACTTGTATAATTTACATAAGTTGACAAAAATAAGTGTCTTGAGGGAGCATAGGAGGTCAGAAAATTTAAAAAATCGAGTTTTTTCTATTTTTTTTTTGTATTAAAGTACAGTATCTTAGAAATGTTGTCTCAAAATTTTTAAATCGATACAAGAAAAATTCTCTAAAATTTCTAAAATTTCTCTAAAAGTTGATTTGAACATAAAATTCTGATTTCAAATCACTGCGGTAGCTCGAAGGTTAAACGCGCTTTTCTCAAAACCACATTTTTAGAGTTGGTAGAGACCATATCTTAAAAAATAGCGCACCGATCATTTTGAAATTTTCTACACATATTTTATACATACTCAGCTTGAACTTGAACAGAAGACTTTTTCTTACAACGTATACAATTTGTTTTAAGAAAATAAAATGATTCATTTTTTAAACAAAAATCACGATTTTTACTTCAAAGCACTATTAAAGATTAAAATTTTATTTTTAAATGTGCATCGTTCAAGTGCTACTAATCTACTAACAAATAATAATTTTTGGTTTTTGATTTCGGATAATCCTAACGGGACTTATCTTCACTGGTAGGATACTTTTTTCTCAGGAGCAACACTAAATTCGTTATAGCACTTATAATTTTTATTAATTTTCAACAAAAAAATTCCGAAATGTTCTTCCATTGTTAATAAATAGTATGCGAAAATTTAAAACAGAAAAGAATTATTTCTTTTCTTAGAAAAAAATCGAGTAAAACCTTTTGTTTAGGCGTTACCGACTGCCTATGCTCCTTTAACATGTGGACGTTAGTATTATACACAACATGCAAGCATACGCACAAAACAGGTGTTGCAGTGTAAAAAAATTAAATTTAATTAAATTCAATCCTTAAATTCATAATTCGATGTGAAAGTGTTATATTTTTAATAGAAGACAAGTAATTTTTTTTTAATGAGTTTTCTCAAAAACGGCTCGGCAAGTTATGGACTATAAATTTTTTACACACTATTTATGATGCAAATAACCCAAATCAGCAAAAAAAAAATGATGTGCTAAGACCCTTCATTCAAACTTGCTTCAAGACCACCGTGATTGAGATAGGTTAAAATTTTTTTAAAAAATCCGATTTCGAGATACAAACAAATTAACACTTTGATCTTGAATTTAAAGGTCAAAATTTTTTTGACAAAAAAACATGTATTATCATCGAATAACCTGTAAAAAAAGCTTTAAAAATCACTATATATATGTTAATTTTTATGCATTCTACTTAGAAATATATTAAATTTAAAAAACTACATTTTAAAAAAATTCAAAATTTTAAAACTGTGTAACTCAAAAACTATTTCATGCAATTTGAAAATATATGGTATTTACACTTCCACTAACAATGGAAACACTTTAGCAAAGTTTGAATAAATTTTATTTTTTGACCTGAACAGATCAGGAATTTTGCCCCATATGCATATTATGTTGGAATTTTACAAGCGGAGACTCAAGATGTGTATTTGCTTAAAGATCATCTCCAAATAAAATATCGGAGTCTTCTCAAAAAAATTTGGTCGTCCGAATTATCTGGGAAGAATAAGATACAATTCGTTCACCGTAATGAAAATGCGAATTGTGGGGCATTTTTAAATCATGCAGCTGAAAGAGCTGGGAATGAACTTCATCTCCCATTTGACACTAGTAATATGCAACATGCATTAGCATCGTTACCACCGTTAATGCTTAAAGGTCGTGTCAAGAAAGCAGAACATGCGCTTCTATTACAGGAACATAAGAGCAAATATGTTCACGGGCAGTTCTACTATCTCAGAAATGAAGTGGGATTGTCTGTTAGTTTAACCTTTTCGTTCCTTAAATCTGCTGGTTTAAGATCGAAGACTAAAGGATTTCTATTCGCCTGTCAGGATGGTGTAATTAATACATTAGTGTATCGCAGTCGTGTGACGCATATACCTGTCAACAATGACATCTGTCGTGCATGTAAACAATTTGCGGAGACACTTAGTCACATTCTAAGTGCGTGTCCGAAGTACGCGTCTTACAGGTATGTGGAAAAACAGAATGCTGCTCTTAAGGTGTTGTATTATCACCTTCGACAACAGTATGGTATAGATAAAGAACACATCTTGCCGTATGCCTAAGGGGATCAGAAGTCCCTAGTGGAGCTTGATCAATGTAAGATCTACTGGAACTTCTCTATTTCTACATCTCATAGTATCAGTACCAATAAGTCTGATATGGTACTCCAAGATCATAAAAGAAAGATTATTTGCGTGATTAGGTTCTCGGCTCCAGCTAAAAAAACATCAATCAAAAGGAGGATGAGAAGCAGACCAAGCATCAAGAGCTCATGTTCGAATTGTGTCGTATGCATCCAGGTTATAAGGTCATATTAAATGTTCTCTTAATCGACTGTTTGGGGGGATTGAAGCTGCATTTGTAAAATTAAAGAAGATTCCAGGCTGCGAGCGCCAGGCTGATTTGTTGGCGGTTCGCATGCAAAAGGCTGTTCTTCTGAACTCTCTGAATCTGGTTCAGCAGCACTGTTTACTATAAGATCTTATTCGGTACCTCTAAAAAAGCATTCAACAACGTTCTTGACCACCGCTTAAAAACATCGGCGGCTATGGATGAGAATAGCAGTGCAAGAAATATGAAGATCGTCTCGAGTAAATGGATCACGCTCTTGCTTACCTTTCAGGACGAATAGAGCAATAGTGGATTAGAATATGTAAAGCAAGAATGGGAGAGGTTGTTTAAGTGAGGTATTACTACAGCACGAGCTCGACTCCCACATGAACAAGTGCGTAAATGCATTTTTTCCTCTCCTAAATAATAAATAATAAAAACAATAATAATAATAATAATAAAACCCGAAATAGGTTGCTTGGTTTATCCGTTACCAAGCAGCTCAAAGATACTGGTCCGACTTGTCATAGTAATAAGATTACCTTTACAGAACATCGTGTAGGCATTTAATCGGGTTGGTGGGGGAAATACACAGAATTTCTTAGCCAACTGGGTCAAGTACTTGAATGTCATTTGACATGGGGTTTCTGAAACTCCAATCGGGCGCCTCCCTAGGTGGCGGATAGGGGAAGACCTCTCAGATATGGGAGGTATCAAGGAAATTAGAATACCCGGGGCGGACCAAAAGTCAGATAGGGGTGGGCACCATATATAATTGTCCACTCTGTGTTGGGATAACCTCCCACATAGAGTATTTGCGGTTACGACTACTGTAACGCGCAGTACCACCTACAATAGGACTCTCTCGGATGGAGATCAGGGTTCAGTTGGGAGTGGCAATAGGACAGAACCCAGGCAACGACCAGACATTGACCCGCCAAAAGCTAGAGTACGTTTTATATGGACGGACCAACTTCGGAAGGACATCATGCTATGTTGTCAAAACAGTAGTCCTTGCGAAGAGGATATATGCTAAGGTTGCATGAGCGATGGGTCAATATACCTACGCCAACGACCGAAGAAGGGTACATGAGGTCTAGGGAAACCAAAGTCCATCTAAAGGCTTCCATTAAAATGTACAAAATCGCTGAAGACAATAACGAGCTCTCATTACTCCCAGAGGATGTAGATCTCTGGACATTAAATTGTGCTGTGTATGAAAAAGCAAATGTCCTGCTTCGTAAAAGTAACAGAAAATCTGTTTTAGATCGCGTCGATGGAACCTTTAAACGAATCAGACAAGTAAAGTTTAAGATTGGGATAGCTCGAAGTCATGCTTCTCAATTGCAGAGTGTGATTGTATATCTAGAATTAAAAAGAAAATTTACACCCAGGGTTATGGAAATAGAGCAGACTCTAAAAAGATTGCATCACATTCTGAAGAAATCAAAGTTGCAGACCATCAAGCAACATTGTATTGAGAAGATACGTTCTCTTGTTGTGATAAGAGAGCGTTTAGAACGGCGGGTTAAATGGATAAAGCAAAATAATACCTTTGCTACTAATCCTTCTCGCCTGTTCAGTTCACCATCGACAACTGTCGAAAAACCCCCATGTCGTGAAGAGATTGAAAACTTCTGGAGTAACATCTATGATGCATTTCACGTCAACTGTCCAGCCAAAAAAAAATTTTTGTTTAATCCTTTCCCAATTTTTGTTATAAGTTGTCTTATAGGTAAGTAATTTATCAGCCAAATATTTTTGGATTATATAAAAAATTGCCCGAGAGGGAGGGGGTAAAGTTTTGAACTTTTTGTTAAGATGCTCTCATTTGTTTATTTATTGAGCTTAAAAAAAATAATAAAAAAATTTTTTGGTACATGATTTTTCTAGATTTTTTCATCAGCTTTCGATTGGCGTAGTCTATTTTAAATTTTTTTTTTATTTTGACCAAAATTTTTGAAAATTAATAATAAATTTCCCTTTTTTTCGTTTTCGGGCTCGTTTTATTTTATTTTTTTTATTTTTAAAAGAAAGCTGAGATTTTTTCCTACAAAATATGTAATTTTCAAAAATCCCTTTTTTTTGTTTTTGAGAAATTTAATGTTGAAGTTTGCGCGCCACGTCAAGGCGAAGTCTCACTCTTCCGCCCCGCTTGTTGCTGTGCGCTGTTTGCATCATTACGTGGATATTTATTTATTCTAACCCTTAATTGAACTTTTCTCTGCATTTTACAGTGCTGAGACTGACATGAAAACAATTAAGTGCCTGCACTATAGTTCTTTTGTTTATTTTTTTATGTTTAAATTTTGTTGTTAATTTTTTTATATTGGTTTCTCATAGAGAAAGTATTGTTTTAGCTCAACAGGATCGATTGAGATTTTCTGAAATATCTTGACATATTGTGAACTCAGGATGTCAAAAATGATGTTTTTAAAAAATGTCGTGCTTAAGTGTGTATGTAGTTATGTATGTTAAGATTATGTTAGGCTCTATATTTCGAAAACAATAATTTAAAACAATGTTTTTTTTTGCAAAATTATAGGTCTTTGAGGGGGACAAGTTAGGTATACCAATCGATGTGGTTTTAAACTCTCCGCAAAGTAGGTGTATATATAATTTCTTATAAAATGTAAATAAGATTCCGTAAGTTACGAAACTTAATTTTTTTTTTAAACAATGATAACTCTGAATAACATTACATTAGACCGTTCGCAAAGAGCTTATTTGATTAATTTTTAGTGACCTACAAGTGGGCAGAAATATATTAAAAAAGCAATAAAATATAAAAATAAAATTAGTAAAGAACATAATTTTCAATATATTTTGTTTATAGAATATTAATTACTTTTTATCAATTTGCACTAAAAGGATCGCTAAGAGCTTAATCGATGCATTTTTAAAAAGATAAAAAAAATAAAATAATCTGATTTTACTGATTTCAAAAAATATGTACATTTTTGAAAATTTTTTTTGTCAAAACGTTTAAATTTCAAAAAAATGTAGTTAGAAGTGATAGATCAGACTTAAAAGTAGGGCATAATTTGTCCCCCCTAAAGACCTATAATCTCTCAAAAAAAAAAAAAAAATGTTTTAAATTATTGTTTTCGAAATATAGAGCCTAACATAATCTTAACATACATAACTACATACACACATAAGCAAGACATTTTTTAAAAACATCATTTTTGACATCCTGAGTTCAAAATATGTCAAGATATTTTAGAAAATCTCAATCTATCCTGTGGAGGTAAAACAATACTTTCTCTATGAGAAACCAATATCAAAAAATTACCAACAAAATTAAAACATAAAAAATAAACAACTGAACTATAGTGCAGGCACTTAATTGTTTTTATGTCAGTCTCAGCACTGTAAAATGCAGAGAAAAGTTTAATTAAGGGTTGGAATAAATAAATAACCACGTAATGATGCAAACAGCGCACAGCAACAAGCGGGGCGGAAGAGTGAGACTTCGCCTTGACGTGCCGCGCTAACTTCAACATTAAATTTCTCAAAAACAAAAAAAAGGGTTTTTTGAAAATTACATATTTTGTAGGAAAAAATCTCAGCTTTCTTTTAAAAATAAAATAAAAAAAATAAAACGATCCCGAAGACGAAAAAAAGTGAAATTTATTTTTAATTTTCAAAAATTTTAGTCAAAATAAAAAAAAATTTAAAATAGACCACGCCAATCGAAAGCTGATGAAAAAATCTAGAAAAATCATGTACCAAAAAATTTTTTTATCATTTTTTTTAAGCTCAATAAATAAATAAATGAGAGCGTTTTAACAAAAAGTTCAAAATTTTAACCCCCTCCCTCTCGGGCAATTTTTTATATAATCCAAAAATATTTGGCTGATAAATTACTTATCTATAAGACAACTCATAACAAAAATTGGGAAAGGATTAAACAAAATTTTTTTTTGGCTGGACAGTTGACGTGAAATCCACCCTATGGGAAAGCCCATTCAGTGAACGATGAAGAGTCATCATTAACACTCTTTCCTTGCTTCTGTTTTAGACAAGGGCTTGACCATCCTGCAGAGATAAGTCTACCAATTACTAAGGAGAAGGTGAGAAACATAGTTGCAAAAACTAAGAACTTTTTAGCACCTGGGCCTCTAATCTAATATTATTATAGATTAATAATAATTAACATTTGGCTCAAATATTCTCTAACTTTTTCAATGGTCAATATCCAATACCACGGTGGTTGGTGAAAGGACGAATGGTACTCTTACCAAAATCTGGAGATTTATCTAATCTAAAAAATTATAGACAATAGCTGGTCTTAAGTGGGTTGACCCGTGTGATAGATTCGAAAAATCAAATTTTTTTTATATCGCATCTATAACATGTGCAGAATATGTGGGTAAACCAATTTTGCTATATTCGGCGTTGTTAAAAAGTTTTTACAGTGAGAAGGCATGATGTTTGAGCGCGCGGTCGAGCTTTCAAATAGCATTAAAGCTTTGTCGCTTTGGTTTTTTTTCTGCGAATTTAATTATTCCCTACACATTTAAATAAGTAAAAAATAAGTAAAATTAAGGTCACGTCGTTTTTCTGTTTATACCAGAAAACAGGCCCAAAATAGAGTTTTTTTAGAAATAAAAATTCAAAGTCACGTAAAACTTTTATTTTTCTAATATTTTCAAATAATTCTAGTTCAGCTTATAGCTACAGTGACACGGATTAAAATGATTTTTCATTTTTTTATTTAAGATCACTCAGACGGTCGGAATCGTGGCGACCAATGCTGTACTTTTTTTTAAATGAATTACTTTCCCGCGTTGTATCACGTAAAGTTTTAATTATTTTGACTTAAAAAAATTTTGAATTTACTTCAATAGTTACTTAATCTATAGTAGAAAATTCAAAGTTGTAAGTTTAAATCGCCCATCAAAAAAAAATCCCAAAAAACAGTTAAAAAAATGTCCGTCACACCGGTCAACCTTTTTAACAACTGCTACAAGCTATTCACTGGTATCCTCAAAGAGAGGATTTTGACATCCATCGAGCTAGTTTGGAGTGCAATAAGCAAACAGCGAGAGTGCAAAGAGAGGCCTGGCAGGTTGTAGGGAGAACCTATTGATTGATAGGTGTATTACCCAAGAATCGATACTTTATCGACGTAACCTGTCAATGGCTTGGATTGATTACAGAAAGGCATTTGAATCTACAAGTCATGAGCTAATCATCAAGCTTCTTGAATGTTTAGAGGTACATCTGAACATCGTGAGATGCTTAAAAGATGCTAATGCTCTTGTGGAGGACAAGGTTTGTTATAACATCCAACAAACAACAGGTGATGACTAACAGCATCTTATTCAAAAGAGGCGTCTTCTAAGAAGACTCTTTCAGTCCTTTACTTTTTTGTATCTCCCTTTTGCCTCTGTCTATTGTGCTTCGAAAAATCGGTCTGGATACATGTGTGGCAAACCAAAAAATAGAGTCTATGAGATCAACCATCTATATTACATGGACGATCTTAAGCTCTTAAGCTCTTTAGTAACGAATGACTAAAAATTCTGGTGTTTGCAGTGGCCGAGTATTCCAGAGCTTTAGGAATGGATTTTGGATTGGATAAATGTGCTGTTATCCATTTGATTAAAAGAAGACGAGAAACAGCTAAAATGCCGAGCGACTCTGAGAATATTCAACTCATTGCTGGCAACACCATTCATTATCTTGGTGTTGGGGAGACTTAGACATATCTTGGAACTCGACAATCGGAAAGTCAAGATGTGTGTGGGATTAAAGATCATCTCCATATATAATGCCGTAGTCTTCTCAAAGAATTTGGTCATCAGAATTATCTGGGAAGAATAAGATTCAGGCCACAAATACATTAGCCATTCCTTTACTACTCGATACATTAAGCAGTTAAGTGGAATGTAAATGAGTTAAAGGATCTCGATAGAGAAACTCGCAGAATGACGACAGTACATCGAAGTCATCATCCAAGGTCTTCTGTACAAAGAATTTACATTCCACGAGATCGAGGAAGAAGAGGTCTATTAAACTTAGAGTGTCTTGATCGTAGAATTGTTTTGTCTGCCGCATACTCAATTATGAACAGCAGAGATCCGCTTATGCAGTTTGTACACCAGCATGAAATCGCAAATGTTGGGGCGTTTTTATATCGAGCGGCAGAAAGAGCTGCAAATAAACGTAGTCTCCCATTTGGAACTAGTGATATAGAACACGGCATAGCATCGTTAACACCACTGATGATTTGCTTGCAAGGATGGAGTGATAAATACTTTGGTGTACCGCAGTCAAGTAATGCATATATCTGTGGACAATACCAACTGTCGAGCGTGCAGGCAATACCCGGGAACACTTTGTCATATTCTTAGTGCGTGTCCGAAGTATGCATGTTACAGATATGTAGAAAGATACAATGCTGCGCTTAAGGTGTTGTATTATCACCTTCGACACCAATATGGTATAGATAAATAACTTATCTTGCCGTATGCTCAAGAGGATCAGGAGTCCGTTGTGGAAAATGATCTGTGTAAGATCTACTGGAATTTTTCTTTTTCCACCACTCATAGTGTCAGTGCCAATAAGCCTGATATATTGCTCTAGGATGATAAAAGTAAGGTCATTTGTGTGATAGAGTTTTCGGCACCTGCTGAGAGCAATATCACTCAAAAGAAGGATGACAAACGGAGAAAGTATCAAGACCTTCTGTTTGAATTGAGTAGAATATATCCAGGCTACAGGGTCAGATTAATTGTTCTTATACTCGGTTGTTTAGGAGGGATGAGAGCTTCATTTGTGAGCCAATTACAAAATATTCCTGGCTGCGAGCACAAAGCTGATGCTTTGTTGGTTCGTATAGAGAAGGCTGTTCTTCTGAACTCTCTCAATCTGGTTCGGCAGCACTGTTCATTATAAGATCCTATTCTGTAACTCTAAGAAAGCATCCAACAACGTTCTTGACTACCACTTAAGAACATCAGCGGCAATGGGTGAGAACAACAGTGTAAGAAACAAGAATAAGAACTCTAGCAAATGAATCACGCTTTTACTTACCCTTCAGGACGGATGGAGCAATAGTGGGTTAGAATATGTAAAGCAAGAATGGGAGAGGTTGTTTTAGTGCGGTATTACCACAGCACGTGGACGAGTCCCACACAAGCAAGTGCGTAAATACATTTTTTCCAAAAATACAATTATAATAACATATTAAATAAGTAGAGAGTGAATACGAAATTTAAAAAAAAAATATTAAAAAGTCAAAAAATCGCAATTAAGAAAAAGTGCTCTCTCTTCGATTTTAATTTTTTTTGCAAAATATTCCTAAAGCAGTCCCCTAACATTTCCAAAAATAGGTAGAAATTAGAAGTAGAAGAAAATCAGGGTAAGAATTATTCGAGGACCACCGTGATTAGATGCGGAAATTCCCCCAAAATTATAAACATATTTTCAGGAATATTTCGCGTCCAATATTCCCCATGGCGGCCATTTTAATCCTTCCACGAAACTTCCCTAAATATTAGATTCGAATCTTTGGGAAGTGTGGACCAATATTCACTGGAAATTTAGGGAATTTCCGGTGCTGTGTAGGTAGAAGATATTAAAAAATCTGATATCAATGCGCTCTCCAGCGTTTTCTAATTAACGCAGAACAAAAAGTTTAAATAAAGATTTGTGTATTATTTCATTGACGTCAACATTTGTATTAACTATTTTTGTTGAAAATCGCATAGTAATCGCGAAAATGGGAAAAAGAGATTTTCAACGCCAATTGTTTATGGAATTTTAAATTATAAATCAAGAAATAATAATGTTAAAAGAAAAGGTTTCAAACAAAACGATAAATATTTTTATTCTGAATAAAATTACTAAGTAGTATTTTTTGCGTTAATGCTCTAGATTACGAGATATTTGCGATACAAAATTTTACCTTTTTTCAAGATAGAGGACAAAGTTACCACCCCTCCAGGTCGCAACCTTGAAGTTAAACTGAGGAAATGTTTTTCTTTCCATTACAATGAACATTGTCGTCCTTAGATTAATGCATTATACACATTTTTTTAATCAATTGCTCTTATGGTGTCAACTTAAGAATTCGCAAGTATAGTTTAGTCAAATTAGTCAGAAATTAGGCTAAATTCAGTTTTAACTTTGAACTGAAGTTTTATTCGTCTAAAAGCTTCATTTTGTGGTCCAAATAAAGTACCCAACTTTGGTACTTCGAACTCCTACCGGAACCCTGAAATTTCTTTTGAAAAATGTGCCAAATATTAGATTTTTGTGAATTGCTATGTCCCATTACATTTTCACGTCTAAATAGTTCTGACAAAAAAGAAAGTATATAAAATTCTGATCAATTTAAAAAAAATAGATCCCTGTAACTACAAAATTGACTGAGATACAACCTTTGAAAAAAACCAGTTTTTTTCGTGATTTTAGCCAAAAATCTGTATTTATTAGTTTTTTGTGTACCGTTTTTGACTCAACTATTTTTCGAAAAAGTGGTCCACAGAAAAGTTAAAGCCCACTAAATTTTTAATAATTTAAAAAAAAACCAATGTCGTAACCCTAATAGTGTCCAAAATACAACTTGTCAAAGTTGACCACTTTTAGTGTAAGTTTTAAAATCAGTCTGCCGCTTGGATCGTGTAATCTTTACAATCTGCTGGAGGGGGGGCATGTCATTTTTAACGTATGTGAATCGACTTACTTTAAAACATTCTAAATTTAGGATGTGGTCAATTTGTAGTGTAATAAGAGCTTTAAAATCAGTCTGCCGCTTGCTTCGTGTAAGCCCTTACAAACTTCTAGGGGGGGGGGGGGGCAGTAACTAACTACATGTGAATTGACGTATTTCAAAACACTTCATTCATGGTATCTGGACAGTTTCGAGTGTAATAAGAGCTTTTAAACCAGTTTGAAGCTTGGATCTCGTGACCCCCCCCCAGTCTTCCGGAAGGGAGCCATGTAATTTCCTACATATGAATTGACTTATTACAAAACACTTTAAACTCGGTCTTTGGTCAGTTCGGAGAGTAGTAACAGCTTTAGAACCTTTCTGCTGCTTTGATCCTGTGCCCTTAGTCTTTCGGTGGGGGGGGGGATAATTTACTATCTATGAATTGACTAATTTCAAAGCATTTCCAACTTGGTATATGAATAATATGATTAAAATATGAGTAATGATTAAACCAGTATGACGATTGTATCATGTGACCCCCTCTCTAGTCTTTCGGGGGCAGAAAATGTTATTTACTATATATTATACTTAATATTCCCCCCGGAAGACTATTCCTTTGCACAATAACACATCAATAATTGATGTGTTTTTAACATATAGAAAAAAGTCATATTTTAAGTAAAACATCATAACTTCGTTAAAAATCATCGTAGAACAATTTCTAAAAAAGCGTTTTAAAGGTAATAATTCAAGCTTTCTATTGGTCCTAGGCATGTATTAAAGTTAAGTCGAGTTCAAATTCTAATGTTCAAAAAGTGTCATTTTATTAATTTTGAGGTTAGGGTCAAAACTTGACCTGATGGACCAATTCTGAGGACGGATTCGGATTCAGCGCATCAAAATACATAAGGAATGGATAGTCTCATTCCCCAACTCGGGTACTTTTTTTTTGTGTGGCTGTGTAATCTACGGTGGAAGAAGTTTACTTCAACTCACCAACATTTGGGTCGTATATTCTCTACCTATCTCAACGCGGAACATCCAATACCACAGTGGTTGGTGGAAGGACGAACGGTACTTCTACAAAAATCAGGAGATTTATCCACTCCAAAAAATTACAGACCAATTGCTTGTCTTAACACCTGCTACAAGCTATTTACTGGGATCCTCAAGGAGAGGATATTGTCATCTATAGAACCAGTCTGGAGTGCGGTAGGTGAACAACGAGGATGTAAGAGAGGCCTGTCAGGTTGTAGGGAGAACCTAGTAATAGATAGGTGTGTTACCCAAGATTCGATATTTTATCGTCGTAACCTGTCAATGGCTTGGATTGATTACCGCAAAGCATTTGACTCCACGAGTCACGAGCTGATCATCAAGCTTCTTGAATGTTTAAAGGTACATCCGAACATTGTAAGATGCTTAAAAGATCTAATGCTTAAGTGGAGGACAAGGTTTGTTATAACATCTAACAAACAGCAGGTGATGACTAATATCATTTCGTTTAGAAAAAGAGTTTTTCAAGGCGACTTCCTTAGTCCTCTTCTTTTTTGTATCTCCCTCTTACCTCTGTCTATTGCACTTCGAGAAAAACACTCTGGATACATGTGTGGCAAACCAAGAAATAGAGTCTATAAGATTAACCATCTTTTCTATATGGACGATCTGAAGCTCTATGCATTCAGTAAGGATGCGCTTAGAATTTTGGTGTTTGCAGTGGCCGAGTATTCCAGAGCCACAGGAATGGATTTTGGATTAGATAAATGTGCCGTCATCCGTCTGATTAAAGGAAGAAATGAAACATCTAAAATTCCGAGGGACTCTGAGAACATTCAACTCCTTGGTGGCAACACCATTCAACATCTTGGTGGTGGAGAGACTTACACATATCTTGGAATTCCACAGTCAGAGACTCAAGATGTGTGTGGGATTAAAGATCAACTCCAAACAAAGTATCGTGGGCTTCTCAGAAAAATTTGGTCTTCCGAATTGTCTGGGAAGAAGAAAATACAGGCCACAAATACATTAGCCATTCCTTTATTTCTCTATACCTTTGAAGCTGTTAAGTGGAATGTGAATGAGTTGAAAATACTAGATAGAGAAACCCGCAAGAAGATGTCAATCCATCGTAGTCATCATCCAAGGTCTTCCGTGCAACCAATTTACCTTTCAAGAGACCGGGGAGAAAGAGGTCTATAAAATTTAGAGTTTCTTCATCGAAGAATTGTACTGGCTGCAGCATGTTTGGTGATAAACAGTAGAGATTCCCTTATGCAATTCGTTCACAATCATGAAATTGCAAATGTTGGGGCGTTTTTATATCGTGCGGCAGAAAGAGCTGCAAATGAACTTAGTCTCCCATTTAAAACAAGTGATATGGAGCACGGGTTAGCATCATTAGTACCATTGATGCTTAAAAAGTGTGTGAAGGAGGCAGAACAAGCGCTTTTTTTACAGGAACATAGAAGCAAACCTATTCACGGGCAGTTCTATAATCTCATAAGTGAAATAGGATTGTCTCAAGGCTTGACTTTTGCTTTCCTTAAATCTGCTGGTTTGAGATCGGAGTACCGCAGTCGTGTGATGCATATACCTGTCTACAATAACAACTGTCGAGCATGTAAGCAATACCCGGAAACACTTGGTCACATTCTAAGTGCGTGTCCGAAGTATGCATGTTACAGGTATGTAGAAAGACACAATGCTGCTCTTAAGGTGCTGTATTATCACCTTCGACACCAGTATGCTATTGATAAGGAACCCATCTTGCCGTATGCTCAAGGGGATCAGGAATCCGTTGTGGAAAATTAACAGTGTAAGATCTACTGGAATTTTTCTTTTCCTACAACTCATCGTATCAGAGCTACTAAGCCTGATATGGTACTCCAGGATC
Organism: Ganaspis brasiliensis; assembly: GCA_037103525.1. NCBI lineage: Eukaryota > Metazoa > Arthropoda > Insecta > Hymenoptera > Figitidae > Ganaspis > Ganaspis brasiliensis. The sequence continues at coordinate 750,144 of JAZKLR010000041.1, read as the reverse complement.
ATAAAAGTAAGATCATTTGTGTGATAGAATTTTCGGCTCCTGCTAAGGGCAACATCATTCAAAAGGAGGATGAGAAACGGACGAAATATCACGATCTTATGTTTCAACTGAGCCAAATGTATCCAGGTTATAAAATCCGATTAATTGTTCTCATACTAGGCTGTTTGGGAGGGATTAAAGCTTCATTTCTAAGCCAATTAAAAAATATACCAAATTGCGAACGTCAAGCTGAAGCATTGACGGTTCGTATGCAAAAGGCTGTCCTTCTGAGTTCACTTAATCTGGTCCGACAGCACTGTTCTTCATAATATAATATCACGAAGGTAGCTCTAAAAAAGCAACCAATAGCGTTCCTGGCCACCGCGTAAGATCAACAGCGGCAAGGGACAGGAACACCTACAGAACAGTGAACTGAAAACACCTCGAGCAAAAGAATCGTGCTCTTGCTTACCTTTCAGGATGGAAGGAGCAAAAGCGGATAAGAGTACATAAGGCAAGAATGGGAGAGGTTGTTTTAGTGAGGTATTACAACAGCACGTGGTTGAGTCCCACACGAACAAGTGCGTAAAGGCATTTTTTCCTCTCCTAAACTTGTTTTGTAAAAAAAAAAAAATGTAAATTCATATGTTTTGTTTACCTGTATATTTTAAAGTTTATGAGTTAAATATTAAAAATTACCATAATAGCTACTAATTGTACAATTTACAATATTTCTAAAATTATGTTCTAAATAAGAAGTTTAAAGTTCTATTTGATAATTTTATTTTGGTTTGAAAAAGAATCAGACACTGATTGTATAATAAAATTTATGTGTTTTTTCTGTTTTTAAATAAATAATATATTTTTTACAGTTTATACAGTTTGGAATCTTTTTAGGTTTTCATATCTTTGTTTCAATAATAATAATAATTAAAATGTAAGTTAATATTATTTGCTTAGCTATATAGTTAAAAGTTTGTAAGTTAAATATTTGAATGAAAAAAATAATAAATTTTTAAAAAAAAAATATGTTTAACTTTTGAAAAATAATATTAAATTTTAAGGAAATAACAAAGTTTTAAAAAAAATTTCAATAGATAAGTTCAACATCTTAATTTTAATATTTTTAATTAATCATTTTAAATTTTATTTAATTAATAATTCAGGTATTAATATTTCTAATTAAAAAATATTATTAATTGAAACAATATAAAAAATTTGAGCGGAATTTTTCTTTTTAGGTACAAGATTAAAAAAAGAATACCTCTTTTACATATAGGGGAGAGTGGCCATCAATGTACCAGTTTTTTCAATGAACCATTTCAATTTTCTCAAAAACAATTAAATAAAAATTCTCCTAATTTTAAATATAAATGAAGTTTGCGTAAACACACTACGTCCATAAATTTGAGACATGTGGATTTATTCTTTATAGAGAAAACTGAAAAAAACTGTTTTTGATACTCTGAAGAAAAAATTTACCTAAAATACAAACACGTTTTTTAATTGAAATAAGGCAATTTAAAAATAAATGAACTTACGATTTATTTTGTATCGGGCCTAAACTACAATATTCTAATGAGATAAAGATTTTTAAATATTGCATTAAGTTATAAAAAACCATTTTTGTTGCAAATGTCATGTTGATTCAATGTACCAGGGAACAATGAACCACCTGGAATTTCAGTGTATTTTCGATTTCCAGAGTGGTATGCCTGATTATAAAACTAGGCATGCGTACAGCATGGGACAGCGATTGTTATCAGTACTCTTCTCAACATAGCAAAACTAAAATGCCATTTTAGCTAGTTAACTTAAATTTGAGGTATATTTATGTTATACATTATCAATTAAAAAGTGTTAAGTAATAATTTTGTATAGTATTTGATGGAAAATAAGTTTTTTCACAAAGTGAAAATTGCAATATTATTCTTGTTGAACATTTTTAGTGTTTTTGTAGAGGTGGTTCATTGTGTACCCAGGTTGTTGAAAATGAAAATAGCGTGCTAGTTTAGAAAAATCCTAAATTTTATTATTTAATCAAAATAAATCGGGTATAATATGTGTGCATTACCTAGAGAAGTGTTGTAGTTTTATATTGATGCAAAGAAGTGCTTGAAATTAGTGAAATTGAATAAATACTATGACCTTGAAAAAAACCCGGTACATTGATGGGCACTCTCCCCTATAGCCTTGTATTAACTTTATAATATAGTATTGAAGATTGGAATAGAATGTTATTGCATATATTTGATTAAATAAACATTATAGTGTACGTTCGGCCGAATTAACATTCTATAGCACTTAACTTCAACAGACATTTAATTAAGCAAACAATTGAATACAAATTATATCTTACAAAATTATTAATAAAAATGATTTTCCACTGTTTTTCAAATTAACATTTTATTTCATTGTCTTTTTAATAAACATGTTATTAACGGGGGGCGTCGATATACATAATTTAAAAGCTAATAAAATACAAAATTTAAAAAAAGACAAATGCCGCTCTGTTCAAAAAATGTTTCTCAATTCATACATATTTTAACCTTTGACATAATATTAATTTTTAATAAATTCCTCAAAATCCTCTGAAATGTCCATTATTAACTTTACGGCAATAAAAACTAGAATATTTAAGCTTTCTTTAAATATATATTTTAAATAAATCTAACACAACGTGATTTGAGATATTCGAAAGTTTAAGTTTCAAACTACATTGTGTATATAAAATAAATATATTTGAACAAAATTCTTTTTATTATTGGAAAATTCAAGAATTTTTTTTTTAAACTGCTTATTAAAAAAGTTATTTGGCCTTAGTATGTAGAAGAAATATTTATTTAAAAATTGTCTCAAATCGGCTGAAATTGGCAATTGTTTCTGAAGGGGGTCGTTTATAAATAGAATGCCCCTTAAATATTCCTATTTGATATTCGAGAAGGAAGAAGTGAATTTAGTAACTAATAATAACGGTAAATTGAGGTTTAAAATTCTAGCTTTCTTAAGATTTTCTTTAGAAAAGCTGAAAAATTCTTGACACTCTGAGAATGATATTCAATTTAATTTTTTAAAACTTAGTATAGTCAGGGGTTGCGGGACAGTTCGGGTGGTGGTACATTGTAATTTTCTGAGAAACTACTCAAAAAAAAATGTTCCAAATTGTAAATATAATCGAGTTATGTGAAAACACATGACGTCCAAAAGTTTGAGCCACATTGATTCATTAATTACGAAGAAAATAGAAAAAAACTGTTTTTGATGCAGCAGAGGAAAAATTTGCTTGACATACAACATTGATTTTTATAGAGATGGAATTTTTTTAAACATAAATATATTGTGATTTACTTTGTTTAGGGTCTTCACTAAAATATCCCGATGATTTAAAGTTTTCAAAAATATTATTAATATATTATAATAAACAATTTTGTTGCGTATGACTTGTTTAATGTACCAGTTTGTGTAGTGGTACATGGAAAAATATTTTACTTTATGACTTGTGAAATTGGCAACCCTGATAATAAAATCCTTCTACCAATCAGACAACTTCTTAAAGAACGCATGCGCAGTACCGCAGTTTAGCGCATTTCTGTTGTGAGGTTACAATATTGCATAAAGTTCATGTAATACACATTTACAAATTATATAATATTGTTATTATAATAAATTTCAAACTATTATTCTTAAAAATAAGTATTTAAAACAAAAATCTCCAAGGTTATATAGATTGATTTTAAATTTCGCGCCAAATATTTGTAGGTTAGGAAGTTTAGTTCTTAAAGATACCAATTTCACCTGCTTTTTTCACCTTTTTTCATGACAACCGAACTACAAAATATATTAATGTGAATTATTCAATAATTAGAGGGTTTTTACAACATTTTAAAATGATTTCTACTGCATAACAAGTTTATTAATAATTTACAAATAAAAATATTACTATTAAAATATTTGTTAGGTGTTTTAATAGCAATGTACCACTACCGGAACACAGAGTAAATAACAGGTAATTGTGCTATGTTACAAAAATTTTAATTTTTTTAAATTTAATAAGATATATTCTGTATACGACGTGTGAATTATATAGTAAACATCATAAGTTTTCTACTAATCCAAAAAAATTCTGAAAATTAGTAAAATTTAAGTTTTAATATGAACTTGAAAAAAGTGTCCCACTACATCTGACTCTACCCTACTTAATTTATGTAAAAAATGTTGCAGAATCTGATAAACTTATGCAAAGCAAGTTATAAATTTAATTTTTCTTGTTATTTAAAGAAAACTAAGAAAGATGCCAACGACTAGAGCAGTACCAACGACTAGGGCAGTAACCCTATACTAAAATTTAAAATATTCGACTTATTAAAAATAACGACTAGAGCAGTGCCAACGACTGGGGCAGTTACCCTATACTAAAATTTAAAAAATTCGACTTATTAAAAATTCTACTCATTTACAATTCTGTTAAATAAAAATTTGGTTAATATGGAATTCTCTTAAATAAACAGTAGGTGAAAACAAAATTGATTGAAACAAAATTTCTGTTAAATATAAATTCCGTAATCTAAAACTGATGTTGACTAAAAATGTGGATTTATTGGATTTCGATCAAAAACAAAATTTAAAAATTAAATGATCGGCTAAACAAACTCTTTCTACTGATATTCTGTCAAATGAAAATTACACCTAACTAATGAATTTTAGAACTTATTCTCGAGTATTAAGAAATTCCCAGTTTCATAATGTAATGATATGAGTTATGAATGTGTAGCGGACTGATACATTACAATAGAAGCCGGCATGGCTCTCAAAGAATATGGGGTTTCCCACTTCTCGCTCGTCTCTCTCTTCCTCTTCTTCGCAGCGGCGACTGACGGCGTACATATATTCAGTTGCGCTCGCTAATTGAGTTAGTCTTCTGGCTGTCAGGAGTCGAGGTACTCCTCGGTCCCATACTAGGACACACTAGGCTTATAAAGGTGAATAGGTTTTACAAAAATAAATGAAAAATCGGCAACTGGGGTCTGATTTGTACTTCTCCACACTCTTAAAATCCGTTTAGAACGAAATCCTAGCTGCTCGGTTTCGCTGAAAATACACGTTTAACTAAATCAGCGAAACAGCATTAGTTGATTGAAGATATTTAATAAGTTTATTCGGAGAACTTATATAAACTAACAACATTAAACCTATAAATAACAAAATTTTAACTTTATGCGTTATGTAATTACATAAAGTACATAAACCCATGGATTAATTACTTCATATTTAAATATTTTGTGAGGAGAATTCGACTACTGCCTTTTTTAAATTAGACAAGTAATTCTTATCTTCAACCAGGTTGATTTTGAATCGGTTTCAAACTTTTTTTATAAATACGTTGTAAATTGCTTCACCTGCTTGTTCCGACCATATTCTAAGTCCGATTTTATCCAAGGAAACAGGACACTGGATCAAGTGCTTTAAATTCACATGAATTTTTAGTGTTAATGATTTTTAATGAAGAAACGAAGGGTACCAATTTTAAAGATTAGCATTATTTTTATTTTATTTTTATTTATTAAACAAGAGTTATCGAGACACTAAAAATCCATGTGATTTTAAAGCACTTGTTCCAGCGTCTAATTTTCTTGCATAAAATCGGTCTTGAAATATGGTCCAAACAAGCTGGTGAAGCAATTTATAACGTATTTTTAAAAAAAATTTAACCGATACGAAATAAACCTGGTTGAAGATAAGAGATACTTGTCTAATTTAAAAAAGGAAGTAGTCGAATTTTCCTCGCAACATACTTAAATATGAATTAATTAATTCATGGATTTATGTAATTTGTGTAATTACGTAACGCATAAAGTTAAAATTTTGTTATTTAAATGTTTATTGTTGTAAGTTTATGTAAATTCCCCGAATAAACTTATTGAATATCGTAAATCAACTTATGCTGTTCCGCTGATTTAGTTAAACGTGTATTTACACAGAAACCGAGCAGCTAGGATTTCGTTCTAAACAGATTTTGAAAGTGTAAATATGTACAAATACAGGTAAAGGTAGATATGCGTGTGGGTGCCTCTGCCGCATTCACCCTTGACCCTGAGTGAATAGTAAGCCAGATTGACTGTTGAGGGCGTGCGTGGATTGAGTAGAGGTGCTCCTATCTCAAAAACTCACACGTAACATCCGGAACCTTTGAGGTGAAGGATTTCCTAGGCGTTCTCCAAATTGATAGAGGTGCTCCTCTTCGGATTGGCGAACGAAAATGGAGGATTACAATGTCTATGGATGTCCCCGTGAGATTGTAATACGAATACTGTTAGGTTCTCAGTTTCTTGGCTAGAGAGAGAAAAATATAGGTGCTCCTGTTTGCTTTCTCTCTACCCAAAGAATAGACGCAATTTTTCCCTTGGAGGGGATTATTGCACAGGGGTGGAGAGTGACGTCAGTCAAAAATTATTAATGATTCAGTCTAAGTCAGACCATTCGTTGGTGCACTGTTTTTTTTGACTAGCTAGCTTGTAGAGAAAAGAAATATTGTAAAACTTGAAATCTAAGGAAAGTCTAGAATTGTTTATTATCTAGTTTACTCTGTCACAGTTAAGATTTTGTTAATTTATTTTTTGTAACATTTTAATTTTTAATTATTAGAATATATTATTGTTATTTCTATTTTTAATTCTCGGTGTCATCATTGACTTCTCCCTACCTACTAGTAATAATATTCTTAAAAATAAATGTCAGCCAGCAGGCTATGATTAAATTTGCTTTCTTATACTAGAAACAATATTTTCAGCCAAATGGCCAAAGTTCATTTATTTTCAGAACTCTAGTTGTAATGGACACTCGACAATCCGACGAGCGAATTCCCAGCAATCATTAGAGAAAAATCCTAATCATTTCAGTAATAATTAATACCAGCACTAACAATGGCGCGCTATGTGCGCTCTTTTCTTTTACATATGTTCTGATAAAGACCCTCGGTTAAAAAGAAACTGAGTTTTACCATTTCTCACTCTCTCTCTCTCTTTCACACACACACATTTAGATTTGAGATTTTACCTAAAATTTTACCTCCTTATACTAATATTCTTCAAGTTTAAATCTTTTTTCTAAATACAAACAATAGACCTCCTGCTCGGCCAATTATCGTCCGAACGAACCCTTGCATAATAAGGGCTAATAGCTTTAAGAAAAGAGGCGAAAATTTCGAACTTTAATGGAAAAGAGAGAAAATTTGCCTTTCTCTTTCTCATTACCTGCAAAAATATTTGCTTCTCACTCTCTCCAAAGAGAAACGTTACTTTCTAACGGCCCTTCCTAACTCATCTAACTGTCCTTGGTAACTTATTTGCATATAACTTCTTTCCTAGTAAGGATCCCGGGTACTTCCCAGTTTTACTCGGTTTTTGATCCAATCGTCACCCTGCAGATATGGGGCAGTCCATAAACTACGTATAGCATCTTTCTTAGATTTTGACCCACACACCTACGTTTGTAAGGCTCTGTAAGATTTTGATCCACCCACCTCCCTTATCTTACGTAATTTTTTGCTTATGTATTTTTACGAGAATTTATTCTCAACATTGCAAAAAATTATTTAGTTAATGCAGGCATCATAAACAGTCACCTCTTTACCCTTTTTCGACTATTTTGATGATCTAACACCTTATTCACTTCTTTGGGGTCAAAAATATATAATTTTTTTGAAATTATTTCGAAGTATGTTAATAAAATTCAGATTCAATGTTTATATATTTTTTCAATTCTAAATTATTTTCTTGAAATTTTATTTCCTTTTTTAATTATTTTTTTTATTATTAATAAGTTTCTATAATTTTCAATTTTTTTCTTCAATTTACAACTTTTTTTACAAATTTAATTCCATTTTTTAAATATTTTTAAATGTATTAAAAAATTCTCGGCTTTTTTAAATTACTTTCTTCAATTCTCAATTATATTCTTTAAATTTCAATTCCATTCTTCAATTTTTAATATTTTTCTTCAATTTTCGACTTTTAATTATTTTGTTCAATTGTAATTATTTATTTATATTTTCAATCCAGTTGTTAAATGTGCAATTATTTCCAACAATTATTCCTATCATCTTTCTTAATTTTTCAATTTGCAATTATTTTCTTTAAATTTAATAATTCTTGTTCAATTTTTTAAATTATTTTTTTCCGATGTCTATTAATTTTAACATTTTTTAAATTTTGTTTTCAATTGTCCATTATTTTCGTCAGTTTGTAAATTTTTTTAATTATTGATTATTTTTTTAAATTTTAATTATTTCTTTAATTTTTTATTATTTTCTATAATTGTCAATTATTTTCTTATATTTTTTTAATATTTTTTTTCTTTTATTTTTTGTCACCTTTTTGTCACTTTTTCCAAAAAAAAAATATACCTTTTTTGAAGAAAAAGGGTACTGTGATGTCTGTATCAAGAAATTAATTTTAAAAAAATGGATTAATAAATAAATGTTTGTTGTTTTTTACATAGCGTGAAAGTTTCCAAAATTTCTTAAGTAAAAATGAAAAATATATCTTACGTAAGAAATTTGTTAAACCAGGTACCCACCTATGTAAATTAGCATAAAAAAATTTTTTACCTACCCCCCTACCCAAAACACTTTACGTAATTTATGGACGGCCCCTAAGTTAAGAAGTAAAAAAAAAAATTAATAATTTGTTTGACGGCCTGTACTGGTTTGTACTGTTGTTTATTTATTTAAAGTCAACGTTTCGGTTGGGATCCCAACCCTTTTCAAGACTATGAAAAACAATATAAAATTTTGAAATACATAAATCTAAAGAGGTTATACATTTTTTTTAAGGTGTTTAAATTAGTTACCTATAATATCGTTGACAAAAACACTTTTATGGACTTATTATTATTACATTGTGATAAATTATTTAAATTATAAGATGAAAAGAAAACAAAAATCTTAGTTATTTAGATACAATCCATGAGTGTTATAGTTAAAACCTTCATTAATCAAACTATAGTAAATTTGGTGAGTAATATATTACGCATGATCATATTACGTTTGAAAGCAAATTATGTAAATTATTCAAAATCACTTTAAATATTAGAAAAACCAATAGATAATAATTTTATTTTATAAACTTAATAATATTGGAATAAATATTACTAAATCCATTTCTGTCTGACCGGAAATAAACACTATTTTTATTTTGAATATAAACCATTTCCAAAAAATTCAGTTTTCTTCTGTTTGATTCATAATCAAAAATTTTTGGTTCATTTAAATCGAAATTATGATTAAGGTATGTTGCATGTTGTGCAAGAGCTGTATTGGTTTTTTTATTTTTTATGTTACGAGAATGTTCATTAAGTCTTTCTCGAAAATGTCTAATTGTTTGACCAATATAAGATTTTTTACATTGATTACAGTTTATTTCATATATTATATTAAATCTTTGTTTTATAGGTGTTATATCTTTTGACAGTATTAAAATTTTCTTTTGTATAGTGTTTGTAGCAGTAAAAACTATAGGGGAGAGGGCCCCAAGTTGGACACCTTCTTAAAAGTCTCTGAAAATTGTAGTAAATAAAAAATTAACATCGTTTAACAATTCTTAAACTAATTTTTAATCATTTTACGAAATTTATCAAGAAATAACATTTCTAAAAACTTCAATTTAATAGCTTAAAAGTAAAAAGTAATAAAATATCGAAAAATATCGAAATATCATTTTCTCTAACGATAACATCACATTTTATGATGGAAAATAAAAAATTTTAATTAATTCACTCAAAAAATTATTTAAAAAAGTGTAAAATCTAAAATATGCAAATAAATACATTGAGATTTGAGGCATGTCCATCTTAGGGTACATGATATCATTTTTTAATCCCCAGTAAAAATATATATACGAACACTGAATTAGTAAAATCATTTTATGATATTATTATACGATAAATAAATAATATTTTAACGCTAAGTACTCATTCTAAATCATAAATTTAAGTAACTTTACCAACTTAAGAAAAAACTGTTACAAAACTTTTTTTAGACACAAAATTACGTGGCATGTGTAGAAGAAAAACCAACTGGTTTTTTTTCTTCAAATGTGCATCAAAATCTTCGTCTATACAAACAACAAAAATGACAAAAAGCATAAGGCGCTGTCACCTAAAACAAAAATTTTATACGAAATATCCATCTTGGGGCCCTGTCCATCTTGGGCCCCACTCCCCTCTATAAATTAGTGGTTTTTAAAATTCGATAATATATTTTTTCAAAATTTTGTATATAAGGTAAAACGATAATTTTTTTAAACGTCAATGTGTCATTGTCTTCTAAGTATTTATTTAATTTAAACATTGTTTTTTTAGCTATTAGTTTGTAACGTTTAGATATGTTTTCGTTTAATAAATCTTCAAGATAGCCATTTTTAGTTAGTGTTTCTTTTACAATATTTAAATGAATCATATGATATCTATTATCTGCTAGTTTAATTGCTCTGTCTGTTAGAGTATATATTGTACTAATCTTAGTATACTAGATCTTAGTATATAATCAGTAGCAATACTATGATTAGAGTAAAAATTAATATATCTGCCAGACCATATTTCCTTTCTGTACCAATTAGTTATTTTTTTATTATTTTCAATAATTAGAGTTAAATCTAAAAAATTAATTGAATTATTATTAGAAATTTCTAAAGTAAAATTTAAATAATTGTCAGCTTTATTGAATTTATTTAAAAAGTCATTAATATTATCTTTATCTAAACAAATAAATGTGTCATCTATATATCTTTCGTAAAAGGATATATGATATGGCAGATTATCCAGAATTTTATTTTCAATTCTATCCATGACTAAATTAGCTAATACTGAAGTTAAGGGTGAACCCATTGGTAAGCCAAAAACCTGTTGGTAGAACTCGTTATTGAAAGTACAGTATGACGATCTCAAGCAAAACATTAATGCTTTATTAAAATCTTTATAAGATAAAGGTGTATATTTTTTAATAAATTTCCATTTTTCTTTGATAGTTTTTTTAATTAAATCCCATGAGATGTTAGTATACATTGTCAGAATATCAAGTGATATAAGTATATTGCTATTGGGAACATCAACTTTATCAATCTTTTCCTTGATATCCCAACTGTCTTTTATGTGATATTTGTTCATACCAACAATCTTCTGTAAAGGGTTTGCCAGAAGTTTTGAAAAGTTATATACATAGGTGAACCAATAAATGATGTAACAGGACGAAGAGGCATATTTTGCTTATGTAGTTTAGGTAAACCTAAAAATTTTGGAGCTGAGCATTTGTTATTATGCAAATAATTATGTGTTTTGTTTTCAATTATGTTTTTATTTAACTATTTATTAATCATTGCTTTTAGTTCATCATTAATTTTGGATTTTGGATTATTTTTTAATTTATTATAAGTAGCTGTATAATTTAGCTAATCTAGAATTTTATTATTATGGTCAGATTTATTTAAAATAACAGTTTTATTAGTTTTGTCAGCTTTAGTTATTATTATGTCTGGATTATCTTTAATAAATTTTTTTGTTTCGATCATATTTTTTTCCAGAAACAAATTTTTGTTAATTAAATTATTTGCATTGTATATAACTTTTCAAAATTTCTGGCAAACCCTTTACAGAAGATTGTTGGTAAGAACAAATATCACATAAATGACAGTTGAGATTTCAAGGAAAAGATTGATAAAGTTGATGTTCCCAATAATTATATACTTATATTACTTGATATTCTGACAATGTATACCAACATCTCATGGGATTTAATTAAAAAAACTATCAAAGAAAAATGGAAATTTATTAAAAAATATACACCTTTATCTTATAATGATTTTGATGAAGCATTAATGTTTTGCTTGAGATCGTCATACTGTACTTTCAATAACGAGTTCTACCAACAGGTTTTTGGCTTACCAATGGGTTCACCCTTATCTTCAGTATTAGCTAATTTAGTCATGGATAGAATTGAAAATAATATTCTGGATAATCTGCCATATCATATATCCTTTTACGGAAGATATATAGATGACACATTTATTTGTTTAGATAAAGATAATATTAATGACTTTTTAAATAGATTCAATAAAGGTGACAATTATTTAAATTTTACTTTAGAAATTTCTAATAATAATTCAATTAATTTTTTAGATTGAACTCTAGTTATTGAAAATAATAAAATAATAACTAATTAGTACAGAAAGGAAATATGGTCTGTCAGATATATTAATTTTTACTCTAATCATAGTATTGCTACTAAGATTGGTATAATATATAGGGGAGAGGGCCCCAAGTTGGACACCCTTTTGTCTTATTGCTGTAGAATCCAAATCAAATAAAATATATTAAAATGTTTTATAGCGGATGAAAGTACAATTTATAAGGTAACTTATGGCCACAAAGATAAAATTTTAGTTTGAACATGAAACATTTTTAATGCGTTTTTTCTAATAGTTAAAATTTTCGGTCTAAAAAAAAGTGGCCCCAAGATGGACACCTTCTTAAAAGTCTCTGAAAATTGTAGTAAATAAAAAATTAACATCGTTTAACAATTCTTAAACTAATTTTTAATCATTTTACGAAATTTATCAAGAAATAACATTTCTAAAAACTTCAATTTAATAGCTTAACAGTAAAAAGTAATTAAATATCGATATATCATTTTCTCTAACGATAACATCACATTTTATGATGGAAAATAAAAAATTTTAATTAATTCACTCAAAAAATTATTTAAAAAAGTGTAAAATCTAAAATATGCAAATAAATACATTGAGATTTGAGGCATGTCCATCTTAGGGTACATGATATCATTTTTTAATCCCCAGTAAAAATATATATACGAACACTGAATTAGTAAAATCATTTTATGATATTATTATACGATAAATAAATAATATTTTAACGCTAAGTACTCATTCTAAATCATAAATTTAAGTAACTTTACCAACTTAAGAAAAAACTGTTACAAAACTTTTTTAGACCCAAAATTACGTGGCATGTGTAGAAGAAAAACCAACTGGTTTTTTTTCTTCAAATGTGCATCAAAATCTTCGTCTATACAAACAACACAAATGACAAAAAGCATAAGACGCTGTCACCTTAAACAAAAATTTTATACGAAATGTCCATCTTGGGGCCCTGTCCATTTTGGGGCCCACTCCCCTACTCTAACAGACAGAGCAATTAAACTAGCAGATAATAGATATCATATGAATGATTTGAATATTGTAAAAGAAACACTAACTAAAAATGGCTATCTTGAAGATTTATTAAACGAAAACATATCTAAACGTTACAAACTAATAGCTAAAAAATCAAATTTTAAATTAAATAAATACTTAAAAGACAATGACACATTGACGTTTAAAAAAATTATCCTTTTACCTTATATACAAAATTTTGAAAATATATATTATCGAATTTTTAAAACCACTAATTAATATATAGTTTTTACTGCTACAAACACTTTACAAAAGAAAATTTTAATACCGTCAAAAGATATAACACCTATAAAACAAAGATTTAATATAATATATGAAATTACCTGTAATCAATGTAAAAAATCTTATATTGGTCAAACAATTAGACATTTTCGAGAAAGACTTAATGAACATTCTCGTAACATAAAAAATAAAAAAAACCAATACAGCTCTTGCACAACATGCAACATACCTTAATCATAATTTCGATTTAAATGAACCAAAAATTTTGGATTATGAATCAAACAGAAGAATCTTTGGCATAAACTAATATATTTAAATCTGCATTTTTTTAAGTTTCTGACAACACCAAGAGATTCGAGCCTTAATCGTTCTATACTTAATGACTTCTGTTTTTTTTCTTGCTATTCTTGAAATCTTTTTATTACGGAGAGGATTTTATCCATGAAATTATTTATGTTCTTCCTTCATTCCAGGAACTTCTTTGTAAGTATTTCCAAATATTTAATTTACTTGTTTTGTTTTGTTTTTTGAGTTGCAATGACTTCGATAAAAGTTTGTTATGTTAATGCTCAGTCACTTTTGGCTCATTTTATTAAATTTAAAAAAATTTCTGAGTCCTGTTCTTATCTTTTGAGACATGGTTAAACGAAAACGTCTTCTCTAATCTAATCAAACTTGACAATTACGTACTCTTGCGGAGAGATAGGGAGGGCCAAAGAGGGGGAGGAGTCTGTCTCTATATACATGTCAGTTGTGAATTTTCGCATCTTACTTTGAGTACAGACTTAACATATCCGAACGCCGAATTTATGCTTGCTGAAATCAGGTTTTCAAAAACACTAACCCTTATTGGGTTAGTTCAAATATCGTTTTTTTCAAACCAAGATTTAATAGACATTAGTTACGACTTACCGATAACCCAGTCTACAAATTACTCTGACACCCCGCTTTTTCGTAATTTTAAAAATATTAATATGCCTGAATTTATACAACACCTTACACAACACAACTGGGCCTTTATATATGCATATACTAACTCAAACAGTAAGGTTAATAAGCTTACCGACTATATAAACTTTTCTTTTGATGCCTGCGCGCCTTTACAAGCCCCCTCCCGCAAACATTCTACACCTTGGATAACCGATGAAATCCGAAAATTAATTAGGGAAAGAAACCGCATTTACAGACTCTTTAGAAGAATAAAAAACACTTATTTTTACGTTAGCTTTCGCAAACTCCGCAATCTTGTTCAGACAAAAATATGGGATCTATAACGTTTTAAAAACCGTAAAAAAAGAGAATATTTGGCACACGTTACAAAGACTTAAAATCGTTGGCTCGAGAAATGCGAGCTCTGATCATAATTACCCGTTAAATGAATTTCTCAAAAATTTTTCTTTAACACATATTCTTCGTCCTAATTCCCCTACATCCCATGATACCCTGATTACTTTTGATGACAGTAACTTCTTTTTTTGAGATATTTCGCCTGACATTTTACTTAAAGCAATCGCATCAATCAAAACTAGAACCCTGCGCCGAGGAAAATTTTAACGGCGGCGACGTTCAGCTAAAAAACAACCGGCCTACTTTTTCAATTTTCAAAATAACGGCCCCAATATGGCGAAAGATTTTTAAAAAGGTAATTGGATTCGCTCGATACTCGATATTAATGGATTCGTTATCAGCACCGCCAAAAACCCCTATCATATTCCAAGTTTCATAAATTTTGGAAAAAAATTTGCACTTTCGTCCGTCATATTTGATACGCCATTTTGAATTTTAAAATATTATAATTGGATTCGTAATAATCGACCCCGTAAACCCCTATATACTAAGTTTCATAAATTTAGGCGAAAATTTCGCAAATCTTCCGCCATATTGGATCTGTCAATTTGAATTTTAAAAAATTATTAACAGCTTAGTTATCTGGGACCCAAAAAACCCTATGTACCAAGTTTCATTAATTTTAATATAAAACTTAAAGATTGGTCCAACAGATATTAATTTTTTACTTTTTTTTACAATATCCGCCATTTTGTCGCCGCCATATTGAATTTGATGAATTAACTAAAACATATTTTTAATCTGCCAACAGTTTGTGCCATTTTAGTGCACATTAAAAATATGTTTTCGGTCAGAAGTAATGATTGTAAAACAAAAACTTGTCGGTCTGTCCGTACATTTTTTCAAAAAAGCCGCCATATTGGTTTTGCATATGGATAAAAATGAAATCTGAGCCCGCAAGCTTATAGAGCGATCCTAAAAACGTAAACAAACCCTATAAGGTTACGAATTTTTTAATTTCAGACGTTAATGTGGTTATAAATGTCATAAATTCAAATATTCATAACTTCTTTTAAAATCATTGTAAATTGGTTTTTATTAAAGGGTTTTAAATCTTGCAGTGCCTGCTATATGAAGCCAATATAGAAAATTAAAGAAATAATAATTTCGGTCTTCCAGAAAAAATTCACAAAAACTTCGAAAATAGACATTTTGGGGACATTTGACCTAGAATTACTTAAAATCCTGACGTGATGGACTATTTTTTACAACAGATTCGTCTTCACTGCGAAAAATGGTTAAATGCTTTTTTTTTGAGTTTTAAATTCTAAGAAAAAAATCAATTATGACGTATGAAAATAATCAAAATTTCAAATTTTGCTTTTACGAAACAACGCCGATGAACGCCGACACGCCGATAGTCAATCGGTAGCGCGCTGGTGTACGTAGTAAATGAGCAGCGGCGTCGGCGTGGCGCGGCGGCGCAGGGTTCTAAATTAAAACGAATTCCATGGGTCATGACGGAATTTCAATTAAAATGATTAACCTCGCGCTACTTATTATTTTTTCGATTTTACTACACATTTATAACTATTTATTACAGATAGGAGTATTCCCTAATATCTGGAAAAAGCTGATATTCGCCTTATTCCGAAATTACCCAAACCCACCTCTCCTGCCGACTTCAGACCCATATCCTTACTCAATACTCTATTCAAACCGCTTGAATGTATTCCACACCAACAACTGACAGAGCACTTAAATAGTCAGCACCTTAATGACGCTTTGCAGTCAGGTTTTCGTAATAAGTACAGTACGACTACTGCTTTTCTTAAATTTACCACGGACATTAAATAAGCTATAAATGCTGAGGAAGTGACAATCGCTGTTTTTTTTTTTCTTTGATTTTACAAAAGCATTTGACCTAGTAGTTTGATTGGGCGAAGGAAAATAGTCTCCTCTTAAACCCTTCAAAAACAAAAGCAATTTTATTTGGTCCGTTCAAGAAGTCCAGTCCTTATCAGAATCTTGGTTGCTCGTTAAGTGTCGGAGGTTCTAATATTGAGTTCTGTGATAAAGTTAAGGACTTGGGACTTTTGCTCAATAGATCCCTGACCTGAGAAAACCACGTGATTGGAGTTTGTCGTAAAACCTATGTACTAGTAAAATATTTGAAATTACCTATATGTAAAAAGAAGGGCTATTATGTTGATTTTGTCAATGCTCTATAATGTTAATATCTTATATGGTTTCATTCTCATTTTTCTTTTATAATTTTTCTTCATTTACTCAGATTATTTCTTTTGAAGTTACCTTGATTTACCTTACGTTATTCTTTATCTTTCCTTTTTTCTTTTTTTTTCTTTTTTCCAATGGATACAATTATCTGAAACTTTTTTATGTTATAAATAGATAAATAAATAATTATAACACAAAATTTTATTTATAATTTTTTAAACTTGGCTACTTCTTAAAATAAAGAATGGAATACATTCTAATATTAACCTTACACTTTATTATTACAAATTAGACGCGCGCATGTGCGCGCGCAATATCTTGCTAGTATATTATAATTTGTGACCCAGTACCGAGTATCACAACAATGTTCACAACCAAAATTTTTTCCATGACGTTTTAATATGATTACAAACTTCAGTTGTGGGCACTCATATTGATTCGGTTGGCAGCACCACTATTTTTTTGGATAAATCGCAAAATTCCGTGCGAAAGAGAGAGAGAAACAAAGAGAGAAACAAAGATAATCGGTATATCGAATTGAAGTGGACTTGAATAAGAATTAGAATTAAAGTAGATAAGAATGGAATTAAAAATGATATGAAGTGGAAGTAAAGTAGAAGTGCATTGTATTTGAAAGAGGATTGAATAGGATGTTAAAAGATCCCTTTTATTTGTCAATTTTGCTTCTAAAGGCCTTAAAAAAAATATTTTAGGTTTTCACTTAACCTTTTAAGGACGGGTCGGACACTTTTTTGTACTCATTTTCAACGTTAATTTTCTCTATTTTTAGAAGTATACAAAATTATAGGAATCACCATTTCTGACGTATTTTTTATCGCTCTTTTAGAATCTGTTATCAAAATTTCAACAAAAAAAATTTTCAAAAAGTTATGGGCTCTTTTTTGAAAAAAAATGTGAAATTTTGACGATTTTGTTTAAAAAATGATTTTTTTTCATATTTTCAATAATCGAAAAAATGTTTCCACTTAAAATATCGTGTCCGTAATATCCAAGCTTGAAAGTGACGAACCGTACTTTGAAAATTTCAAGATGGCGGATCCAAAATGGCGTCGAACGAAATTTTTTTTTCAATGTTTGAACACATAGTGAACGCTTCATTACAATCGAATTTGTTTAAAAATTGTTACTCGGGGGTTTTCGGGGTATCTGATTACGAATCTGATGTGAAAATTTAAAATTTCAAAATGTCGGATCGATTATAGCGGACGATATTTTGAAATTCGATCGGATTTGTTTGAAAATTGTTACTCGGGGTTTTTGGGGTTGCTGATTACGAATCTGATGTCAAAATTAAAAATTTAAAAATGGCGGTTCCAATATGGCGGACGGTATTTTGAAAATCAATCGGATTTGTTTGAATTCATCTGATGAAATATTTCACGTCCTTTAGCCAATATAAGTATTTTCTACCACACATGCACAAAAACCTCGTGTTTTCGTTCGCCTTAAGCAGGCGCACTGCGACCCGCCGCAATGCGCCTGCGCGATGAGAGTTCTTTTCACTGTTCGAAAGTTTTTTTATCTCTAACGTCACTAACCTGAAAACTGCGAGTGCTGACCCGCTAACGCGAACGAAACACGAGATTTTCGTACATATGTGATAGAAAATAGCATATGCACCTCGGGAGGCCGATTTTTTGTCTCGCACAATGTTCGAAGAACAAGTGTAGCACGAGCGTAGCGAGTGCTACACTTGTTCTTCGAACATTTGTGCTTGACAAAAAAACACGGACATCCCTCCCTTGATGCATAATATACTATTAACGTTTCCCGTCTCAAACACTGAATGAAAAAAAAAAGAAAATGCATTGTCGACAAGTGTCAATACGAACACAAAGCTTTTGTGAAAGTTGTACTGCTTTTTTCTGTAAATATTGTTTAAAAAAATTCCACGAATATTAAATGACTGTCTTTGTTCCGTTTATATAAAAAATTTAAAAATACAAAAAAAAACATAAAATAAATACAATTAAAAAAATACAAAATATTTAAAAACTAGGTGTGAATTCTGTCCATTTCATGGACACTTCGCTTCCAAGGAAGCAAAACAATTTGCTTCCTCATAGAGGAAGCAATAATTTAATAATATTTTAAATATTTTAAGTTAATAAAAACAAAAATTAAAAAGACATGAATTATTTTGATTAAAAAGATACTAAAACAATTTGATTAGTTAATTTCAAAAATCCCTAAATTGTATGTTTTAGAAACAATGAAATATTGTATTCTTAATAATGTGGTTTCTCCTTATTTAAGGGGAGTCACCTGAGAAATTTCAATCCATCGAAATATGTTACTTATCAGTGCAAATTTTTTTTCTGGAATTCTTTTGGATGTAAAAGAATGACATATTATCAAAATTAAAAAAAAAAAAATTTTTTTGAATAAAAAATTTTTTGAAAAAAAATTAAAAAAATTTTTTTTTTTTGAAAAAATTAAAAAATGTTAAAACCCATACGATATTTTGTTTGAAATCTTAAAAAAGGCATATAAAAAAATTAGCATTAAAAAATATGAAAAATTGTAGGAGGAGATAGATTTTTACAAAAAAAAAAAAAAATTCAACAAAAAGAAATTTTTTTAAAATTTTTTTTTTAAAATTTTTTTTTTTAATTTTGATAATTTGGCATTCTTTTACATCCAAAATAGTCCCAGAAAAAAAATTGGCACCGATAAGTAACATATATTTCGATAAGTTGAAATTTATCAGGTGACTCAACTTAATGAACCAAATTTGATGATTTTCATTTCTCCCAAAAAATATGTTTTTTTCAGCCAATCAAAAAATGGCTTAAACAGACTTAAGGTACATGTTTAAAGCTTTAAAAATCCACTTAGAAATTTTATTTAACGTCTATTTTTGGTGTTACTATAGCTATTTGAAGAAAACGACTTTTTAAAAAAGTATCTTTACATTTCTTGAAATATTTAAAAAAAAAATAAAGACACATTAATTTAAGCTAGATATTCTTTTTCTACAGGTTCTGGCAATAAGTTTAAAAAAAAAGGCGTCCCGGTATGTTCATTAGGCTCTGAGCAATCAGCGTTTGAAAATCACTCGGGTTCCGTAGACCCAATCTAGCAGTTACGTTAAATCCCGATAGTCTAGCAGTTGAGGGTTAATATTATTAGTAATATTATTATTATTATTATTATTATCATTATTTTACTAGGTGGAAATTATGTCCATTTCGTGGATATTTCGTTTCAAAGTTAGCAATTAAATTTGCTTTCTTATAGAAAAAGAAATATATTAATAATATAAAATTTAATTTGAGAAATTCTTTAAAAAAAGGAATTTTAAGTGCAAAAAAATGAAAAAACATCAATTAATTCACGAATTTTTGATCAATAATAAAAGTTATATAGGTCAATCGATTCGTTTTGAGATAAGGAATATGATTTTTTTATTCATTAAGTTGTATTCTTAGCTTGGAAAAAAATTTTGGCAAAAAACGATTTTTTTCGATGAAAAAAGGTGCTTAACAAAATTTGATTGGGTATTTTCAAAAATCCCTGTGTTCAAATTTAGATATTCACGAGCTTAAAAAGTCATCCAAATTTTATTCAAATCCGTTAAAGCGTTCTCGAAATATCCTGGCGACAAAAAACGCTATACACACACACGTACACACACACACACACACACACATACATCTGGACATTTGCTTAGGAATGAAAATTTACGCTTTTTAGATGAAACTGAGTCGATTTAGACTATTTTTGGAAAATCGAAAATCTTAACGATCACAAAGCTTCCTCTATGAGGAAGCAAAATGACTTTTCATTTTACGTTTATCTCCTCGTGGTTTGAGTCGGGCAACATTAAAATACTTTTAATGGTTAAATGACGTGAAATATTCAATCATATGATTTTAAAAAAATCTCATTGATTTTCAAAACACCATCAACCACCATGGATCTGTCATTAAAAGTTTGTTTTAATTTAACATCAGATTCGTGATCAGCGACCCCAAAAAACCCCGAGTAACAAATTTCAAACAAATCCGATCGAATTTTAAAATATCGTCTGCCATATTGGATCCGCCATTTTTAGTTTTTAAATTTTGACATTAGATTTGTAATCAGAAACCCCAAAAACCCCCGCACAGTGGTCTTGAAGCACCAAAAAATGGGATGAAAATAGATCCAAAATCGGATTGTAGGGGGTGTTTCTAGGTCTCTTGTAGGTTCAGAATCTGGAAGATTTGAAATCCTAGCTGCTCCCTTTTTTGAGATATCGATATTTTTGTGTATTTGACTCATTAACGTCCAAAATCCAAAAGTTTGTTTTCTATTTTCAAGCTACGTTATTATAACCATAAAAAATAAATCTTCACCGGAGGTACATTTTCTTTAAGATTCAAGTGTGCTCTTTTCGAATCTGAAATAAAAAATTAATTTTTTTTAAACCGAAATTAAATATGGCGGTTTTAATGTCAAAAGACACACAAAAATTTAAATTCGTTACCCAGGGGTTTTTGGAGTCGCTGATTACAAATATAAAGTTAGATTTTCAAAATTTAAAATGGCGGATCCAATATGGCAGATGACAAATTTAAAGTTTCGTCCGATTCAGTTAAAATTCGTTACCTAGGAGTTCTTGGAGTCGCCGATTACAAATATAAAGTTAGATTTTCAAAATTTAAAATGGCGGATCCAATATGGCAGATGACAAATTTAAAGTTTCGTCCGATTCAGTTAAAATTCGTTACCCAGGAGTTCTTGGAGTCGCCGATTACAAATTTAAAGTTAGATTTTCAAAATTCAAAATGGCGGATCTAATATGGCAAATGAAAAGTTTTAATTTTTGTCTGATTCAGTTCAAACTAGTTACTATATATTTGGCAAAACTTGTATGTTTTAATGACACAATGTTTTAAAGAAAATGTTTTTTGTTTACTTTTGTTACATGAGTCATAAATGTTGAGGTTGAGAAGGGGGAGGTAGGAGTAGGTGGAGAAGTAAGGGAAGTAAAACAGATATTGGAGGAATGGGAGGAACATTGGAGGGAACAGAAAAGAAGGTTATTGGAAAAGTTGGAAGAGGTAAAAGATAGGCAGAAAAAGGAAGAAGAGATAAGAAAGGAAAAAATAGTAACATTAGAGGAAAGGATGAATAGACTAGAAAAGGGTTTAAAAAGGTTAGAGGTAAATAAAGAAAAAGAGTTTACTGAGGAAATTGCTAAAGAAAGACAAGAAACAAAAACAGTTAAAGAAAGGGTAAAAGAAGTGGAAAAAATATTAGAGAGGGAGGAGATAAAGAAAAGAAAATGCAACATAATAGTGAAGGGCATGAGTGTATAAATAAGCAGAGTCAGGGAGGAAATAGATAGACTGATAGAAGGGATTAGAGTAAAGGCACAAATAAAAGAGTGTGGGGGTGTGGGAAAGAGAAACGGAGAGAAGTTTGAAAGGTGGGTAATAAGGCTGGGAAGTGTAGAAGAGAAAATGGAAGTGATAAGTAAAAAGTGGAGATTGAAGGGGAAGTTGGAATGAATAGAGGAAGACAGAACGTGGAATGAGAGAAGGAAAAATTGGATAATACAACAGAGAGTGTGGGAGGAGAGAAGAAGAGGAAATGGTGTAATGGTAGGAAAGGAGAGAATTTGGATAAATGGGAATAAGTGGTTATGGGATGAGGAAAGAATGATTTTAGTGAAGGAGAATACAAAGAAGCTTGGTGGAGAGAGAATGGAATGTGTGGAAAGAGGTTAGATTGAGTAGGAATGGTAAAAAAAAAGAGAAACATGGTGAAAGAGGTAGGAAAGGCAGTAGAGTTTGGTTTTGGAAATAAGACTAAAGGTAAAGTCGTGGAAGTATTTTAAAGAAAAAGGCAAGAGGAAACGGAAGCCCGGCACTGGAAAGCGTTTGAATGTTTGTATGTAAAGAGTTAGGTTAAGTTCAATACAGTTAAGTTGAAAAAAAAACGAAAAATTGAAAGTAGGTTAAGTTCATATGTAAAGGGAACGGAGGCCCTCGAACCCGTAAAAGGGAGAGTAAATAAACTATAACTATATATATATATTGTTACATGAGTCATGTAGTTATCCAACTTTCGAAGCAGCGTTTCCAGTATAGTGTTTTGTAATTACAAGAACAAATTTCTGAGTTCTAACATTATGTTCTTCCAAATAAGCGGAATTGTGTAATAATAAAATTGCATTTACAATTCATTATTCCTATGATTACTTGTCTTTAATGTTTTTATGATTAGCAGAGAAGTAAGTTATTATTGAGTATTTTTGTATATGTTTTTGTATACTTTACGAATTTGTGTGACAGATTGATATGATCAAGTTTTCTTTGTTTTTTTATTTGAAATGCTATTGTGTGGGATTTTAAAATATAAGTAATGTTGTGTCACTAATGTCCTTTGTTACTTGTAGAATTTACTTTGCCGACTCTTAATTTTGTCTACCTTCACGTGGTTACGAGTCGGTTAACATTTAAAAAAAAGGTAAAAGAAAAAAAATTCATTTTCAAAATTTTCATCCTCCTTATTTGATCCGCTATTTTGAATTTTGAAAATCTAACTTTATATTCGTAATCAGCGACTCCAAAAACCCTGGGTAACGAATTTGAACTGAATCAAACTAAAATTAAAATTTTTCATCCGCCATATTAGATCCGCCAATTTGAATTTCGAAAATCTATCTTTAAATTCGTAATCAGCGACCCCAAAAACCCTCACGGAAGAAAATTTAGGCGAATCCGACAACATTTTGTCGATTAGTAAAATATGTGTATGAACTTGAAAATTTTGCAATGGATTTCATGCCACATTAGGTCCGCCATCTTGAAACTTTTAATTCTGCCTTACATATTTTTAAAGTAAACAACTTTTATGAACTTTTGGTTAAAAACAGAATTATATGCTTACACTTTTTCTGGGTGAAAGTAAATATCAAAAGAATCAAAATTGAAATTTTTTGTATGTTTTTTGTCATTAAAACCGCCATATTTAAATTCGGGTTAAAAAAAAAATATTGATTTTAGATTCGAAAAGAGCACACTTAAAACCTACAGAAAGTGTACTTCTGGTAAAGATTTATTTTTTATCCCACAGGCACAAAAATGGCGCTTTTAGATGCCTGTAGGCAGGGTCTAAACGCACTCATTTGTTCGGCCGTGTGAAAATGGCGTCCATTTTTTCCCTAAGGTGAAAAAATGAACAGCTGATCCATGCTTTTGTTTCACCTTAGGGAAAAAAATGGACGCCATTTTCATACGGTCAAACAAATGAACGCATTTCGACCCTAACCTACAAGCATTTAAAAGCACCTCTTTTGTGCCTTTGGAATAAAAAGTATCGTAAGCAACACGGGTTTAAAGTCAGTCCAATTTGTTTACAATGATCTTTGTGTAAACAAATGGCTGCCTTTAACCCCTTGTTGCTTAATATACTATTTTATGTTTATAATAATGTAGCTTGAAAATAGATAACAAACTTTTGGATTTTGGACGTTAATGGGCCAAATACACAAAATCACCGATATCTCAAAAAAGGGAGCAGCTAGGATTTCAAATTTTCCAGATTCTGAACCTACAAGTGACCTAGAAACACCCCCTACAACCCGATTTTGGATCAATTTTCATCCCATTTTTTGGTCCTTTAAGACCACCGTGCCCGAGTAACAAATTTCAATCAAATCTGATCAAATTTTAAAATACCGTCCACTATATTGGATCCGCCATTTTGAAGTTTTAAATTTTGACATCAGATTCGTAATCAGATACCCCGAAAACCCACGAGTAACAATTTTTAAACAAATCCGATCGAATTTTAAAATATCGTCTGCCATATTGGATCCGCCATTTTTAGTTTTTAAATTTTGACATTAGATTTGTAATCAGAAACCCCAAAAACCCCCGCACAGTGGTCTTAGTGTCAGGCGCATCTGTGATTTTATGTGCGATTCCCACCCGTACGGGCCTATACCACACAGGTCCGCCTACGGTTCCCTAACGGGGTTGATTACGTCAACCAAACGCGGCCTTGGGCAGTGCAAGACACCCCGAATTACAGACGGAACTCCTGTTACCTTTTAGCTCACGATTCGCTAGCCGTTCGCCTTACTAACCCCGAGCTCAACTATGTCACTCGGACCCTTCGGACTAGTAGGATAGTTACTCTGATCGCCGCCGGGTCAGCCTACCGTGCATGACAAAACAGAATTGCATTGCAGCTGAGCTTATGTTTCCATTGGGTTTCTTTTCGCTACCTGTTCAACCTAATTACCCCGAGCTTAACTATGTCACTCGAGGCTTTCAGCATACTAGGGCAGTTACTAAGATTGCCGCCGGGTCATCCTCTCAGTTCGCTACACTACCTACCGATTTTCGCACTAAGGTGGATTGCCCTTAGTGTGACCCCTCGGTGGGGGGGGGGGGGCGGGCACCTTCCAAGCCCTCGCAGTTTGTGCATAACTGCTAAACTGAGTCGAAACATGCAACTCACACATCGACACATCAGACACTGACTCCTTAACGTGTAAAAGCCGTCAGGCTCAAGTGTTCTTCAACATCTTGCTCAAGCATAGAGCTTTGAACCACTACCACCACGAGTCCGACCTCAAATGACCGAGGAAAGGCAACGCCTTCGGGCCACCTCGGTCGCCCATGGTACCATTATACCCAGGTGCGGGTACCTAGGTGGGAAGCCGAATCCACTTCCTTATTTCTAGGATTTTACCTAACATACTTGCAATGTGCACTTCCCCCGCGACCCTACAAGGGACGAACGAAGAGAACCATTCGCACGCCCTTGATCGGGTCCTAACACGGCAAGAGCACACACCGCACGTCCATTAACCATTAGCCTATAGATTTCTTCACTTTGACATCAGGCGGCATTTTGGGACGCTAAATTCTTGGTTGGCGGCTGCATAAACAGCAACCAGGATCGTACCCTAAAGACGTTCAGGCCGTTTTCCCAGTATTCCTCCGGTACACCACGCGGGGACGCTCACTACAGCATCAATTAGGAATGCCCAGTTGCTCACCACAGAGGCGCCTAAGCGGACTAAGGCTAACCTCTTCACAGGTGTCAACAAGTAGCTTTGGCGCTTACTGACTTAGCTACAGTGTAAAAACAGTGTATTCCCGATTGACACCACGAGGAGGTGCAGCAAGCACTTGAACACAAGAGGCTATGTAATCGCTTGGTGTCCCTATTAAAATTCGACAGGAATTTTTACGTTCCTGTGACTGAACTTTTGTCAATCGACACTTAGTGTCATGAAAATAAATTTTTTTTGTAATAAAGCGTTCACTATGTGTTCAAACATTGAAAAAAAACTTTCGTTGGACGCCATTTTGGATCCGCCATCTTGAAATTTTCAAAGTACGGTTTGTCACTTTCAAGCCTGGATATTACGGACGCGATATTTTAAGTGGAAACATTTTTTCGATTATTGAAAAAATGAATAAAAAATCATTTTTTAAACAAAATTGTCAAAATTTCACATTTTTTTCAAAAAAGAGTCCATAACTTTTTGAAATTTTTTTTTTTTAATTTTGATAACAGATTCTAAAAGAGCGATAAAAAATACGTCAGAAATGGTGATTCCTATAATTTTGTATACCTCTAAAAATAGAGAAAATTAACGTTGAAAATGAGTACAAAAAGTGTTCGTCCCGTCCTTAAAGGGTTAATCGTTAAATATTGCAGCAATGCAGTCAATTCACTATAATTTGATTTAAATTCAATCGATCCAAACATCCATATATTTAAGTTTTTAGATTATTTCAAACCTTAATCTTAATTTATTTGAATATTAATCGAATGCAATTTTAAATAATCCGAACTTACAGTAAGATAAAAATTTTCCATGCTTCTCACGTTTTTTATTCATGTCAAAATATATAGCTCCACAATAAAGAAATATATTAATTAATTAATTTACTTAAATTATGTGTGTACAGTCGACTCTCGATAAATTGAATCTTAAGAGGAATAAAACAATGTTAAATTTTTGAGAGTTTTATTTATCGAAAGTTTTATTCATCTATCGAAAATCAGGTACAATTCAAATTTTTAAGAGATTTATTATTTTAAATTTATGTTTTACTTTTCGAAAAGAAATCATTAAGTTTCTCTCGTTCAAGTGCACTCCAATGTGCATTGTCAAGTGAATTTTTTATTGATGTAGGGTGTCGTGGGGGGATGTGCGACACTTTTTCTCAAAACGAATCGATTGACCTATATAACTTTTATAATTGATCAATAATTCGTAAAATAATTCATATTTTTGCATTTTGTGCATTTAAAATTCTTCATTTTGAAATAACTTCCCCAATTAACTTATATATTTTTTATTAATAAAATAAATTTTATTAATAAATTAATTTATTAATAATAAATTAATTTAATTAATTTAATTAATTTTTTATTTTTATTAATAAATTTTTTATTAATAAAAAAAATTTTTTAGTTTCTGATGAGGACAGCATAGCTGCCAAAACGTTAAAAAACATATGTGTGTTTTATTGACTCGGAGTGATTGATAAATTCCTATGAATTAATAACTTCACCGAGTGATAAATTCTGTTAAAATAATAACTTATATATTATTAATTTTTTGCTTACTTGGAAGCGAAATGTTCATGAAATGGACATAATTCTCACCTAGTTTCTAAAAGTGATGCTGAATTAGATTATTCTGAAATTCTAAACAATTTGTCAAATTCGTCTTGTATAGATAGTTAGAATAGACTGTTATATCTTTTTATAAAGATTATGAAGAGATGTTAAGAGGAGTAAGTTTTTCTCGGTTTTTGGCGTGTTTTTGAGACACAAAGCATACCTATATGTCAGGCAGTAGCTTGGCGTCATAGACAGTAAAAGTATACTTTAGAGTCATTTATCTTCGTCGATCATAAAGAGGAATAGGTCTGAAAAGTTACCCCAGGCTCTATATTTCCCAGAAAACGTAGGCAGAGTTGATTTTGTCAGCCTGTGTTTGCTTGAAGGAGTTTAATCTGAAATGGTTCAAGTGGCACTTACCTCTGCATTATTGTCGGCCAAATCGTATACTTGCGTCATGAAATCGTCCTTTTCACTTTCCACTTCATTCTCCATTCTCTCAAAATGGTTTTCTGTAATGTACTGAGATGTAGAAAATTCATTTGTATTTGTCAACTTAACATGAGCTTTCCGAGCTTCAGACCATTACAGTGCCGGGTTTAGGGTAGTGCGCGCCTGTGCGGTCGCACAAGGGAGCTTGAGTTTTAGAGGCGCATAGTGGTCGGAGAGACCCTATTTTACGCGAAAAATTAGAAAGACTGCTTCGATTGCAACCAAACTTTAGGATATTCGTATTTTAGCCATGCTAAATTTGAATATGACATTAAATTTAAAATTTGACAATTGACAGCTGTCAAAATGACTGTCAACTTCACCAAAAATGAAAAAATCTGTATAAAAATTATATCTATTAGGTTTTGTGACTCGCTGATCACGAATTTGTTGTCAAATTTAAACTTTGACAGTTGACAGCTGTCGAAGTAACTGTCAATTTTATCAAAAATGCGAAAATCTTTACAAAATTGACACTTATTAGGTTTTGAGACTCGCTGATCACGAATTTTGGGTCAAATTCAAACTTTGACAGTTGACAGCTGTCAAAGTAACTGTCAACTTCACAAAAAATGGAAAAATCTGCATAAAAATTATATCTATTATGTTTTGAGACTCGCTGATCACGAATTTTTGGTCAAATTTAAACTTAGACAGTTGACAGCTGTCAAAGTAACTGTCAACTTTTGATGTAACTTTTGATACAAACAGAAATGTTTTGACATATATGGAACTTCATTTGTTTGAAAACGATTATATTTACGTCAAAAAGAGCTTTCTCTGAGTGTTAATATATATAGTTATTTTTTATCTATCTAAATGTAATATTCTTTTATTCAGAGAACACGAATGTGATGCTCATAAAAATTCGATTTTTTGAAATTTTTAGAACGTCGAATATCAACAACTGTTAATACTTTTGTTAGTAATGGTGTCAAATTTTTAGTCATTTATTATATTATAAACTCATTATTATTCTTTATTAAATCATATTTATGTTGGTTTGAGTTAAAGTAAGTTATTATACTATAATAAAACTAATAAGTGAAAAATTGTAAAATTTTTGAATTCGTAAACAATGATGTCAAAAATTTCTGTACAACAAATTTCTTAAAAACTCAGCAATTGGTAAAAATATTGAATGCCATATTGAATTCGCCAATTTGAAATTTCTAAAACTGACTTCATATTTGTCATGACACACCTTATAAATCACACGGTGTCAAACATACCATAAATTAAATTTACTTAATGTTATAATCCACTTTTTTTATTTTTAACCACTATTGTAGTCGCACTAGTGAAATAAAAACGTCTGCCATTTTTTTGTTCGCAAGTATTCGCAGCTGTTCTTTTCGTAGATCATTAAAGGACACTTTGCACTACTCTTGGAAACAAAAATTAGGATCGTACCTCGTCGTACTTTTTTGTTCTATCATTTTGAAACAAAAATTTATTAAAAGAATAAGCTACGTTGTAAAGGTATCAATATTTTATCAATGAATTTTTTTTAGTAATAATTGTTATGAAATTATCTTTTTTCAAGTGTAAGAAGTAACATTAAACCGTTAAACATTGTTAATGTTGACAGCTTGAATAAATAAACCTATAAAGAAAACTACCACTTTATAACAGTTAGAACATGTCAGTTACCAATTTGTTGAATTGAAAATATATATCGACTTATCTAATCAGTTTTATTTGAAATCCTGATTAGTTCCGAATTCGTTGGACATTTGTGACTAAGAATCGATTAATCCCGGTTACTTTATCACAATTTTAAAATTACCCTTTTTTCGCGTAAAACCTGGTCTCTCCGACCACTGTGGGGCGTCATGGTTTTCAAAGGAGCTGTTCATAAAAATTCAATAACTAAAAAAAAAGGTATAAACTTATAAAGAGAAGGAAAAACTACTAAAAAGGGCGCTATAATAATTGTCGCACAAGGGCGCGAAGGTAGCTAAGGCCGGCACTGGACCAATAATCTTCTAATTGATCCAATCTAGTGCGAATTATTGGCACTGAAAGAGGACCCTTCCTTAAAGCTTCTTTTCTACGGTTTATGGTTCTTTTTATTGCATCAAAGGTGTTAGCTTGCTGAGTCAGCCATTTCTTTGATGTAAGCGCCATTTTTACAGCCGGCGAGAAAACAAATTTTAGACAGAAGAGTGTATGGACTGAATGATCAATGAATGATCTTTTCCGCTTGGGAATCCTCCAATTTGCAGCTATTTAATTCAACTATACTAAGAGCCATGTCTGCCGACTCAGACATATACACCGTCCTCAAATGTCACACGGTGGTCCTCGAATAATTTTAACCCTGACTTTCTGCTACCTCTGATTTTCTTTTTGGGGATGTTAGGGAAATACTTCAGGACTACTTTTCAAGAAAATTTAAAATCGAAGAGTGAGCACTTTTTTTTTTAATTGCGATTTTTTGATTTTTTTTTTAATAATTTTTTTTTTCAATATCGTATTCAGTCTCCAATCATTCAATATTTCATTATAATTGTATTCTTAGAAGTATATATTACACAAAATAAAGAAAATTAGAAAAATTTAATTTTAAAAACATTATATTTATGAATTAAAAATAATTTAAATAGATACAAAAGACATTTTCAAAAAACTTAAATAATTTAAATGTGTTGCGACTTACATTCACAGACTGCTCGTAATAATTTTGCAATATAATCGATTATATTGAAAAATTTAATTTTAAAAACATTATATTTATGAATTAAAAATAATTTAAATAGATACAAAAAAAAATTTGAAAAAAACTTAAATAATTTAAATGTGTTGCGAGTTATATTCACAAACTGCTCGTAATAATTTTTCAATATAATCGATTATATTGAAAACTTATTACGAGCAGTCTCTGAATATAACTCGCAACACATTTATATTATTTAAGTTTTTTTAAAATGTCTTTTGTGTCTATTTAAATTATTTTTAATTCATGAATATAATGTTTTTAAAATTAAATTTTTCTTATTTTCTTTATTTTGTGTAATGTATACTTCTAAAAATACAATTATAATGAAATATTGAATGAGTATAGAGTGAATACGAAATTAAAAAAAAATTATTTAAAAAAATCAAAAAATCGCGATTAAAAAAAAAGTGCTCACTCTTCGATTTTAATTTTTCTTGCAAAATAGTCCTAAAGTATTCCTCTAACATCCACAAAAAGAAAATCAGAGGTAGCAGAAAGTCAGGGTTGAAATTATTCGAGGACCACCGTGGTCAATTGTTGAATAGTTGAATGAGACCATTTATAGCACGGTGGTTAATTTAATTTATAACTTTAATGAGCCCTGTCAAAGTGATCCAGAAAAACTGTTTTTTCCAAGGGTCAGGATTTTCAATACAGAGGATTTCTTCCTCTCTTCTGACCTTCAAATTGTTATCTTAGAAAGAAAAAGGGGGAACTTACTCTAAGGTCGAGGTAGGTAACAATGCTACTGCAACAGGAGACAATACAATCTCCCATTTATTGTCGACCGGAATGTCAATATAATTATTGTTAAAAGCCATTAGCAAAGGTACGCTAATGACCTGACTTTTATAGTGCAAGAAGTTCCTTCAAATATAAACAAAAATACAATAACATTTTTAAGTTAATTAAACCACCAACAATTTGCTAGTTATAATTCGCTATCGGAATAATCTTATTCCGATATTGTGTTAGATTTAGATGAGTAACACTAAACCTGCTGCCAGGCGTGTGTATAGAAAATTTCTGACAGTAATGTAGGTTAACTTTTCCTCTATATGATTAAAATTATTTTATTCTGTACAAAAATTAAAATTTTACTCTAATCATAAATTTTATAGGCCAAAATTTAAATGTGCACATTCGCAAAAATTTGTGTAGAAACTTTTTTTACTTTTTTTTTCTTTGAGCATTTTACATTGATTTTTACAGAACAAAGTTGTTGTGGAGGTTTATGTATAGAAAACCTAGCGAAAAAAATTCTAATAAAAAATGTAGCATTATTTATAACATTGTGGGTAAGTAACAAAAAAACAATTATCGGACAGCAATAGTTGTTTCTATTATTAGTTTATTATTATTTCTAAAGATTAAAAAGAAAAGAATCCTGCTTTTTATCACGGCTTCACCCCACCAGCAATGCTACTTAAGCACTCTTGCTGTTCTAACACGCGACGCATCAGATGATGTTCAGGTTGGCAAGCGTGCTTGAATAATGCTGGCAGTTTGGTAAGTTGTGATAAAAAATAGAATTCTTCTCTTTTTAAGCTCTAGAGGTCTAAAAACAGACTTTTTATTACAGATTTTAAAGCAAGGTGTTATTTAAAAATATATAGATAGATATTAGCCACTTTTCAAATAGTAACCGGTCACCTCAGAAAATCGATTGAAAGTTTTTTTTTCAATTAATTAAGCGTAAGGTTCTGTATTAAGATATTTGTAACTTAAAAATAAAAAAATTTGAAATATTTTCTTAAATATTTTTTTATAACACTTACATCAAAAGTTAGATTTTACGGATTGTTTGGGAACCTTTAAGAGCTAATTTCTGGACCTAGGCCGTGAAGTAAATTACGTCGCAACTTGATTAGCTAACGCTGATTAGCTGACCTCTACTTTATTGTACAGCTGCCCAAACTTCACGGTTTCGTCGTCCTCAGGGGTCATATCTATGTGTGACGAGCTACACCCACATAGAAATGCCCCCGGAGCCCCTTTTTCCCAATAACCACCTCTCCCCAGGGTCGAATTCTTAGTTTTTGGTGTGATGAAAAAAATTTGGTGACATTTGGACTCTTACGGAACTTAGGTTCTTGTGTATTGTACAACTCGCCAAAGTCACATCAGGGCCTTGGCTGCTTTCCGATAAAGCCTCGGCTAGAGTTCCTATAAAGAGAGTTAGAACACGTGCCCCCTTCCAGTAGCCTGTTGACAAACCGGAGACGGAAGTGACGATGAAGTAATTTGTGTGATTGGTAGAAAAGGGCGGGCGATATTGAAAAATGGCTGTTAAGAAAGCATTTTAAAATCAGCGCGCTCTTTTCAGCCAATGAACAAAATTTCAATACACATCCGTCTCCGGATACGCTGAGCCAATCAAAAGTTGAACCTTACGTGTCCTAACTCTCTTTATAGGAACTCTAGCCTCGGCTTCATAGCTTCACTTTAACTTGGCTGCGATTGGACTTAGGCTCGTATTACGATTCATACTCGTACTATAAACTGCCATTTAGGGTCTACGTGTCACAAATAACTATTGTAATGAATTCATCTGTAATAACTTTTCTAAAATTAAATTAAAACAGCGTAAGGTCTATTTTACTTGAATTAAAAACTTCTTTTTGTTTGCACTACGAATTCGATAATTGTAAATACAATCAATAAATCAAACTTTTTTGTCTCACAAAAAATTATCCTAAAGAAAAAAACATTTTTATTTTAAAATTTACAATAAAATTAATATATTTCTGCGAGGTAGACAACTGTTGAATATGTTGTCGGGCTTACCCTATGTAATTACATTAAAATACATACACCAGGACCCATGATGGTCGCACATATCCCGTAACAAATTACACGAAACAACATTTTTTTTCGTGGTGTTTGATAAGGCCACTGTCCCACAGCAGATAAAAGATATTTAGTTAGCTTTAAAAAGGAATCCATTTCGCAATTTTCACTCATCATTTTATAATTTTCACCTCTTTTAATGGTCATCAGTTAAGCAAATGTACTACCTAAAAATGCTGAAAAATAAATTAATATTAACTGTATAGATTATTTTTAACCACTATTTAAGTTAAAATAAATTAGAGAAGATATCGATCTATCCAAGTTAAGGTCACTATTTAAGTTGTTTTTGAAGAGAATTAAGATCATTTAAGTGGATTCTTTTTGTTTTTTATTCCAATTAATAACATGTTTTGACCCAAGCTTGTGTAAAAAATACCATAAATTATTGATTTCTAAATTTCAAAAACCACAGAACATACTAAAAAACTAAACATTATTCGATTTATATATTAACTTATATACATAATCTTATGCAGCAAACTGTAAAATTAAAATATATTCAATTTAATATTCATTCTGATACCACCACTTGTTTCATTATCAATGCGCTATAATTTATTCAGAAAGATTTCTCGTTATTTTAATCAAATAGCAATACTCTTTAACATCATTTTTCTTTAAATGTACGGTCAAAATATTCGAGAATGAATTTATAACATTGAAAAAGTTATGAGGCTAAAAGTGATTACTGTATATTACAATAAAGTATTACTGATTACAGTAATATTCTATATCACTTTGGGATGATTATTAGTTTTCTCATTTGTCATACCCAGTCCGTACGCAAGCGTGCTGTGTAATGATCGTAAGATTGTTACAAAAAATCAAATGTTTCTACTGCAGCAAGATTACAAATCTTGCACATTGAGCAGATATCCGCTCAGCACCGGCTGTTCCGATAATATTGTCAATTTTCCTTACCGCAAAATCACATATGAACGCCATGAAAATCTCCATACAGTAAACTATATGTGACGATTTCTGGAAAAATGGACCTTACGCAACAATAACATTTGGCTCAGTATCCCGTTGCACAGTGCACGAAAAGTGAGCATAATGTTATTGTTGCGTAAGGTACCTCTCACCAAAAATCGTTACATAGTTTTCATATGGTATGAAGATATTGTATATTTTCATATACAATTTTCAACATGAGTTTTTATTATTGAACCTAAGTATTTGAAATACAATTTGTCATTTGGGAAAGCTGTACAACATAATATGATTATAGTCCCATCAAAATTTACATGAAGTTCCCTAAATAGTACACACAAAAAACAAAGTATTAAAACGAGTCTAAATTTTTGACTTCTTTTAAGGTGTAAACGAAAGAAGCCGCTGTGAGCTGAAATTCAGCAAAAGAAAATAACATGAAAGTCATACACACAGTGGGCTGAAAAAAAGCAACACTAAAAACTGAAATTTATCCTGAAGCCAATAAATGGGCTGAATTTCAAACCTTATACTGTATTATTCTATTGTCAATTATTTAGAAAGCTGAAATTAAACCTACGTTTGATTAAAAAAATAGTTATCAAATCTTCTGGATTATCTAATTATGGCTGTATAGATTAGGAATTAAAGCATATTCATATTTTAAAGAAATCCTTCTCAAGAACTTATGTGTGATTTAGTATTATATTTAAAAACTGTAAATTAACTACAGTTTTTTTATAAAATCCCAAATATCTTGTGAAATTATATGATATTTAACAGTTTAATTTAGCAGGGATGTGTTGACAATTTCACAAGATATTCTGAAATAAACTAGAAATTTGTTTATACATAGAATTACAAATGACGCACAAATTCATTGTTGGGTAAATCACTCAAACAAATAAGAACCACAAACACAAAAATTCACTACAAAATTGTTCAAAATTATCGCGTCGCGAAATTTCTATACTTGACGCATTGCCATTAACATATGACGTTTGCTCATGTGCAAGACCCTTCTGGTCACGTCAGGTGGTCAGGACTATTTTTAAGCCTCCGATAAGGCTGAAAAGTATCTTCGTAAGCATATTGTGATAGAACAGCTCAACTGTGTCTGGTTTTAAGCATTGACAACTAGAAACCAGGATATTTAACACTTAATTTTCACTTTAAGACTCAACATGTCTGATATTAACCCTTTAACTTGAATCTGTACATTCTTTAAAAGATATAGGTATAATTACCCTGTATTTATTATAATTGATAAGTAAATTAAAAAATATTATAATATTTTATTAAAATAAATTATATTTCATTAATATATATAATTGATAAGTAAATTGAAGAATATTATATTATTTATTAAAAAAAGTTATATTTCATTAATATTTCTCTTGTCTATCTAAAATTCAGAAATTTTCAAAATAATAATAAACATTTACCAATAAGTAAAAATATTATATATTTCATATAAGTAAATTAAAGAATATTATGATATTTATATTAATATATAATAAAACAAATTATATTTCATTAATTTTATTTTATTTTATTTTATTATATTTTATTTTATTCATTTAATTTAATTTTAATTCAATTTATATAAAAAATATGTTTTCAACACTCAATTTCTAATTGATCACCTAAACAAATAAAAAATGGTGAGTTTATTACAAACCCTATTCTTAAATTTATCACTATTGTTTATTACCACTAATATTGTAATATTTTAAATGTATTATACAAATGGTGAGACTTTTCTCTCTCGCACACACAAACACACTCTCTCTCTCTCTCTCTCTCTCTCTCTCTCTCTCTCTCTCTCTCTCTCTCTCTCTCAATTTCTTGTAGAGTCTTCTACTTATTTATGCATACTTAGTCACATACACACTCTCACATACAACAAAAAGAAGAGACTGATAATTACAAAATTTAGAATCTGATTTTTTCGTTGCTTGAATTATAATTCTTCTGTTCTTGATTTTAGTCACACCAAAGAAAATTTTTCTTTTTATTATAATCAAACTGAAAACCAAAAAATAAATTTCCACTACCACTATTTACAAATGAATGTGTTAACTTATTATTATTACTATTAATGTTAAAAATCGAATAAATAATAATATTTATTATAATTAATAATTGTCATATTACGAGAGAATGAGGGAGTAAGAGAAGAAAATTAGAAACAAAACAATTTTTATAACTACGTTATTATTATTATAATTTTTTTATATATTCTTTTATCAATTATAATTATTGTCTGTAATTATTGTGTTTATTTATATTAAGAAAAATTGTTTTTCTTATCACACAGATTGTACAAATTGTGTAAGATCGTTCCTCTTATTATTAAATAAAATACGCCCTGATGATGATCTCAAATCCAAGAGAATGAAACGTCGGCATAACAACAACAAAAATGACTACCATCATCATTTATTAACTAACCACCAACACTAGATCCTCAATGGCAACATTATTTTAACAACATCACATATTCCAAAAATAAAAGGATCAAAAACATTTTCCTTCTTTCTCATCTAATATCGTCTTTAAATTGGATTCTAAATTTCATCCAAAAAAATCCTTGAGATGGCAGCCAAAAATATTATACCTTAAGGCAGGGCCGCCGAGAGAAAATCCGGGCCCGGGACCAAATTTTTGAGGGCCCATATACATTTTTTGCAAAAAAATTTTTGAAAAAATTTTAAGTAGGTATTAAATAATAATGATAACAACTGACAATTAAATAATAATTATTATTTTTATTCTATTTTTCATATAAATAAATGAGGGTGAACTATATGAATTAAATAAAAATAAATTTTAGTTTTTTTTTATTTATATTGAGTTAAAAAAGTTCTTTTCGTGCTATTTTAGAAATAATGGTACCTATAAAAGCTCAGTAATCCAATTTTCTTGCTAATTGTGGTTCTACGCAAAGAATACCCAAATTGCCACACAGCACCGGAAATTCCCTGAATTTTCCCTGAATAATTGTAGATATTTCCCGATTATTCGAACCTAATATGCAGAGAAGGTTCCTGTATTCCAGATTTTTAGATAATTTCTGCGTCTAATATTCCTAGAATATTCAGAGAAAGTTAAAAAAAATTTTCCAAAATTTTTTTTTAATCTCATAATTCATCAAAGTTATAAGTTATATTTGACAACTGTAGAATTCTAGAAAATTAAAACTACTGTGTATCCGTAAATGTCATAGAAACCAAGTTCGAACAGTGAGCATCATGAACAGCGAATACTATGCATATTGAAGGAATATTAGATTGCGGAATTTCCTTGAAAATTAGAAATGGGTAGGAATTTCTAAAGTGGCCACCTAATTTTTGTTGAGTCAAGGGATTTTTTTCATTCATATATGTTTTGATAGTCCATGATGATACTAGAAAAACCTATAAAGCGTTTTTCCAAATTTGAATATTTTCCAAAGTTATAAACGATCAAAGTTTTTTGCATGGTTTTAGAAAATAACCATTTTCTCGCGTTTGGATGTACCGATTTTGATAAATTTTGGAAGAGAGACTATAATAAGGAATCGTACTTGAGATAAACGGTCAAAATTAAAATAAATAATGTAATTTATTTAAATAAATTAAGGTTTTAGTTTTTGAGGTTACAAATAAACAATGTTCTCCATCAATTTACCATTTTTCTTTAATCAATCTTGTACACTGAGAAAACGAAATTCTTGTATAAAGTAAATTTTACTATTTAAAAGAAAAACCTAAACTGACTGGAATTTCTGCGCATGTCAGGCAATTTGCACTATTTCCAGAGTAAATTTTACTATTTTTGAAGTAACTTTTAGTAAAATAATTAAAACTTACTTCGGAAATTATAAAAATTGCCAGATATGCGCAGAAATTCCGGTCAGTTTAGGTTTTACTTTTGAATAGTAGAAGTTACTTTATCTTTTTTTTCATTGTAGAGAAAACTTTTAACATTTTATTTCAATAATAAAAAAGTGGGATATTCTGTTACTTTAGTAATAATAATAATTTCGTTCTTGTCAAATTTTAATAAAATAACAGAAATTTAAAATAAAACAAATGAATTTGCTCCTGATACGTGTTTTTACAAAGTTCGCGTTGTCAAAATTAGTTGAGAATTTTTTCAAACATAAGCGTACTGTTACAATTCAGTTGTTTTGTTTCAAATTTTTGTTATTTTATTAAAATTTGACAAGAACGAAATTATTGTTATTACTAAAGTAACAGAATATCCCACTTTTTTATTATTGAAATAAAATGTTAAAAGTTTTCTCTACAAGATTGATTAAAAAAAATGGTAAAATCGATGGAGAACATTGTTTATTTGTAATCTCAAAAACTAAAACCTTAATTTATTTAAATAAATTACATTATTTATTTTAATTTTGACCGTTTATCTGAAGTACGATTCCTTATTAGTCTCTCTTCCAAAATTTATCTAAATCGGTACATCCAAACGCGAGAAAATGGTTATTTTCTAAAACTATGCAATAAACTTTGATCGTTTATAACTGAAAAATATTTAAATTTGGAAAAACGCTTAATAGGTTTTTCTAGTATCATCATGAACTATCAAAACATATATGAATGAAAAAAATCCCTTGACTCAACAAAAATTTAGGGGGCCACTTCAGGAATTCTGACCCATAAGTGAATTTTCACTTATTCAAATTTAGAGAGCGCTCATTTTAATCGTAATAGATCAGACTTTAATTACCTATTGTAAATCGGGTCTTAAAGAATTTTATTTTAGCGCAATCAATAATAGAATCTAGCCTTTATTCGAAATTTTTGTAAATTTTAAGCAAAATTTTCGATATAATTAGCCCCACCAGTATCCCATCAGAAACCTTGTTATATTGTGATCTGAGAATTTTCCACACAGATTATTTATAAGATTAATAAGGAAATAATTTTTTCATGCCTTCGATATCCGGGCCCCCCTCAGTAGCCCGGGCCCGGGGTAAATAGTCCCCATTACCCCCCCCCCCCTCTCGTCAGGCCTGTCTCAAGGTAGAGGAAAGGAACTTGCACGGTAACATCAATGAAGTTAATTCATTGTACAAATTGTGTAAGATCGTTCCTCTTATTATTAAATAGAATACGCCCTGATGATGATCTCAAATCCAAGAGAATGAAACGTCGGCATAACTAACCACCAAATAGAAATTATTAAAATACACATACAAAAAATGTGTTTAATAAAACATGAAAACATATACAATAATAAAAGTCACCAGAATTACAAATTATATAACAGTGTTAAATGACTTCACTATTTAAATTGAACTACAAACACTTTTACCTCATTAACAATAACATAAATTAAACAGACTAGAGGACGTTAACAATAACAGTTAAAAAAGAAAACAGAGAAATGAGCAATATGAATATTGTCTATTTTAAATTAACAAAAATAAAATTCAACATTATTTCACAACATTTATAAAAATTATTTAAATCCCTGATTTTATTTAAACTATTGTTTTCCTCTTTTTTAATAAAAAAAACATGTAAAATCATTTAGATTTTAAAACGTTGGAGAACAAATTTTGAACATTAAAAAACTTTGTCAGATTCAATTCGTTTATTCTTGCTCCTGTTTATGAAATTTATTATTATTAATTAGTTAATAAATAAATTTATTATATGTTTATTATATTCATTATATGTTGTAAAAACAATTTCTTTTCTACTTAGTTATAACAAAATATATCTTACAAACCACAACAAAACAAACGTTTCGAGCTTACGCACATACACATAAAAACGTTTAACACAGACACTGGAAAATACGCAGTTTCTCATTTTTCCCGCTAGGGCTGCCACTTCTGCGAGATTCTACGTTCACAGTCGTTTGTTCCCTAATGTGGGGACATATTTTCAAGAGAATCCCTATAGAGTAAAGTCTCCTTATTATTACTTGGTGGTTGGGAACTTAGCTACTTTAGAGAAGTCGATTGTCCCAATTTGAAGTTGACTTCCCTAAAGCAGTTGACCGGAAGAGACCTGGACATTGGCTGGGTACTGGAGTACTTCTGAGAAGGAAATTTTTTTATTTTGAGGTTATCTTCTTTGAGGAAGTTGTCCGGAAATGACCTAGACATCGGGTGGGTACTTAGGTACTTCAGAGAAGTCGATTACACAGCCACACAAAAAAAAATAAAGTTCCCTGGCCTGAGTATGAGACCCATATTTTTCTATGTATTTTGATGCGCTGAATCCGAATCCGTTATCAGAATTGGCCTAGCACGTCTAGGTTTGACCCTAACCTCAAAATCAATTAAATGACACTTTTTGTTAATTAGAATCTGAACCCGACTTAACTTTAATACATGCCTAGGGTCAATAGAAAGCTTGATTTATGACCTTTAAAACTCCTTTTTAGACATTGTTCTACAAAGGTTTTTAACGAAGTTATGATGTTTTACTTAAAATATAACTTTTTTCAAAAACACATCAATTTTTGATGTGTTATGGTGTAATGGAAAACAATGATTTTAAGTAAAACATCATAACTTGGTGAAAAATTATCGTAAAACAATTTCTAAAAAGGAGTTTTAAAGGTCATAAATCAAGCTTTCTATTGACCCTAGGCATGGATTAAAGTTAAGTCGGGTTCAGATTCTAATTAACAAAAAGTATCATTTAATTGATTTTGAGGTTAGGGTCAAACCTAGACGTGCTAGGCCAATTCTGATAGCGGATTCGGATTCAGCGCATCAAAATACATAGGAAAATATGGGTCTCATACTCAGGCCAGGGAACTTTATTTTTTTTGTGTGGCTGTGTTATCACATTTTGAGGTTGACTTTCCTGAAGAAGTTGACCGGAAATAACCTGGACATCTGTTGGGTACATGGGTACTTTAGAGTAGTCTATCTTAACTTCTCTGAAGATTTTGACCGGTAAAGTCCAGTTATGCTTTAGATACACTAAGCTCAGCCAGTTCCTTACTACTTTTGATGTTTTCATTTTGAAAAGAATTAGCCCTTCCAGCCCCTGACCAGAAAGCAATTTCTATTTTGACTAACTAGGGCTATTTCTACACGGGAAATTGTCAAAGTAAAAAAATTTATAAATTGAGAAATTGGAGATTTAGTTATTGGGAAATTAACAAATTAAAAAATTGAAAAAGTAGTTATTGGAAAATTAAAAAATTTTAAATTGGTAAATTGAAAAATTAACAAAATATAAAAATTAGCCAACTGGTAAATAGAGAAATTGGAGATTTTTTTATTAGGAAATTGACAAATTAAAGAAATTGGTAAGTATAAATTTGGACAATTAGAAAAGAAAAAAATAAGAGCCCAATTTTGCGCGCGTAGCGCGCTTTAGAAGTTCTAGTTATACAAAAAGCATCTTAAATTTTTTTTTATATGCAAATACAGGTTAAGACCTTCAAAATAAGACAGAAATAAAGGAAATTGGTTAGTATTTGTCAAAGATATGGGGTTTTTTGTTTACCAAAGTCACAGTAATATATTGCGTGCAATAAAAATATTCTGCGGTGGTTTTGTTATATTACTTTTAGATTATTTAAATTGGATTTAACCTAAACAAAAAGGTTTCATTGCTTAATTTTAATTAGTAGTAAAATTAAAAAATTGATAAAAAATTTTGTTAGTGACACTTTTAATTTGAACGATGATAAGTTTCCTATAAGTATTTCTCAAACTTGTTATTTAACTTTGTTGGATGCTGAAAAAGGAGTTTTCTAAAGACCTATACAAAAATTTTCGAATCATGATGATATAATACTAAAGAGGGAAGCTCGTGCTGAAAATTAAATTTGTAACTTCTACATAATTATGTTTGACAGCTAGATTTGAGGGACATAGTAAAGTCATTAAAGAAGCAAGCAATTTAAAAAAATTAAATAATATTATTACTACAGAAAATGGTCGATTCGCGAATTTGGAACAAATAAAAAATAGTTCGAAAGAACCAGAAAAAGATTCGATACATTTTGGTTTTTTTCTTCCATTTTTAAGTATTACAAGACAAGTATATGTTCAATGGAAGGTCAGTAGAATAAAATTCACAAATTTAGCGTCAAAAGAACTACGTTTCATCGACTCAGGTTTGTCGACCTCATGAGGCTACAATTTTTTATTAACAAAAAACACATCTGATTGCACACACGTCAATTAACAAATACAAAAATTTTTTAATTAAAAATAATTACCTAATAACTTAAAACATATATTTTGTTTTAACCATTCAAAAATTAAAAATTGTTTAAAAATCATTTTTTGTTGAATTTTAAAAAACTTTTTACAAATGTTAATATTTTGCTCTTTGTAATTTCAGTTGCCTCTCACTCGCCGTGCGATGTTGACCAAAGAGCGAAATATTAACATTTGTAAAAAGTTTTTTAAAATTCAACAAAAAATTATTTTTAAACAATTTTTAATTTTTGACTAGTTAAAACAAAATTTATGTTTTAACTTATTAGGTAATTATTTTTAAATAAAAAATTTTTGTATTTGTTAATTGACGTGTGTGTAATCAGATGTGTTTTTTGTTAATAAAAAATTGTAGCCTAATGAGGTCGACAAACCTGAGTCGACGAAACGTAGCTCTTTTGACGCTAAATTTGTGAATTTTATTCTACTTACCTTCCCTTGATCATATAGGTACTTGTCTTTTAATACAGAAAAAGATTCGTCTCGTGACGCATCCTACCGCCGCAAGGAATGCTTTCAAGAAATAGGTAGAGGTACAAGTCATATTTGTAAACATCCCGAAAAAAATGTTGTGGAAATTGTAGAAAACTTATCCGAGAAACAACAAGATTTTGTTTTATCAAGATGCTTTAGATAATTTACGAGTTAATTTGG
This sequence comes from Ganaspis brasiliensis, assembly GCA_037103525.1. NCBI lineage: Eukaryota > Metazoa > Arthropoda > Insecta > Hymenoptera > Figitidae > Ganaspis > Ganaspis brasiliensis. The sequence goes on along the minus strand of JAZKLR010000041.1, from coordinate 706,709 downwards.
GTATGTCACAAAATGATATGTGGAAGATCACAAATTTTTTTAGGTAGGAAATTTGTTGTTCCGTACTATCGAGATCACATGTCAAGAGAATCTGGAACTTTGAAGGATATTTATAAAGAATCGGAGCATGAACTTAAATGTGAAAATGGAACTTGTAAAGATAAAAACATGAAAAAAAGGTTCAGTAATTTATGCAGATGCTGAAGAGCTGCTTGACGATATAATTCAAGAACGAAATATGGAAGGCAATATTCTAATCAAGGTCATGGCAGATGCAGGTCAAGGGGAAATGAGAACAATTTTGTCTTCGTGGTAAAAATAAAAAACGTGTAACGAAGTGAAATTTTGATATGCTCCGAATTTGCTCGCCGGAGCCAAGGTTCTCGGATTATATTCACTTATGCTGGTAAAACTAGATTCTGACCATAAATATTCTACTTAATTTTCTACTCAATTTTCTACTTAATTTTCTACTGTCGCTTTGAGGTTAGGTATAGTCAGTAAAACTCACAGGATTTCTATTAGTAAGAAATAATAAATAAATATATTGTAATAAAAAAAAATAAGTGTACAAAAATATAATAATATAAAATAACAGAGCAATAATTAAGAAATGAAGTTTAACAGTAGTTTAAAGAATAATAAAAGATTTTAACAAAATAAAAATATAATAATAAAAATACAAATAAATATGCTTAAAGAGCCAGCGTTACAAAAAAAAAATAAGAAAGAAATCCTTTTCTTTACATCAGGACTTCGTCCTGCCAGAACTCTCTTTGAGTTTGGTTTTCCGGAATCTATAAACAGAAAAAAGCGAGCCATGGAATGTTACAGCGTAGTGAATCTTTCGCTATTTACTGAAGACAATGAAGTTACTGTCTTGCAAAAGTGTATCATTCCTGAACTCCATGGTCTCCAAGGTTTTGTTAACCATTTGTTCTGGACGGGATTAGTTCCGCTTTTAGGGAGAGTTATGGCGCTAATTTGGCCAAAAAAGATTAACGTTATTTCAAAAAACTACCATGGTGATATATTTGAAGGAAATGCATGTAAAAAGCTTTTAAAAGAAGCAGATCAACTGGACAATGCAAAAATGTATAGCGAAGTTGGTTGTTTGAAATCGATTCATCGTGAATTTCTAAAAACTTGGGAACGCTACAAAATCAATTCACTCGAAGATGAAAAATATCCGTTTAGACTTATGCAAGCAGTTGTCGAATTTTCATCCCTTCACATTTAAATGAGTTATATTCAAAAAGTATTAAATTTCACGTAATATAAGATGCCTATTTATTTATTGTTTCGATTCAAAGTTTTAAATTAATTCTTAAATGAAAAAGATTTTTATTGTATTGTTTGAAAATCTTATGAATTTTACTTGTTGTCAGTTGTAAATTTATTGTACTTGAACTTATTTATTTTTCTAAATAAAATATATAATAATAATAATAACAAAACAATATGTGATATTGGTTTGAACAGGCTAGTGACTTGGTTCATTCTGAATTTTTAAAACTTCAGAGCGCTACGAAATAAATTTAATCAAAGGTGAAAAATACTAATTTAAACTCATGCAAGCAGTTGTCCAATTTTTATCTTGTGGTTTTCAAGTGAGGTGTATTATACTGATTATAGTTGATGTAAATATCTATTTAAATATTATTTCGTTCTACAGTTTTAAAACTATTGCTCAGTTTGACAATTATTTAACTTGTTTTTTGCGTATGTTATTTTATAAATATTGTTCTTTACCAATTTTAATAAAAAAATCTTATTGTATCGTACTTTTTTAATCAAATAAATTAATTTTTTTACAAGAAAGTATTACAATATGACAAATATATTTATTAGAAATATAAACTTTTTGGAAATATTACCTGAAATATCAAAAAAGTTCAAAACTATCTCTTAATTGAGCTCGGCATACAAAAAACTCCATATTTTTTTATAAATATTAAACAATTCTTCATTAAGGTCTTATTTTAAAGGTATTACATGTATTTACTTATAAAAAAATATTGAAGATACTTTTTGTATAATTAGTTTGTCTACATGTAGTTACAAAGTTTCAAACTGAAGGTGTTTCAAAAATTTGCAAAATTCAGTAAACGGAAATGCTGATACACTGGAGTCTCGATCAAGGCGGTCTCGATCGAGGCTTATGATTTAATTTCTATTTATTTTATTCCGTGGCAAGAGGGTAGGCAAAGAAAGAGAAGAGTGTGACGTTAGAGACCAGGCGCGTAAGAAGCAGAGTAATCTGATGTGCTCACAGTACCCCACTACATTTTTAGTTTTATTATGACTTTTAACATTGTTAGTGAGTAAAACTTATATCTTTATAAAATTTTATATTTAAATTAAATGTAAAAAATAAACTCTGTGTAATTATTCTGCAAAATTTAAAAAAAAAAAATTCTGAATCAAAATATTAATAAATTGATATTTTATTTACATATTTAGCTATTTTTAATTTTTTAAATTATTTAATTAATTAGTTCTTTATTTATTATCATTGATAATTAAGTTTCTATGAATTTAAAATTTGAAAACTGTAAAAAACATATTTAACATCATAAGTCTGGGAAAATTAAAATTAAATTTATATTAAATTCATTATTTAGTAACTCTTTTATTTATTTGCTTGCTTCAAACAATAAAAATGATATGAAATTTTTAATTGTGGGCTATGCCTAAAAACGTTTGTACGGTCCTGATTGTATACGTGACTTTGCTTCAAGAACAGTCCCCATCGAGGCTGTCCCATCCCCGAACTCCCGCCTCGATCGAGACTCTAGTGTATCTTGAAAAAAGGAGCAGCTAGGATTTTGTTCTCAACGGATTTTAACTTCAGATGTGATGCAGATTTTGGATCCATTTTTGTCTGAATTTTTTTTGGTTTAGGCACAGTGTAGGCATGCGGCAAGATGGGTTCCTTATCTATACCATACTGGTGTAGAAAGTAATAATACAACACCAACCATCTTTCTGTCGCACGATATAAAAATGACCCAAAATTTGCACTTTAATGATGGTGGACAAATTGCATATAGTGCTGCCCACGAGACCGAGAAGAGACTCATCTAGGATAAAACGAGACGAGACCGATACAAAGTTTCTCGAGACCGAGACTCTCGACGAAAATTTAAAACAAAAAATAAAATATTATTACGAGAATTTATTTATTATTTTTAAGTTAAGTTATTAATTTCTATAAATAGTTTATGTTGTCAAATATAATTTATAACTTTGATGAATTATGAGATTAAAAAAAAATTTTGGAAATTTTTTTTTAGCTTTCTCTGAATATTCTAGGAATATTAGACGTAGAAATTATCTAAAAATTTGGAATACAGGAACCTTCTCTGCATATTAGGTTCGAATATTCGGGAAATATCTACAATTATTCAGGAAAAATTCAGGGAATTTCCGGTGCTGTGTGGCAATTTGGGTATTCTTTGCGTAGAACCACAATTAGCAAGAAAATTTGATTACGGAGCTTTTATAGGTACCATTATTTCCAAAATAGCACGAAAAGGACTTTTTTAACTCAATATAAATGAAAAAAAAACTAAAATTTATTTTTATTTAATTCATATAGTTCACCCGCATTTATTTATATGAAAAATAGAATAAAAATAATAATTATTATTTAATTGTCAGTTGTTATCATTATTATTTAATACCTACTTAAAATTGTTCAAAAATTTTTTTGCAAAAAATGTATATGGGCCCGCAAAAATTTGGTCCCGGGCCCGGATTTTCTCTCGGTGGCCCTGAATAGCGAGCAGAATTTTTTTTAAGAAAGTCTAAGAACAAAGTTATCTAAAGTATATTACTGTAAAGGGATGAAATAGCTTGAAAAAAATTCATAGTAGGTATATGGTACTTCAATTAGTTAAATGATAATGTATCATATAAGTTCAAAAATCAACCAAGCCTTTCGTAGCAATGTAAAAAATTAAATAACGTGAACAAATATTAAGGGATTTATCTTAAAATTGGTAACAAAATATTTTTAAGGTCGATGAAAATTAAGTATAATACCATCTTATTTTACGAGTTATTTTTATGAATATTATGTACTACAAGTAAAAAATAAAATTTAATAAAACTTGCACTCAATTTTCAACTTTTATTTAAAGCTACAGTTAACTTCTTATATTTTGTGTAACACTTTCTTTAACTTAATTCTAAATTACTCGCATTAAAGCAAGTAGATTGATCGAGACTGTGAGACCGAGACCGAAATGGAGGCCATATTTGTCAAGACAAAGACCTGAAATTTTAATACTCAACGAGACCAAGACCAAGATCCAGACCATAATTTCCGAGACCGAGACCGAGATCTGCAATTTTGATATTTAACGAGACCAAGACAAGACTGTATGAAATCTCGTCTCTTCTCGTCTCGTGGGCAGCACTATTGCATAATCTAGCACCAAATTTGCAAAATTTGGCTCATCGAGGCTGTCCCATCCCCGAACTCCCGCCTCGATCGAGACTCTAGTGTATCTTGAAAAAAGGAGCAGCTAGGATTTTGTTCTCAACGGATTTTAACTTCAGATGTGATGCAGATTTTGGATCCATTTTTGTCTGAATTTTTTTTTTAGTCACAGTGTAGGCATGCGGCAAGATGGGTTCCTTATCTATACCATACTGGTGTAGAAAGTAATAATACAACACCAACCATCTTTCTGTCGCACGATATAAAAATGACCCAAAATTTGCACTTTAATGATGGTGGACAAATTGCATATAGTGCTGCCCACGAGACCGAGACTAGGTCTCGTCTCATCTCGTCTCGGTTTTCCGAGACGAGACCGAGAAGAGACTCATCTAGGATAAAACGAGACGAGACCGATACAAAGTTTCTCGAGACCGAGACTCTCGACGAAAATTTAAAACAAAAAATAAAATATTATTACGAGAATTTATTTATTATTTTTAAGTTAAGTTATTAATTTCTAGAAACAGTTTATGTTGTCAAATATAATTTATAACTTTGATGAATTATGAGATTAAAAAATTGATCGCTATTTATTTGCGACGTTTCGTCAATAGTCCATTGACCTCTTCAGGCTGTAACAAGATGTGACAGATAGTGAGTAAACAAATTTTTAACACTAACAACACTAAATAACAATATTTTTTCTTATTTAAAATTGGTTAAAATTTATACCTTATAAACAATTAAATTTAATTTAAATCATCACCAAACCGGTGATTTTTTCAAAATATAACTCATCTTCGCCAAGATACAAATCCAGACTGAGAAATATTGAATTGAAATTAGATTTAAAGGCGTCAAATTATCACGTAAACACAAACAGACAAAATGGTAAACAGAGGGAATGACAGTTATTATCACGTGTAAATCAGCTGTTACTGGAGACGAATTACAATATGTGACTTGGACAGTGAAAAGGGGGCTTACGTGTCAAAAAATCGTTTTTCATTTTTTTGCAGATTCTGATAGATTTTTTGACGCTCTTCCACGTGGTGTAAACCAAAAAAAATTTTTTTTTGACACGTAAGTCCCCTTTTCACTGTCCAGGTCACATATAAATGCACAATATTAGCTGATATATTAAATAATTACTTTTTTTAAAAGATTTTTATAAATGTGATTTCGATTCCCACTATATATTTGAACATTAATGCTATTAGAATCGTGGTTGATGAACATCATTTCGGATAATGTACGTCTTCTCCAGTTTTTTTCAAAATCCACTATTTTTACATTTTCGAAGTCAAATTCATGTTGATGTTCAATACAATGTTTTTTTATGACTTGATTTGTTTTTCTATTTTTAATATGTTCATTAATCCTAGCTCTCAAAGTTCTTTTTGATTCACGATAATAAACGGCTGAACAATGCTTGCACGATAAATAAAAATAAAAGAGAACGTTACAATTGTATTCTTTTTTTAGTACATTTAAACAGTTCTCTTCTAAGTCCTCCATACAAATATCTGCAAAAAGGGGGGAGATTGGGAACCCATGGGAGTCCCATGGATTTGTTTATAAAATTTATTATTAAATTTAAAGTAAGTATTTTCAAATAAAAACTTGGTTATGTCAATGATTTCAGAGTACGGAATTTCGCATTTATTTCTAATCTTATGATAACGTTTATCTAGACTCTGTATTACCAAATCGCAAGGGATGTTTGTAAACAGAGAACTGACATCCAGGGAAAGTAGAACATAGTCCTTTGGAATTATAAAATTTTTTATTTTTTCTTTTAGTTTAAAACTATTGTTAATATGTGAAGTTGGAAGGGGTATAGCATTCTTTAAATTATTATACAAAACTTTGGCTAAGGAGTGATTAGGAGAGTTAACACAGGAGACTATTGGTCTAAGTGGAACATTTGTTTTATGAATTTTCGGTAATCCATAAAACAAAGGCAGTGATTTATCTGTTTCTGTGAGATCGTTATTATGAAAATTGGATGAAAGGAGGCCGTTGTTATTTAAACTTTTAAGAAATTTCGATACGTTAGTCTGTAAAGGTTTTAGAGGATTAGCAATAATTTCCCTGTAAACACTGCTGTCATTCAAAAGAGTATTGGCTTTCGATATGTAATCCGATTTTTTAAGGCAAACCGTACGATTACCCTTATCTGCAGTGGTAAAGATCAGGTTAGTATGTGTTTTTAAAAAGTTTTTTGTGGATTTTAATTTTTTCGAAAATTCCATGTCTTCCTTTGTAATATTTTTTTGGTGATTCTGATTTATAAACATCTGAACATTACAAACCATTTTTTCCCGAATTTGGTTTTTTGAAATAGGGTCTATTTCCAAAAAGTTAAGCGAAGATTCTATATTTTTCACGGTTTGAATAAATCAAGCTTTGTAAAATTCGAAGACTGGCAGTAATTTGGACCCAGAGAAACAATGTCAACAACTTCTTGAGGAATGTCAACATCGCTAAGATTACAAAACCAATTTTCATTATTATTATTATTATTAATTTTCCTTTCATTATGTTTAACTGAAGCGACAAGGTTGTGGAACTTTTTATCAAATTAAGAACTATTTTTAATTTTTAAATTTTTGAAATATTGTTCATTGTAATTTAAAAAATTGTTGACAATATTTTTGTCAACCCAAGAATTTCCCAACGATAATTTTTATTTTTTCAAAAGATCCTTTAAAAACTTTATGTGAATATTTAAGTCTTTTATTTCTAAATTTAGAATCTTCTGAGAATAATTTTGAGTGGAAGTCTTAAAAAGCTTTTTACAAATTTTACTATGAAATGAAATTGAATTCAGGGACTTACTAATATTAACTAGGTGTTTCGGTCGTATATTTTCTGTTCTGCAGTGTAGAAGAAAGCAGAGTTGCAAGCAGTTTTCAGCTAGCTGTTGATTTGTCTTCATATATCTCTTGAAGATTATGAAATTATGAATTATGTTACAAAGTTTTAAGAAAGTCGCACCCAAGGCTGATAGCGCAATTCTTTCTGAGAATTTAAAAAAAAATTAAAATCCATTAAGATTTGAATTGTCTGCAGACTTTTGTTCAGCAGCGTTATTTTTTCCCACTGTGCGCCATAGTTGGGTTTTCAAAATTCGCGGAGCTGAGACACAAGGAGTATGTTTTGGCAGGATCTATCGGTCCCAAATGACCAACTACCGTCACCAAACGCATCTGTGTATGGCTGTGAAAAGTGGTGGGATTGGTCGAAGAAGCGGGATGGTTTGAAACACTTTTAATAAAGCTACTTTAAATTGTCCCGCTTCTTTCGACCAATCACACGACTTTCCACAGACTTGCGCAGATGCGTTTAGTGACGGTTGTCCGAGTGTTTTGAAAGGCCTAGCGAAGTCACTTAAGCACCCGCCCCCATTCCAAGCCTTAGCATTTCTAGCCAACCCTAAAATAAGAATTGTCTCACATGTATTTCGCTTTTTAGAAAAAGCAAACCTCAAGATGTAACAACCATGCACAACTAAAACCAAAAACTAACAGTTTTCTCAAATTCAAACTTCCCGCAACTTCAGAAATCAAACGATAAAGCCTTTCCGGCTCTCTGGTAGTGGCCGAATCTGCAAGACTGTGAAGTCAGCATAATGGCCAATGTAAACTGCGCAAAACAGTCAACTGCGTTGCGCAGCAAGAAGAAGAACAAGAACAAGAACAAGAAGAAGAAGGAGAACAAGACGTTAGCATCTCTGTTTGAACCGCCACCATTGGATAGGATAAACCTTGAACAGTTTAGGACGGTCACTATACTTCGCGTGATCGCAAGCGAATAACTTCCTTAATAAAAAACTAAATTTCTCTCTGAATAACCTTGTTGTAAGCTGAAACAAACCTGAGAAAACCCCTAGTACCAAGTCTTTTAAAAGACCAGGATTGCCAACGACCAAAGCGTGATTGAAAATTGCTCTCCTAGTCACTGGCACTAGGGTGTCAATGAAGTTGTCTTTTGCGTACAATTACATTTTCACCCCCCTCACCCCTGAAATAAGTTAACAAATAATTTGCATGACTTGACGTTTTATATTATTAATATTTAAACATTTTTATATTACATTCGCTAAGAAAGAAGTAAATTTATTAACTTATAGTAATTTTTTGAGAATGATATTCAATTTAATTTTATAACATTAAGTATATCAATGCAATACATAAATTAAATACTTAATTTCTGTAAAAACTGTTGCAGAATATAATAAACTAATTCAAAACAAGCTATAAATTTCATTTTTCATGTTATATTTACCCTAGCAAACTCGAAAACATCAAACACTATCAAACTTGATAGCGTTTGATGGCGTTTGATAGTGTTTGATATTTTGGTCAAGTTTGTATTAAAAAAGAGGTAAAATAGGGAAACTGTTCTCAGGATTAATTAATAGAGTCATAATTAATGTTTTTCAATTGTTATTTGTTTGAAAAATAACGTAATTTTATTGAAAATAGTGTAAATATGTTGGTATGTCAGGTTAGATTTTAAGAGTTGTAAAATTCAGAAAAATAACATTTGGTTATGTAGAAATGATCAATTTAATCAATTATTGGCCTAATATATCAATTTTGAATAATAGTGTGACTAATAATTTACTGAAAAGCATGAATAAAGTATATAAATTATTAAAGGTTTGGTCGGTAAATGTGTTGCGCACGATCAAATTGTTATCATACGGCAGAAGGTTTTGACATTAATTATAATCACTGTTCATCAAATCCGCAAGATAGCGCTGCATAACAATGTTACAAAAGTTAAAAAGCGGCAAAACAGGGGCGGCGGCTTGTAAATTTTTGCCATCTGCACAGTTAATATTGACCGGGGGAGGAGGGTAGAAAAAAGAAATAAAACAACATTAAATTAAAGAGGTTCTTAATTAGTCTAAATATTGTAACGCAAAAATTGACAATTTATTTGATTTCGAGTTGATTTTCGGAATTAATAAACAAACAATCAAAATAATATAAAATTTTTGAAAATCTTTACAAATTAAAAAAAAATTGAAAATTTACGAACTTGATTGAAATTTGAGAAAAATAATTGAAAATTTAGGAATTTAATTAAAGAATAGTAAAAACAATTAAAAATTAAAGAAATTGATTGTAAATAAATTGAAAAAATAACTGGAATTTGAGATAAATAATAAAAATTAAAGAATTTATTAAAAAATATTTAAAAACATGAAAAATATAACTAAAAAGTAAAAACAATAAATAAAAATTAAATAAAAATTTCTGGAGGCTAAAAGTTACAAATTGACATTAAGAATTCATTATTGAAAAAATTAATTGCAATTTGAAGAAAAATATTACAACTTAAAAAATAAAAATTATATTTTGTAAAAATAATTGAAAAATGACGAAAAATATTGAAAGTTAATTAATAAATAATAAAACTAATTATTGAAGGAAATAATTTAAACTGAAAAAGTATTATTTGAAAAGATTAAAGAAAATTATTTAAACATGCGGAAATTTTGAATTTAAAATTTAGGGAAAAAATTGAAAACTAATGAGAATCATTCTGCCGTACTAAGGAAAAACTTAGGCAAGCGACATTTCAGTCGAACTGAGAAAATAAAGAAAAACTGTTTGCATTGAGAACCCTAATATAGACTATAAAAATGTTCAATTTAACTTCACATACTGTATAAAATAATAATGTACTATTTAATTGTGAAATCAAAAGTTCATTGTTTAAACAAATTATATGAAACAATGGATATGCGAGTTTTACTAAATGCAAATACGAAGGAATAAGTTAGGCAAAGTCGTTTGCGTAGTTTCTGCTAAATAGGTAGGCGAACGCGGACCCCTGATCGGATAGAAAAACTTAGGCAAACGCCAATGACGTGAGTGACGTCACATTCTGTGTATTGACGAATGTCGGTTGCGTAGTCCGCTCGACTCACTTTTTGATGGAAGAACTTAGGCAAACGCCATGGGTTTACAAGCATGGCGTTTGCGTAGTTTTTATTTCGTAAGCAGCGCTCAGCTTCGACCACGTTTCCGATACAAATAACACGCGAGTGACTTTGCCTAAGTTTTTCCTTCTGATCTTATACCCGAGCTCGAAGCCTCGTACGATTTTTGGACTACGCAAAGCACTTTGCTTGAGTTTTTATCAAGTATTCTTTCATTTTCTAGAGTTTCTAATATTTTTAATATTACTTTTTTACAACAAATAATTTTAAAAAATGATTTAAACTATAACTAACAGATGCAGTTTTTTTCAACGAATCTATTGATACCAAAAACTCATTTTTCGTCAAAATGTCGTTTGCCTAAGTTTTTCCTTAGTACGGCAGCATTGAAGACAAATTTTCGAGAACTGATAAAAATAGTTGAAATTTGTGGATATTAATTACAACTTTAGAAACATAATTTTAAAAATACAGAATATTTGTTAAGTAAAAGAAAGTAGTTTATTGCAAATTGAAATATTTGACGGAAGTATTTGATAAAATTGTAAAATGAGATAAATAATTGAAATTTTAGGAGTTTAATTCAGGACTAAAGTTTGAGATTAATTAAAAATTAAAGAAATTGATTGGAAAATAATAACAATGATAACAATAATAATTAAAAATTAAAGAAAATTATTAAAATTTAAGAAAAATATTTTAAAATCTAGGAAATTAATTGAAGAATAATTAATGAGCCTAAATGGAAAAATGACAAAAAAAACTTGATTTTTTTCATTTGATTATTCAAAACTAGACTCATTTAGGTATAAAACAAGACTACTTAAAACTTTTTCTGATGAGTACAAGATGCCTAAATAAATTTGTAAAGTTAGATACTTCTTCTCAAGAATAATAGTTTCTAAAGTTCATCAATAATATATGTGCAAATACTTCAATAGAATTCAAATTTTGTATTTTTATACTAAGAATAAATAAATAAAAAATTCATATATATTTCTCGACATGATTTACAAAACCAAAATGGAGGATCCAAGATGGCGGACGAATTTTTTTAAATTTACTAAATTTGCATAAATCCTGGTATACGGGGGTTTTTGGGGTCGCTGATTTCAAATTCGAAGTCATATTTTGAAAGTTCAAAATGGCGGATCCAATATGGCGGACCAATTTTTTAAAAATTAACAGAATTTGCATAAATTTTTGTATATTGGGGTTTTCGGGGACGCTGATTTCATATTTGAAGTCAGGTTTGAAAAATTTTAAATTGCGGATACAATATGGAGGTCAATTTAAGATTTGAAATCAGTTAATCCAAAAATTTCCGAGTAACAAGATACATTAGATTCGAAATTATTAAATTCAAAAAGTAAATGACAAATTTGTATTCAGTGAGCTTAAAATCGCCCAAGTAAATAGTTTTTATGTACATTTATTCATTATTTAAAAATTTGTTAACCATATTGGATCCGCCATTTAACATTATTAAACAACGACTTCAGATTCGTAATCATCGACTCACACCTGTCCTGAATGAAAAAAAAAGTTATTTTTCGATGCCAAAAGAAAATTCTTGCATATTTTGAATCCTTACTATTCAAATAAACAAAATTTTAAAGGTACAAATTCGTATGCGATCCTCCTGACCGTTTTTAGAGTTCCGTACCGTAAAACGGAACCCTATTAAAATCACTATGTGTGTCCGTTTTCGCACCCCCTCTAACTTCTAAACTATATGAGCTAGAGACTTCCAATTTGGTACACATATGTCATTTCACCTTGGATTTACGAAAATGATATGGAAAACGTGACTCGAGCTCATAAACATGCCGAAATCCAGCAAAAACCACTTTTTTTGCCCTAAAATGCAAAAAAATGACCATGTCCCCCCCCCCCTAATCTTCCAAACTATTTGACTTAGGATGCTAAAATTTGCTACACTTATAAGTAGATTTACGTGTAGATTACAGGAAAATTATAGAGAACTTTCGTAAAGGCGGTCTTCGTAGTGTTTAATAGCCAAAAAGTACGATATTTTGAAAAAAATTCGAAAAAATGACCATGTCCCCCCCCTAATCTTCCAAACTATTTGACTTAGGATGCTGCAATTTGGTACACTTATGTAGATTTACGTGTAGATTACAGGAAAATTATAGAGAACTTTCGTAAAGGTGGTCTTCATAGTGTTTACTAGCCAAAAAGTACGATTTTTTTAAAAAAATTTGAAAAAATGACCATGTCCTCCCTTTAATCTTTAAAACTATTTGACTTAGGATGCTTCAATTTGGTAGATTACGGAAAAATATATAGAAGTTTGTTAATGTTCGTCTTCATAGAATGTACTATCCAAAATTCGTGTTTTTTTAATAAAAAGTTTGAGTAATAATTGGTTAATTCCTTCTTTTTTGAAAACATATTTAAATAAACAGTACAAAAAGCAGGCGCAATGTTCCTACAATTAAGGGTTTCGTGGCTTTCTCTTAATCCCTACTAACCTCCTTCTCACAAACAACCCGAAAAATTGTAAAAAACTAGTCTCCTCTCTTTCTCTGTCTCTAATTCTGTTTCTCTTGTATAATATATTATGTTTCCGGAACCATTCAGGTGTTTCCTTAACCATTCAAATGTTTCCGTAACCATTCGGCTGTTTCCTGAACCATTCGGGTGTTTCTGTAACCATTCGGGTGTTCGTGTTTCTGTAACCATTCAAGTGTTTCCGTAATCATTCGGGTGTTTCCGTAACCATTCGGGTGTTTCTGTAACCATTTGGGTGTTTCCTTAACCATTAGGGTGTTTCCGTAACCATTCGGGTGTTTCTGTAACCATTCGGGTGTTTCCGGAATCAGTCATGTGTTTCCTTAACCATTCTGGTGTTTCCTTAACCATTCTGGTGTTTCCGTAACCATTCGGGTGCTACCGGAACCATTCGGGTGTTTCCGTAATCATTCGAGTGTTTCCGTAACCATTCGGCTGTTTCCAGAACCATTCGGGTGTTTCCGGAATCTTTCGGATGTTTCTGTCTCTGTCTTTCACTATCTCCCTCTCTCTCGCACACAACCTCAAATTGACAGCTATTGGCTGTGAACGACGGACGGATGGGCGGACGACAAAGTCTCACTATAAGGGTTTCGGTCCCAAACCCTTGAAACCCTAAAAACAGCCCTGACCCTTCAGCTGCAAAATTTTTGGCTTATAGTGCTAAAAATTTGTACCAACAAAGTTTTATTTAGTGAATAATAAAAAATATTTTTAAAAATGGTTTCCTGGTGGAAAATTTTTAATCTCTGCCTCATATAATTGAAAAAAATTAGAGCGGAACGGAACCCTTTGACTTGGTACGAGTGTAACTCGTACTTGCCCGATTTTTATAATTTTAATGTACATTAAGTACATTATAATGAAAAAAATTTAGGTTATCTTATGTTTAATATGATGTTTGTTCACCTGTTTTTTGTTTTATAAAAATTCACTGTACTTAATAAAGGCATATTTCATTTGTTAATAAGACAATATTGTGTTTTGATCATCGTTTTTGAACAATTAATTCGTATTTATAAACGATTAATTTTTAAATTATTATCTCTTTGTTCATATCAACAGTTGTTAATATATTCTTTTGGACTGATTCAAAAAATTTTTATTAATTATAATGCACTAAATGAACATCAAAAGTAATGACGCACATAACAACAAGCACGTAATATAGCTTTCTCTTTTTCGACGCTTTTTAACTTTTGTAACATTGTTATGCAGCGCTATCTTGCGGATTTGATGAACAGTGATTATAATTACCGTCAAAACCTTCTGCCGTATGATATCAATGTGATCGTGCACAACACATTTACCGACCAAACCTTTAATAATTTCAGGGTGCCCACCAGTCAGGGAAAACAGGGAAAGTCAGGGAAAATCAGGGAATTGAAAAAAAATTCAAAAAGTCAGGGAAAGTCAAGGAATTTGAAAATGATAAGGTATATTTAATTTTTTTAGTGAAAAGTTATGGTGTTTTTGTTAACACATAATACTAAAAATTGCAAAACACGATTCTTTTCACCTCCATGTAATTTAATTTTAATGTAATTTTGAAAAAAAAACTTATTTTTCTTCATTGTCTACAATGTATCAGTAGGAATTCAACGATCTACCATATTTCCTCCACCGAACATGAACTGCTTCAAAGATCTTATTATCTCGGTGGGAACATTAAAAAATAGAAATTTACAAGGATTAAAACATTTCAATGCGTTTTAATAATTAGCATTAAAATTAGCTAGTCGATTTTACCTAACCTTAAAAAATATCACTCGGAGTTTTACGAATATCAAGTATTGAATCGAACAGATGTATAGCTAAAAGTGTTTATTAAGTTCAGTGTTCTATTAAAATTATGAAAATTTATTTGAGTTTAAAAAAAAAAAAATTTATTTATGCCGATTTATATTTATAATTATAAAATTAATTGGCATTCGTCTTTCCAACATTTTCTTTCCGGAAATAGTTTTAAACGTTACTAAAATTACTTTACTCAAAGAAAACAAGGAATAGCATTCTTCATTTTTAAAATTATCTTCTGTAAAAGGAATTAAAAAACACTTAAATTAGTAGGTCAGTAAAAAGGATTAAATAGCATTTGTTTCTTCAATATATTCAACTTAAAAAGGTATTGAAAGGTATTAAACTTTACATTCCGACGAATAGTATAGATTGACATTGACTTCATTCGACACTTTATCTGTATTATGGCATTGAATAGCATTCCAGTTTTTTAGAATATTTTTGAGGATTAAAAGGCATTAAAACAAGTTGAGTTATAATCTACTGAGGGCATTAAAGTGGATTAAAGACAAAACAGAAACTCGTTGTCATTTAAATGTAGTCAGACGTATGTTTTTTTCAATGCCAAGCAATGCCTTTTAATTCACAGCTTCTTACCTGGAAATGACTGCAATTGTAAAATAGACATATTGAAAAAAAAGTGAGAATATCGAAAAATTGAAAAATCCCAAAAGACAGTTGTAGAAGAACAAATCCAAAATATTAATACCCAATTTTTTTTTATTCATTGAATTTAATTTTTGTACTTTATTGCAAAATAACAATTATAAAAAGTCAGGGAAAATAGTTTTTTTAGTCAGGGAAAGTCAGGGAAAGTCAGGGAATTTCAAAACGAAAAGGAGGTGGGCACCCTGAATTTATATACTTTATTTATGCTTTTCAGTAAATTATTAGTCACACTATTTTTCAAAATTGATATATTAAGCCAATATTTGATTAAATTGATCATTTCTACATAATCAAATGTTATTTTTCTGAACTTTACAACTCTTAAAATCTAACCTGACATACCAACATATTTACACCATTTTCAATAAAATTACGTTATTTTCCAAACAAATAACAATTGAAAAACATTAATTATAAGTCTATTAAATTATCCTGAGAACAGTTTCCCTATTTTACCTCTTTTTTAATACAAACTTGACCAAAATATCAGACACTATCAAACGCCATCAAACGCTATCAAGTTTGATAGTATTTGATGTTTTCGAATTCGCCAGGAAAGAAAAAAAAGGTGCCAAAGACCATTGCAGGGCCAACGACTGGGTCACATGGTTGTAAATCCGTGTACAAGATCATCTACTGAACTTGTACATGATTCTGGATAAAATCATGCATAGGTGCATTGACTTGTTTTGTGCATGAACTTGAGAATGGTCAACACATGAATTTGGAACAACGAACGTGTAATTCTTGTGAATTGTGAATTTCTATTCTATTATGTCGCCTGAGTAATTTAAGACCAAAAAGAAAAATATCGTTAGGGCATTTTTTAGAAAATCGAATTTTTGTATTTTTTAAACTAAAAACATTGATACTCTACAATAACTTTAACCCAAAAATTTTGTAACTTCAAATTTTTTTAGAATTTTTATTTCTACATTATCTACTGAGTAATTTAACACAAAAGTACTCTTTAACGATACTAATTTATTTATTTATTTTTGCTGTTGTCATTTAATTATAAAAAAGTCTTATTTTTAAGTTGTACTGTTGTAAAAATAGATAATACACAATCTTCAAATCGACTCAAAATTACCAAAGATTGATGAAAAGTACATTGATAGTTTACTTCGAGCTGTTCGATGCTACAATAGTACACATGTATAGCTAATACGTGTTATATATTTGTTATTCATTCAAATTTATGAATTATTTATTTAATATTTGCATTTCATTAATATTAAAGTTATTTTCTTATTTCATTTTTATATTTATGTATTAGTAAAATTTTGTTACTCTTAAAATCGCTTTTTTACATTTAATATTAATTTTTCTAAATCACGCCCATAAATACTACTCTATTGTAATTATGTATATACATATATATGGAAAATTAGAAAATACGTAATTATTTTATCGTTTATTACAGCATTTATACACAAAATTAATTTTGGTTCGAAAAAAATCATTATGTTTACATTAAAACATATTGTTTTTCAATCAGCCACGTAAAAGGATTTAAAAACCTATTGAAAAATTATTGTTTTTCATTTGAGAATCATAATCAAAAAGAATTTTTAACTGCCAACTAATTTTTATTTAAACTTCCTTCTGGCGCACCGTGACTGGAGTGTCTATTCTTTTCAGTAATACACTTCCCACCATTAGTTCTTTGGAAGTGCTAGAATCGGTGCTGTATGAATCTTTTAACCCATTTAATGGTGTTGATAGGCCCATTTTCAAATTTTGATTAAGACTCAAGGAACCGTTTATCCACGAATCTGTTTTGTTAAAGCTCTGATCACTCATATTCTCTAATGCCACATGTGAATCTTTTAGAGATACATCTTTCGACACATTCATCCATCTTTTCCCGACGAAGTCTAAAATCTCCGTAGCACCACTGTTTGGAGCACTGGTGCTTTCTGATTTGATACTTGGCGTAAAACTTTCTCTTGCAGAAGACATTTCTACATTCCTTAGGCAAAAGTAACTGAGGATTGGCATCACAATCAAAAGAATATGAATATTTTTTCTTAAAAACCACATTTTATTTGCGAAAAAACCAATTCAATATTAAACTTTTTAAGAAGATAGTTAAAAGACGCTATCAAAATGGCGAAAGCTGTGGATGGTGGGTAGTAAACAGTATACATAATTTTTATCTAAATTTTAATAAATCGAATAATTATGAAAATAGAAATTTTCAAAATAAAAATAAAAATCCAATTCCTGATTCTACTACAAGAAATTTTAATTAAAGAAACAATTTTGCTCCACGTGGAAATTTTGAACAGAATAATTATCGTCAAACTAATTATCAAAATAGACAAAACTATAATAATGGATATGTTGAAAATGGTCGATATGTATCTAAATCTAATGAAAATAATCTAGAACAAAACAATCAACAAAGTGGAAATGTTCATGAAGTTGATTTAGATTTGGATCAATCAGTACCAAGTAGTACAACTAACTCGGAAAACTTGTAAACCTCGGGTCTGTAAAAACTAGAGTAATCGATGCAAGCCCGAGGTCTAGCGAAAAAGTTAATTGTGTAATTTAATGATTAAATATCTAATATTAAAAATTTAGAAAATGATAGTAAAAAACCTATAGATGATTCTGTGAATCAAAATGACGAAACTGATATTAAAAAGAAAAATAATAATAAATTACCGTTAGCAACAAGGAAAGAATTATTAAAAAGAGAGGATAATGGAATTGATTTCAATCTTGATAAATGTCCTTTAATTGAACTTTAGTAAGAGTTTAGAGTTAGTAAAAGTACGAGCATTAATAGAAACAGGAAGTAAAGTTACTTGTATTTCTGAAAGATTTTATCAAAATGATTTAGATAAACTTTATAAATGTAAAGTGCTGTCGGTAGTAGGAATTTATATTTTTGGAGCAGCAAGTGGAAAATCAGTTAAAATAAAACAACAGATTTATTTCAAATTTAGAATAAGTAATTCGAAAGGAATTTACACTGAGAAAATAAATTGACTAAATATAACCAATTTCTGATTAAATTTAGCAGAGAGAGGTTGTTGATCTAGCACCTGCAAAGCTCTTTGTTTATTATTAGCAGGTTAAATGCTACTGTTAACCTTGCAGTTTTGTTGTGATCGACGGTATCTTGGGTGTTTTGTTCAGAGTCCCTTAACCTATAAATTGGCTAGAGGCTTTTTTGCTCAGTGTATGTATTTTTAATTGTTCTAAAGTTGAATAAGGATTGCATTATTGGAATTGATTTATTAAAAAAAATTAAAAGTCAAGTTGATTTTAAAAACAATGAATTAATAGTTTATGATGGGAAAAAATGTCTTAAAATAAAATTAAATGATAAAGAAAATAAGAAAATGGATATTATAATTAAACATGATAATGAAGAAGTTTTTGAAAATCAAAAAGAATATTTTGAAATCGAAAAATGTAATCCTTGTGTAATAAAAGAAATTGGGACAGTTGAAGAGTATGAAAATATTTATTGTGGGTTTGATACGTCAAATGAAGAAATAGGTAATAATATAAATGAATGTACGTTATTAAATGATGAACAAAATGTAAGATTTTATGAACTTATTTCGCGTTATAGAAATGTTTTTTCTAAAAAACAGGCAGGATTTCAGTTTATGAACATAAATTAGAAATAGATGATAAAATACCATTTATAAAGAAATCATATCCATTACCTTTGCATGTTAGAGATACAGTTAATAATGAAATAGAAAAACTATTAGAATTAGGAATTATTAAACGATCAAATACTCCGTATATATGTCCACTTGTAACAGTGATAAAGAGAGATGGGACAATAAGACTTTGTTTGGACGCGAGAAAAATTAATGAAATTCTAATAAACGATTATGAAAGAGCAGAAACAACGGAAGTGTTATTTTAAAGGTGTTACGGTGTTAAAGTGATGTCATCTTTGGACTTAGTCAGTAGTTTCTAACAAATACCTTTAACAGAAAATTCAATGAAATATACAGGGTTTATTGTGGAAGGTAAATGTTATGTTTTTCAAGCAGTTCCATTTGGATTAAAAACTAGTACAAGTGCATTAGTGCGAGGTTTAGATCATGTTTTATGCGGATTGGGAAAATTTATAATTACTTTCATAGATGATATGCACGGTGGGGCTCGACGAAGTTCAACCCAAAGGTCTTATCACTAAAAGTTTTTTTACAAAAATTTGTTCAGTGATGAAGTTGGAAGATTTCAAGCCTATAATCAAAATAATCTGTCGAGGTTTTTTAAAATTAAATCGATTTTTGTCGATTTTTTAAAGGTTAACCACTCTTACTTCAATAAAAATTGAGGTACTTAAATTTTCTTTTTTTAGATCTTTTCTTCTACGTCCCGTGAGCAATTTTCTTTAGTTAAAGACTTTTGTTTGTTTTTAATCGGCGTTAAACTTAAGAAAAATCACCAAAAAACGTGTTTTTTGGTGATTTTTGTGTTTTTTCTTAAAACAAATGAAGAAAAATGGTTTTCTAATCAAAAGTGTTTTAAAGCACGTACTTTTACCTTCAAAATAAAAAAAAATTATTAAATTTGCTGCAACTGTTCTAAAGTTACAGCATTTTTAAACAGCAAAAACAAGGAGTCAAAGGTGTTTCTAGGAGAACAAGTACATGTAGGTACTTAAATACGCTACGGGGTGTAAATATTTTGATATATTGGAAAAGTTCGTTACAAATAAAGTAAAATAAAAAAAAATTCTTTCAGAAATCTGTTACTGTCTCACAGATATTCTTAAATGTATGTAAGTTTCCGCAAGTTTCTATTTACGAAATAATCTTTTGATTGTTTTTATAATCGGTAAATTATATATATTGAAAGAGCAAACTTTTTTATATTTTAATCAAATTGTAACAAAACATATAACATTCAGAACGGAAATTTTATTGTTTTCCAGACATTAAAACGAATGCAAACCGTTGAACTCATAAAGAGCTCGTAGAAGTCTTTGTGGATAATCGGGGTGGTTTTTCTGCACATTGTATTTTTTCCAGGTATTTTATTTATTATACACTTGTCTATTGGCAAATATGTCCTATTTTTAGGACATATTTTGACGGCAAATGAAACTAAACTAGATCCAGAGAAGATAAAAGGATAAAAAATATTTTTTACGAATGTGTAATATGAAGTTTTCCTAATTCATCTAAAGATTTTTATTTACAAGCAGATGCCACTGATATTGCTATTGGTTGCTATTCTCGTAAGGCTTTCCTATTACCAATATGAATCTGGTAAGGAAAGATCGTCAGATCCTGGGAATATCTGTGACGCTCGAATCTTGTCTGGAAAGTCTTATAAGGAAATATAGCAAGAGCCCCACAAGAATCCTACAATGACCTTTTGAAAACTCTTTTTTACTCTAAATGTTGCTTAATTATTATTGTAGGTTATTAAGTATAAAGTTTATTCATTATAAATATAATAAAATTACGATTTTAGGTTATTTAGTATTTAACTTATTCATTATAAATATAATAAAACTAAAATATTTTAAGCAAGTGTATAAGAGCCTATCTAGGATCTCATCTAGAGGGGCAGTTTTTAGTGTAAAGCACGAATTTTTTCCAAAACTGAACTAAATTGTAAAAATACTGGCTTTTTAAAGGTCAGCTTTCCTCTTATGCTAACATAGGTATGTATGTCTTTACGAAGATATATTGTATTATAGATAGTAAAAAATATATAGCATAAATTTAGAATTTAAAAACGAATCTTACAAATCAAAAAATTCTAAAACTGAAATGCCGTCAGTTAATTATAAAGCTGTATTGTTGAATTTAAAAAATCATTCTATATATGAGTGGTCATTGTCAACAAACACATTAAAGTATAATAATTAATTTTAAAAATTACAGGTTCTTAATAATATTTTCATTTTCTAAATCACATTAAATAATAGATACTAGTTTAAGCTGAGAATTAAAGAAATTACACCATTGTAAAAGGTTTATGATAATACTTTATTTAAATCTTTTAACAAAAATTTTTTATACATGCTCTCATTATTTAAATGCTATATTACTTTAATATACGTTACGAAAAAAATTTAATCTACAGTTAAAAAGAACGAATATTTAAGTCCCAATTTTTTTTATCTTAAAAAATTATAACTGATTCCAAGATTTATCCTGTCTGTTCCGTATCTTTTCCTGCTTTATCTTCTGAATCGTTCTTATTTTTGTGATTGGTACGTACCCCATCCCAGTCTTTTGCGTTGGGTAAAACAGAGCTTAGTTCTTTTAAAAAGGTTTTCTCTGTCAATTGAGTATTTCCTTCAGTGTGGTTGGAAGTGATCACAGCTTAAAAAATAGTCAATTTTAATATTATGCCTGAAAACGTAGCAAATACAATAGGTTGAAATTTCTCTTACAAAGAAGACAAGAATATAAGACAGTTTCTTTGAAAATTCTTTTTTCCTCAGTCTTTTTTGATGTTATAAACTGAAGAGCAACGTATTTTGAAAGTAATTTTTTTAATATGTTTGTTATGCTTTTTCTAACATTAAACTTCGGATCAAAATAAATCGTTAAGGCTGATGGCTAAAAAAACAACGTTTATCGTTATAAATAAAAATGTTATTTATTATTATTCATCATGTATATTTAAATAAAAACTGTATTGTAATATTAATTACGAATTTTCGCCTGAAATCAACATCTTTAAATTTTTCTTCCAAACTCATCAAATTCTTTTAAATTTTCAATTGGCAGCTTTAAGTTGTTCTCTTCAATAAATTAGCACGTTTCAGGAATTGGTATACATAATTTTTTATATAAATTATCTATTTAAAGTCCCTGAACAATCTGCTCTTTTCTGATTTCTGATACAATTGCTTGTGTTTTTACAACTGCGTCTAATAGTTTATCTAAGAAAAATAAATTTACAAAAAGTTAGAATTTTTTCAGCTACATTAGTTTTATGCAGTAAATTATTTTTTAATTAAGGTTAAATTAGATTTAAATAAAACTATTGAAATTTCATTGAAGAAGAGAAAGTTAAAAGGAGGGAGGTTATGGTTAATTCGGTGTAAAAAAGGTACATTTTTTAATAATTTTTTTCGGGGATACAGAGTGTTAATTTATTCATTTAATTTCCACAAATTAATACAATATTAAAAGAAGCTTTTACTACAAGAAAAAAATTTTTTTTACTGAAAATCATCAATTTTAAGATTATTAAGTGAGTGACAGAAATTCCTGGAGACGCCTAAAAAAATGGTTTTCAAATGTTCAACATAACTCGGAACAGAATCATCTAAAACATGAAAATAAAAATTCCTCTGTTAAAAGAGATGTTTCTCGAGGTAACTACAGGAAGATTTTTTTCGATTTTTCGTAGCACTTAAAACCCAAAAGTAATTTTTCAAATGCTACGAAAAATCGAAAAAAAATCCTTCCGTACTTACCTCAAGAAACAA
The DNA here is from genome assembly GCA_037103525.1 of Ganaspis brasiliensis. Lineage (NCBI taxonomy): Eukaryota > Metazoa > Arthropoda > Insecta > Hymenoptera > Figitidae > Ganaspis > Ganaspis brasiliensis. The sequence goes on along the minus strand of JAZKLR010000041.1, from coordinate 683,852 downwards.
CTCTTTTAAAAAAAGTATTTTGATTTAATGTTTTAAGTGATTCCATTGCGAGTTTTGCTGAACACCGCAAAGCCATGTTCTTTAGGCAACTTCAAAGATGCACTGTCACCTGCATAATTTTGAAATTTCTCAGTGAAAATGTAGTAAAAGATTCTTTAAATATTGTATTAACATGTGAAAATTGAGTGAATAAATTAACACACTCTGTTTACTCGAAAAAAATTGTTAAAAGTTGTGCCTTTTTACACCAAATTAACCACAACCCTCCCCCGCCCTTAATAAAACTATGCATAAAAATTTATAATGGTATTTTTATAGTAACTAAATTAGTGATATAATTAAATTATATTGATTATTTTTAATTGAATTCACCAAGCGTTATTTTTTCTGTTAAATTTTGGTTTCCCAAATGGGCGCTATCTAGAACTTGTGGGTTTAATGGAGGCGTTTTTTGAGATGAAGCTTTATGCGTAAAATCTAAAAATAAAGTAATTTATGTGTAAAGATATTTACATTATATTCAAGAAAAAACTTAATTTATTTAGATTAAATTAATTTAAATCATTTGATTCACTTTATAAATTACATAAATTGAAAATAATATTTAATAAGCTTCTTTTGTTTTTTTATTCATTATTTTGAAACTGTATCTCTTACCAGAGTTATGCATGAGCGGATTAGGTTGCTCTGCAGTATTTTTTATTCTTTTACTTCAGTTAATATTTTCGATGTTTCGAATCTCTAAAATCATACGAGTTTTTATCAATGTATTAATATTAAAATAAACTTATTAATAAGTTGTAAATAAATCTGAAATATTTTATTTGCATAATTTATTTTGCTATCCGACCTGTTATTCCCGCCCGTGTATCAAACTATGTATTTTGTCCGGTTGCACGATAGCATTTAAACGGAGTAATATTTCAAATGAAGAGTACAGAATGTCACGTTTATCGTGCATGTAGGACAAATAAGATGTTTCAATTATTATTAAAATCAAAGTTAAAATTATAAATTAAAATCATAGTACTTGGTTGAGCAGTTTTTTTTTGCAATTCTTTCTTTTCCTCAATTATTTGATTACCTGAATCTACGCCGATACCTTTTTCTAAATTAAAATGATCCACACTGTGTTTTTTACTGCTAAGTGTTTAAAAAGCATTGAAAGAATTTTCAGTAACATTTTGACTGACTGAAATATAAATACTAATTCAATTAAATATTACAGTTCCACTACTAAAATACTAGTCATTAAAGCATTTTTATACTTATTGACACACCAAATGATTTTTAAAATAAGTATCTAAGAAATTTCATTAAAATACACTTTTTCTAAATTGAATTTTATACTAAAATATTGTTTTCTGTCAAAACTATTTAAAAAAATGGTAAAAATAGAGTTCAAAAATGTTAATATTACATGTTATTTAACTTTCTTGTAACATAAAGAATTAAAAATTATTACTTAAAGAATCAGCAGGTTTTTTGTTACGCATTTGTTTCTGATTACAAAAATCAGATTCATTAAACCTTTTATCCGTTTCTTCATCAGATGAATAAATGTTATTAAAAAATGGGCCTAGAAAAATAAATTAAATTTTTTTCTCTAAATCAATTATTTGAATAAAGACAGTCTCTATTCAAAAGTTGAAAAATTAAAAGTTGTAAAATAAATAAATTAATTAAAATTAGCACTTGGATAAACAACTTCCTTAGAAATTTCCCGCTTTTTATTAATTTTATGATTTTCAAAGTCGTCTCTGGTGTCTTCATTGTTAGCTACTGGAAAATCGTTATAAGATGTAGCTATAAAAATATTTTAAAGATGATAAGTATATAATTAACAATTTGATTGAAGAAAAATTAGATTTCATTTATTACTTGTTTTTGAAAGAATGTTCGAGATATCAGAAGCGGTTATTCCATTTAAATCTTCAATTGGTTCATCCATTGTTGGAACGTAAAAAATGTCGGATTTGTCATTGTTGATTTTATATTGGTCTTCTCAAATTACAGATGTGATTTCTGCTGCCTTTTCTTCTAGTGTATATTCATCCGCTCTAGAATATGCATATTCTTCTGTTAAAAGCTTTTTCACTCTTTTTAAAGCTTCTTCATAGCTTTCTAAAAGGAAAATTAAATTACTACACAAATATACTTTTATTATTTAATATTTAAAAAATTGGTTTAAATAACGTAATTTATTTAAAATTTACTTGGTAATAACATAATTAAAATAGTATTTTTATTACTAACATGAATTAACATAATTAGAAATATTTTTTTAAGTATTATAAATTTTTATAAAATTAAATTTTAATTATTGGCGATTCAAACAGCTAAAGCTGCGCCCCTATCGGCCGACTTTGAACTAATATTGGTGTGACTCTCTGCGTGAAATTCCATGTGTTTTGTGTTTTGGCAGTGTTTTTATGTTTATTATTTTGATTTTTAGAACATGTGTAATATTTTAATATAAATAATTTTACAACCACCGAATAAATATCTAAATAAAATTACAAATCAACATAAATTTTCGCGGAAAAAGGAAAAAAGAGACCAACACAATTGTTGCTTTTCCACAGTGCTCGGTGTTAAAAAAAATAGAGAAAATCCTTTTAACCAAATTCTAATTGATCTTTCAAGATGCCAATAATAGGAATAAAAACGATAAAAGCTTAAATGATAATGTATGAGTTTGCAATAATATTTGAAACCCAAGGATTAAAATCACGACACGTAAGTCTGTATTGATATTTTTTGGTTATATTTCTAAGGTTGTTCTTTTTGTTTTTTTGCAGTTAATTTATAATTGGAATTCTAAATCTTATTCATCTTTAACAAATAAGCAGTAAATAAAAAAACATTATTAGAAACGTGTAGTATAAGACATAACCAAAAAATATCACAATATCACATAACTTGCGAGCCTTGCAAGTCGTGATTTTAATCCTTGGGTTTAAAATATTATTGCAAACTCATACATAATCATTTAAGCTTTTATCGTTTTTATTCCTATTATTGGTGTCTTGAAAGATCAATTAGAATTTGGTACAAATGATTTTCTCTATTTTTTAACACAGAGCACTGTAGAAACGCAGCAATTGTGTCGGTCTCTTTTTTCCTTTTTCCACAAAAATTTATGTTCATTTGTAATTTTATTTAGATATTTATTCGGTGGTTGTAAAAGTATTTATAATACCCGGTTGTAAATCCGTGTACAAGATCATCTACTGAACTTGTACATGATTCTGGATAAAATCATGCACAGGTGCATTGACTTGCTTTCTGCATGAACTTGCGAATGGTCAACACATGAATTTGGAACAACGAACGTGCAAAGGAACATGCACATGTTCATGAACGCTTATAAAGACAAATAATTTATGTGCATGAACATGCACACGAACATGCACATGAATCTGTACACGAAAATGGATAATTATTTAGTAAACTTTAAACGTTGCGCATTAGTTATCTATGGGAGTGAAGGCTGCGCAGTAGATTTTAATGGTTATAAAAGGTAGAGGACCACTATAAAACAAGTAACATTTGTTAATAATATTTAAAGTATAGAAAATTATGTGCATGAACATTCGCACGTTCATGCACATGTTCTTGTATCAGATTTTATTGTGCGTGCATGAAAGTGGGTTGAAGAACGTAACGTTAAAAAATTAACGAAATTTTTTTTTTTTTTTTTAGTTTTTTTGGATAAAAAAAAATTAAAAATAAAAAAAAACATTAACACGATGAAAAATTAGTCAGAAAATGCTTTTAATCTACAAAAACCGCATTTTTCGCGTTTTCCAAATATTAACAGTTAAATTTCCCACAAAAAAATCGATTTTCGCCACTTGACCCTAATGGCACTTTAAAGGACTTGAAAAAAGGTACCAATAAAAAAATTAAAATTAAAAATCGACTTTTCGGAAGAGGGTCGTAGAGACGAAAAACCGCATTTTTCGTGATTTCTTGACATTAACGATTAAATTTTCCACAGAAAAATCGATTTTCGCCACTTGACTCTAAAGGCACTTTAAAGGACTTAAAAAAAGGTACCCATAAAAAAAATAAAATTAAAAATCGACTTTTCGGAAGGGGGTCGTAGAGACGAAAAACCGCATTTTTTGACATTAACGATTAAATTTCCCACAGAAAAATCGATTTTCGCCACTTGACTCTAATGGCACTTTAAAGAACTTAAAAAAAGGTACCCATAAAAAAAAATAAAATTAAAAATCGACTTTCCGGAAGGGGGTCGTAGAGACGAAAAACCGCATTTTTCGTGATTTCTTGACATTAACGATTAAATTTCCCACAGAAAAATCGATTTTCGCCACTTGACTCTAATGGCACTTTAAAGGACTTAAAAAAAGGTACCCATAAAAAAAATAAAATTAAAAATCGACTTTTCGGAAGGGGGTCGTAGAGACGAAAAACCGCATTTTTTGACATTAACGATTAAATTTCCCACAGAAAAATCGATTTTCGCCACTTGCCCCTAATGGTACTTTAAAGGAATTAAAAAAAGGTACCAATAAAAAAAATAAAATTAAAAATCGACTTTTCGGAAGGGGGTCGTAGAGACGAAAAACCGCATTTTTCGTGATTTCTTGACATTAACGATTAAAATTTTCACAGAAAAATCGATTTTCGCCACTTGACTCTAATGGCACTTTAAAGGACTTAAAAAAAAGTACCAATAAAAGAAATAAAATTAAAAATCGACTTTTCGGAAGGGGGTCGTAGAGACGAAAAACCGCATTTTTCGTGATTTCTTGACATTAACGATTAAATTTTTCACAGAAAAATCGATTTTCGCCACTTGACTCTAATGGCACTTTAAAGGACTTAAAAAAAGGTACCAATAAAAAAAATAAAATTAAAAATCGACTTTTCGGAAGGGGGTCGTAGAGACGAAAAACCGCATTTGTCGTGATTTCTTGACATTAACGATTAAATTTTTCACAGAAAAATCGATTTTCGCCACTTGACTCTAATGGTACTTTAAAGGACTTAAAAAAAGGTACCAATAAAAAAAATAAAATTAAAAATCGACTTTTCGGAAGGGGGTCGTAGAGACGAAAAACCGCATTTTTCGTGATTTCTTGACATTAACGATTAAATTTTTCACAGAAAAATCGATTTTCGCCACTTGACTCTAATGGCACTTTAAAGGACTTAAAAAAAAGTACCAATAAAAGAAATAAAATTAAAAATCGACTTTTCGGAAGGGGGTCGTAGAGACGAAAAACCGCATTTTTCGTGATTTCTTGACATTAACGATTAAATTTTTCACAGAAAAATCGATTTTCGCCACTTGACTCTAATGGCACTTTAAAGGACTTAAAAAAAGGTACCAATAAAAAAAATAAAATTAAAAATCGACTTTTCGGAAGGGGGTCGTAGAGACGAAAAACCGCATTTGTCGTGATTTCTTGACATTAACGATTAAATTTTTCACAGAAAAATCGATTTTTGCCACTTGACTCTAATGGCACTTTAAAGGACTTAAAAAAAAGTACCAATAAAAAAAATAAAATTAAAAATCGACTTTTCGGAAGGGGGTCGTAGAGACGAAAAACCGCATTTTTCGTGATTTCTTGACATTAACGATTAAATTTTTCACAGAAAAATCGATTTTCGCCACTTGACTCTAATGGCACTTTAAAGGACTTAAAAAAAGGTACCAATAAAAAAAATAAAATTAAAAATCGACTTTTCGGAAGGGGGTCGTAGAGACGAAAAACCGCATTTTTCGTGATTTCTTGACATTAACGATTAAATTTCCCACAAAAAAATCGATTTTCGCCACTTGACCCTAATGGCACTTTAAAGGACTTGAAAAAAGGTACCAATAAAAAAATTAAAATTAAAAATCGACTTTTCGGAAGAGGGTCGTAGAGACGAAAAACCGCATTTTTCGTGATTTCTTGACATTAACGATTAAATTTTCCACAGAAAAATCGATTTTCGCCACTTGACTCTAATGGCACTTTAAAGGACTTAAAAAAAGCTACCCATAAAAAAAATAAAATGAAAAATCGACTTTTCGGAAGGGGGTCGTAGAGACGAAAAACCGCATTTTTCGTGATTTCTTGACATTAACGATTAAATTTTCCACAGAAAAATCGATTTTCGCCACTTGACTCTAATGGCACTTTAAAGGACTTAAAAAAAGGTACCCATTAAAAAAATAAAATTAAAAATCGACTTTTCGGAAGGGGGTCGTAGAGACGAAAAACCGCATTTTTTGACATTAACGATTAAATTTCCCACGGAAAAATCGATTTTCGCCACTTGCCCCTAATGGTACTTTAAAGGAATTAAAAAAAGGTACCAATAAAAAAAATAAAATTAAAAATCGACTTTTCGGAAGGGGGTCGTAGAGACGAAAAACCGCATTTTTCGTGATTTCTTGACATTAACGATTAAATTTTCCACAGAAAAATCGATTTTCGCCACTTGACTCTAATGGCACTTTAAAGGACTTAAAAAAAGGTACCAATAAAAAAAATAAAATTAAAAATCGACTTTTCGGAAGGGGGTCGTAGAGACGAAAAACCGCATTTTTCGTGACTTCTTGACATTAACGATTAAATTTTCCACAGAAAAATCGATTTTCGCCACTTGACTCTAATGGCACTTTAAAGGACTTAAAAAAGGTACCAATAAAAAAAATAAAATTAAAAATCGACTTTTCGGAAGGGGGTCGTAGAGACGAAAAACCGCATTTTTCGTGATTTCTTGACATTAACGATTAAATTTTCCACAGAAAAATCGATTTTCGCCACTTAACTCTAATGGCACTTTAAAGGACTTAAAAAAAGCTACCCATAAAAAAAATAAAATGAAAAATCGACTTTTCGGAAGGGGGTCGTAGAGACGAAAAACCGCATTTTTCGTGATTTCTTGACATTAACGATTAAATTTTTCACAGAAAAATCGATTTTCGCCACTTGACTCTAATGGCACTTTAAAGGACTTAAAAAAAGGTACCAATAAAAAAAATAAAATTAAAAATCGACTTTTCGGAAGGGGGTCGTAGAGACGAAAAACCGCATTTTTCGTGATTTCTTGACATTAACGATGAAATTTTTCACAGAAAAATCGATTTTCGCCACTTGACTCTAATGGCACTTTAAAGGACTTAAAAAAAGGTACCAATAAAAAAAATAAAATTAAAAATCGACTTTTCGGAAGGGGGTCGTAGAGACGAAAAACCGCATTTTTCGTGATTTCTTGACATTAACGATTAAATTTTCCACAGAAAAATCGATTTTCGCCACTTGACTCTAATGGCACTTTAAAGGACTTAAAAAAAGGTACCCATTAAAAAAATAAAATTAAAAATCGACTTTTCGGAAGGGGGTCGTAGAGACGAAAAACCGCATTTTTTGACATTAACGATTAAATTTCCCACAGAAAAATCGATTTTCGCCACTTGCCCCTAATGGTACTTTAAAGGAATTAAAAAAAGGTACCAATAAAAAAAATAAAATTAAAAATCGACTTTTCGGAAGGGGGTCGTAGAGACGAAAAACCGCATTTTTCGTGATTTCTTGACATTAACGATTAAATTTTCCACAGAAAAATCGATTTTCGCCACTTGACTCTAATGGCACTTTAAAGGACTTAAAAAAAGGTACCAATAAAAAAAATAAAATTAAAAATCGACTTTTCGGAAGGGGGTCGTAGAGACGAAAAACCGCATTTTTCGTGACTTCTTGACATTAACGATTAAATTTTCCACAGAAAAATCGATTTTCGCCACTTGACTCTAATGGCACTTTAAAGGACTTAAAAAAGGTACCAATAAAAAAAATAAAATTAAAAATCGACTTTTCGGAAGGGGGTCGTAGAGACGAAAAACCGCATTTTTCGTGATTTCTTGACATTAACGATTAAATTTTCCACAGAAAAATCGATTTTCGCCACTTAACTCTAATGGCACTTTAAAGGACTTAAAAAAAGCTACCCATAAAAAAAATAAAATGAAAAATCGACTTTTCGGAAGGGGGTCGTAGAGACGAAAAACCGCATTTTTCGTGATTTCTTGACATTAACGATTAAATTTTTCACAGAAAAATCGATTTTCGCCACTTGACTCTAATGGCACTTTAAAGGACTTAAAAAAAGGTACCAATAAAAAAAATAAAATTAAAAATCGACTTTTCGGAAGGGGGTCGTAGAGACGAAAAACCGCATTTTTCGTGATTTCTTGACATTAACGATGAAATTTTTCACAGAAAAATCGATTTTCGCCACTTGACTCTAATGGCACTTTAAAGGACTTAAAAAAAGGTACCAATAAAAAAAATAAAATTAAAAATCGACTTTTCGGAAGGGGGTCGTAGAGACGAAAAACCGCACTTTTCGTGATTTCTTGACATTAACGATTAAATTTCCCACAAAAAAATCGATTTTCGCCACTTGACCCTAATGGCACTTCAAAGGACTTGAAAAAAGGTACCAATAAAAAAATTAAAATTAAAAATCGACTTTTCGGAAGAGGGTCGTAGAGACGAAAAACCGCATTTTTCGTGATTTCTTGACATTAACGATTAAATTTTCCACAGAAAAATCGATTTTCGCCACTTGACTCTAATGGCACTTTAAAGGACTTAAAAAAAGGTACCCATAAAAAAAATAAAATTAAAAATCGACTTTTCGGAAGGGGGTCGTAGAGACGAAAAACCGCATTTTTTGACATTAACGATTAAATTTCCCACAGAAAAATTGATTTTCGCCACTTGCCCCTAATGGTACTTTAAAGGACTTAAAAAAAGGTACCCATAAAAAAAAAAAATTAAAAATCGACTTTCCGGAAGGGGGTCGTAGAGACGAAAAACCGCATTTTTCGTGATTTCTTGACATTAACGATTAAATTTCCCACAGAAAAATCGATTTTCGCCACTTGACTCTAATGGCACTTTAAAGGACTTAAAAAAAGGTACCCATAAAAAAAATAAAATTAAAAATCGACTTTTCGGAAGGGGGTCGTAGAGACGAAAAACCGCATTTTTTGACATTAACGATTAAATTTCCCACAGAAAAATTGATTTTCGCCACTTGCCCCTAATGGTACTTTAAAGGACTTAAAAAAAGGTACCCATAAAAAAAAAAAAATTAAAAATCGACTTTCCGGAAGGGGGTCGTAGAGACGAAAAACCGCATTTTTCGTGATTTCTTGACATTAACGATTAAATTTCCCACAGAAAAATCGATTTTCGCCACTTGACTCTAATGGCACTTTAAAGGACTTAAAAAAAGCTACCCATAAAAAAAATAAAATGAAAAATCGACTTTTCGGAAGGGGGTCGTAGAGACGAAAAACCGCATTTTTCGTGATTTCTTGACATTAACGATTAAATTTTCCACAGAAAAATCGATTTTCGCCACTTGACTCTAATGGCACTTTAAAGGACTTAAAAAAAGGTACCCATTAAAAAAATAAAATTAAAAATCGACTTTTCGGAAGGGGGTCGTAGAGACGAAAAACCGCATTTTTTGACATTAACGATTAAATTTCCCACAGAAAAATCGATTTTCGCCACTTGCCCCTAATGGTACTTTAAAGGAATTAAAAAAAGGTACCAATAAAAAAAATAAAATTAAAAATCGACTTTTCGGAAGGGGGTCGTAGAGACGAAAAACCGCATTTTTCGTGATTTCTTGACATTAACGATTAAATTTTCCACAGAAAAATCGATTTTCGCCACTTGACTCTAATGGCACTTTAAAGGACTTAAAAAAAGGTACCAATAAAAAAAATAAAATTAAAAATCGACTTTTCGGAAGGGGGTCGTAGAGACGAAAAACCGCATTTTTTGACATTAACGATTAAATTTTCCACAGAAAAATCGATTTTCGCCACTTGACTCTAATGGCACTTTAAAGGACTTAAAAAAGGTACCAATAAAAAAAATAAAATTAAAAATCGACTTTTCGGAAGGGGGTCGTAGAGACGAAAAACCGCATTTTTCGTGATTTCTTGACATTAACGATTAAATTTTCCACAGAAAAATCGATTTTCGCCACTTAACTCTAATGGCACTTTAAAGGACTTAAAAAAAGCTACCCATAAAAAAAATAAAATGAAAAATCGACTTTTCGGAAGGGGGTCGTAGAGACGAAAAACCGCATTTTTCGTGATTTCTTGACATTAACGATTAAATTTTCCACAGAAAAATCGATTTTCGCCACTTGACTCTAATGGCACTTTAAAGGACTTAAAAAAAGGTACCCATAAAAAAAATAAAATTAAAAATCGACTTTTCGGAAGGGGGTCGTAGAGACGAAAAACCGCATTTTTCGTGATTTCTTGACATTAACGATTAAATTTTTCACAGAAAAATCGATTTTCGCCACTTGACTCTAATGGTACTTTAAAGGACTTAAAAAAAGGTACCAATAAAAAAAATAAAATTAAAAATCGACTTTTCGGAAGGGGGTCGTAGAGACGAAAAACCGCATTTTTCGTGATTTCTTGACATTAACGATTAAATTTTTCACAGAAAAATCGATTTTCGCCACTTGACTCTAATGGCACTTTAAAGGACTTAAAAAAAAGTACCAATAAAAGAAATAAAATTAAAAATCGACTTTTCGGAAGGGGGTCGTAGAGACGAAAAACCGCATTTTTCGTGATTTCTTGACATTAACGATTAAATTTTTCACAGAAAAATCGATTTTCGCCACTTGACTCTAATGGCACTTTAAAGGACTTAAAAAAAGGTACCAATAAAAAAAATAAAATTAAAAATCGACTTTTCGGAAGGGGGTCGTAGAGACGAAAAACCGCATTTTTCGTGATTTCTTGACATTAACGATTAAATTTTTCACAGAAAAATCGATTTTCGCCACTTAACTCTAATGGCACTTTAAAGGACTTAAAAAAAGCTACCCATAAAAAAAATAAAATGAAAAATCGACTTTTCGGAAGGGGGTCGTAGAGACGAAAAACCGCATTTTTCGTGATTTCTTGACATTAACGATTAAATTTTCCACAGAAAAATCGATTTTCGCCACTTGACTCTAATGGCACTTTAAAGGACTTAAAAAAAGGTACCCATAAAAAAAATAAAATTAAAAATCGACTTTTCGGAAGGGGGTCGTAGAGACGAAAAACCGCATTTTTCGTGATTTCTTGACATTAACGATTAAATTTTTCACAGAAAAATCGATTTTCGCCACTTGACTCTAATGGTACTTTAAAGGACTTAAAAAAAGGTACCAATAAAAAAAATAAAATTAAAAATCGACTTTTCGGAAGGGGGTCGTAGAGACGAAAAACCGCATTTTTCGTGATTTCTTGACATTAACGATTAAATTTTTCACAGAAAAATCGATTTTCGCCACTTGACTCTAATGGCACTTTAAAGGACTTAAAAAAAAGTACCAATAAAAGAAATAAAATTAAAAATCGACTTTTCGGAAGGGGGTCGTAGAGACGAAAAACCGCATTTTTCGTGATTTCTTGACATTAACGATTAAATTTTTCACAGAAAAATCGATTTTCGCCACTTGACTCTAATGGCACTTTAAAGGACTTAAAAAAAGGTACCAATAAAAAAAATAAAATTAAAAATCGACTTTTCGGAAGGGGGTCGTAGAGACGAAAAACCGCATTTGTCGTGATTTCTTGACATTAACGATTAAATTTTTCACAGAAAAATCGATTTTCGCCACTTGACTCTAATGGCACTTTAAAGGACTTAAAAAAAGGTACCAATAAAAAAAATAAAATTAAAAATCGACTTTTCGGAAGGAGGTCGTAGAGACGAAAAACCGCATTTTTCGTGATTTCTTGACATTAACGATTAAATTTTTCACAGAAAAATCGATTTTCGCCACTTGACTCTAATGGCACTTTAAAGGACTTAAAAAAAGGTACCAATAAAAAAAATAAAATTAAAAATCGACTTTTCGGAAGGGGGTCGTAGAGACGAAAAACCGCATTTTTCGTGATTTCTTGACATTAACGATTAAATTTTCCACAGAAAAATCGATTTTCGCCACTTGACTCTAATGGTACTTTAAAGGAATTAAAAAAAGGTACCAATAAAAAAAATAAAATTAAAAATCGACTTTTCGGAAGGGGGTCGTAGAGACGAAAAACCGCATTTTTCGTGATTTCTTGACATTAACGATTAAATTTTCCACAGAAAAATCGATTTTCGCCACTTGACTCTAATGGCACTTTAAAGGACTTAAAAAAAGGTACCAATAAAAAAAATAAAATTAAAAATCGACTTTTCGGAAGGGGGTCGTAGAGACGAAAAACCGCATTTTTCGTGACTTCTTGACATTAACGATTAAATTTTCCACAGAAAAATCGATTTTCGCCACTTGCCCCTAATGGTACTTTAAAGGAATTAAAAAAAGGTACCAATAAAAAAAATAAAATTAAAAATCGACTTTTCGGAAGGGGGTCGTAGAGACGAAAAACCGCATTTTTCGTGATTTCTTGACATTAACGATTAAATTTTCCACAGAAAAATCGATTTTCGCCACTTGACTCTAATGGCACTTTAAAGAACTTAAAAAAAGGTACCAATAAAAAAAATAAAATTAAAAATCGACTTTTCGGAAGGGGGTCGTAGAGACGAAAAACCGAATTTTTCGTGACTTCTTGACATTAACGATTAAATTTTCCACAGAAAAATCGATTTTCGCCACTTGACTCTAATGGTACTTTAAAGGAATTAAAAAAAGGTACCAATAAAAAAAATAAAATTAAAAATCGACTTTTCGGAAGGGGGTCGTAGAGACGAAAAACCGCATTTTTCGTGATTTCTTGACATTAACGATTAAATTTTCCACAGAAAAATCGATTTTCGCCACTTGACTCTAATGGCACTTTAAAGGACTTAAAAAAAGCTACCCATAAAAAAAATAAAATTAAAAATCGACTTTTCGGAAGGGGGTCGTAGAGACGAAAAACCGCATTTTTCGTGACTTCTTGACATTAACGATTAAATTTTCCACAGAAAAATCGATTTTCGCCACTTGACTCTAATGGCACTTTAAAGGACTTAAAAAAAGGTACCCATAAAAAAAATAAAATTAAAAATCGACTTTTCGGAAGGGGGTCGTAGAGACGAAAAACCGCATTTTTCGTGATTTCTTGACATTAACTATTAAATTTTTCACAGAAAAATCGATTTTCGCCACTTGACTCTAATGGTACTCTAAAGGACTTAAAAAAAGCTACCCATAAAAAAAATAAAATGAAAAATCGACTTTTCGGAAGGGGGTCGTAGAGACGAAAAACCGCATTTTTCGTGATTTCTTGACATTAACGATTAAATTTTCCACAGAAAAATCGATTTTCGCCACTTGACTCTAATGGCACTTTAAAGGACTTAAAAAAAGGTACCCATAAAAAAAATAAAATTAAAAATCGACTTTTCGGAAGTGGGTCGTAGAGACGAAAAACCGCATTTGTCGTGATTTCTTGACATTAACGATTAAATTTTTCACAGAAAAATCGATTTTTGCCACTTGACTCTAATGGCACTTTAAAGGACTTAAAAAAAAGTACCAATAAAAAAAATAAAATTAAAAATCGACTTTTCGGAAGGGGGTCGTAGAGACGAAAAACCGCATTTTTCGTGATTTCTTGACATTAACGATTAAATTTTTCACAGAAAAATCGATTTTCGCCACTTGACTCTAATGGCACTTTAAAGGACTTAAAAAAAGGTACCAATAAAAAAAATAAAATTAAAAATCGACTTTTCGGAAGGGGGTCGTAGAGACGAAAAACCGCATTTTTCGTGATTTCTTGACATTAACGATTAAATTTCCCACAAAAAAATCGATTTTCGCCACTTGACCCTAATGGCACTTTAAAGGACTTGAAAAAAGGTACCAATAAAAAAATTAAAATTAAAAATCGACTTTTCGGAAGAGGGTCGTAGAGACGAAAAACCGCATTTTTCGTGATTTCTTGACATTAACGATTAAATTTTCCACAGAAAAATCGATTTTCGCCACTTGACTCTAATGGCACTTTAAAGGACTTAAAAAAAGGTACCCATAAAAAAAATAAAATTAAAAATCGACTTTTCGGAAGGGGGTCGTAGAGACGAAAAACCGCATTTTTTGACATTAACGATTAAATTTCCCACAGAAAAATTGATTTTCGCCACTTGCCCCTAATGGTACTTTAAAGGACTTAAAAAAAGGTACCCATAAAAAAAAAAAAATTAAAAATCGACTTTCCGGAAGGGGGTCGTAGAGACGAAAAACCGCATTTTTCGTGATTTCTTGACATTAACGATTAAATTTTTCACAGAAAAATCGATTTTCGCCACTTGACTCTAATGGCACTTTAAAGGACTTAAAAAAAGGTACCAATAAAAAAAATAAAATTAAAAATCGACTTTTCGGAAGGGGGTCGTAGAGACGAAAAACCGCATTTTTTGACATTAACGATTAAATTTCCCACAGAAAAATCGATTTTCGCCACTTGCCCCTAATGGTACTTTAAAGGAATTAAAAAAAGGTACCAATAAAAAAAATAAAATTAAAAATCGACTTTTCGGAAGGGGGTCGTAGAGACGAAAAACCGCATTTTTCGTGATTTCTTGACATTAACGATTAAATTTTCCACAGAAAAATCGATTTTCGCCACTTGACTCTAATGGTACTTTAAAGGACTTAAAAAAAGGAACCAATAAAAAAAATAAAATTAAAAATCGACTTTTCGGAAGGGGGTCGTAGAGACGAAAAACCGCATTTTTCGTGATTTCTTGACATTAACGATTAAATTTTTCACAGAAAAATTGATTTTCGCCACTTGACTCTAATGGCACTTTAAAGGACTTAAAAAAAGGTACCCATAAAAAAAATAAAATTAAAAATCGACTTTTCGGAAGGGGGTCGTAGAAACGAAAAACCGCATTTTTTGACACTAACGATTAAATTTTCCACAGAAAAATCGATTTTCGCCACTTGACTCTATTGGCACTTTAAAGGACTTAAAAAAAGGTACCAATAAAAAAAATAAAATTAAAAATCGACTTTTCGGAAGGGGGTCGTAGAGACGAAAAAACGCATTTTTCGTGATTTCTTGACATTAACGATTAAATTTTCCACAGAAAAATCGATTTTCGCCACTTGACTCTAATGGCACTTTAAAGGACTTAAAAAAAGGTACCAATAAAAAAAATAAAATTAAAAATCGACTTTTCGGAAGGGGGTCGTAGAGACGAAAAACCGCATTTTTCGTGATTTCTTGACATTAACGATTAAATTTTCCACAGAAAAATCGATTTTCGCCACTTGACTCTAATAGCACTTTAAAGGACTTAAAAAAAGGTACCCATAAAAAAAATAAAATTAAAAATCGACTTTTCGGAAGGGGGTCGTAGAGACGAAAAACCGCATTTTTCGTGATTTCTTGACATTAACGATTAAATTTTCCACAGAAAAATCGATTTTCGCCACTTGACTCTAATGGCACTTTAAAGGACTTAAAAAAAGGTACCCATAAAAAAAATAAAATTAAAAATCGACTTTTCGGAAGGGGGTCGTAGAGACGAAAAACCGCATTTTTTGACATTAACGATTAAATTTCCCACAGAAAAATCGATTTTCGCCACTTGCCCCTAATGGTACTTTAAAGGAATTAAAAAAAGGTACCAATAAAAAAATTAAATTAAAAATCGACTTTTCGGAAGGGGGTCGTAGAGACGAAAAACCGCATTTTTCGTGATTTCTTGACATTAACGATTAAATTTTCCACAGAAAAATCGATTTTCGCCACTTGACTCTAATGGTACTTTAAAGGACTTAAAAAAAGGTACCAATAAAAAAAATAAAATTAAAAATCGACTTTTCGGAAGGGGGTCGTAGAGACGAAAAACCGCATTTTTCGTGATTTCTTGACATTAACGATTAAATTTTTCACAGAAAAATCGATTTTCGCCACTTGACTCTAATGGCAGTTTAAAGGACTTAAAAAAAGGTACCAATAAAAAAAATAAAATTAAAAATCGACTTTTCGGAAGGGGGTCGTAAAGACGAAAAACCGCATTTTTCGTAATTTCTTGACATTAACGATTAAATTTTTCACAGAAAAATCGATTTTCGCCACTTGACTCTAATGGCACTTTAAAGGACTTAAAAAAAGGTACCAATAAAAAAAATAAAATTAAAAATCGACTTTTCGGAAGGGGGTCGTAGAGACGAAAAACAGCATTTTTCGTGATTTCTTGACATTAACGATTAAATTTTCCACAGAAAAATCGATTTTCGCCACTTGACTCTAATGGCACTTTAAAGGACTTAAAAAAGGTACCAATAAAAAAAATAAAATTAAAAATCGACTTTTCGGAAGGGGGTCGTAGAGACGAAAAACCGCATTTTTCGTGATTTCTTGACATTAACGATTAAATTTTCCACAGAAAAATCGATTTTCGCCACTTAACTCTAATGGCACTTTAAAGGAATTAAAAAAAGGTACCAATAAAAAAAATAAAATTAAAAATCGACTTTTCGGAAGGGGGTCGTAGAGACGAAAAACCGCATTTTTCGTGATTTCTTGACATTAACGATTAAATTTCCCACAGAAAAATCGATTTTCGCCACTTCACTCTAATGGCACTTTAAAGGACTTAAAAAAGGTACCAATAAAAAAAATAAAATTAAAAATCGACTTTTCGGAAGGGGGTCGTAGAGACGAAAATCCGCATTTTTTGACACTAACGATTAAATTTCCCACAGAAAAATCGATTTTCGCCACTTGACTCTAATGGTACTTTAAAGGACTTAAAAAAAGATACCAACAAAAAAAATAAAATTAAAAATCGACTTTTCGGAAGGGGGTCGTAGAGACGAAAAACCGCATTTTTCGTGATTTCTTGACATTAACGATTAAATTTTCCACAGAAAAATCGATTTTCGCCACTTGACTCTCTACGACCCCCTTCCGAAAAGTCGATTTTTAATTTTATTTTTTATATTGGTACCTTTTTTTAAGTCCTTTAATGTGTAATTAGAGTCAAGTGGCGAAAATCGATTTTTCTGTGGGAAATTTAATCGTTAATGTCAAGAAATCACGAAAAATGCGGTTTTTCGTCTCTACGACCCCCTTCCGAAAAGTCGATTTTTAATTTTATTTTTTTTATTGGTACCTTTTTTTAAGTCCTTTAAAGTGCCATTAGAGTCAAGTGGCGAAAATCGATTTTTCTGTGGAAAATTTAATCGTTAATGTCAAGAAATCACGAAAAATGCGGTTTTTCGTCTCTACGACCCCCTTCCGAAAAGTCGATTTTTAATTTTATTTTTTTTATTGGTACCTTTTTTTAAGTCCTTTAAAGTGCCATTAGAGTCAAGTAGCGAAAATCGATTTTTCTGTGGAAAATTTAATCGTTAATGTCAAGAAATCACGAAAAATGCGTTTTTTCGTCTCTACGACCCCCTTCCGAAAAGTCGATTTTTAATTTTATTTTTTTTATTGGTACCTTTTTTTAAGTCCTTTAAAGTGCCAATAGAGTCAAGTGGCGAAAATCGATTTTTCTGTGGAAAATTTAATCGTTAGTGTCAAAAAATGCGGTTTTTCGTTTCTACGACCCCCTTCCGAAAAGTCGATTTTTAATTTTATATTTTTGATTAGTACCTTTTTTTAAGTCCTTTAAAGTACCATTAGGGGCAAGTGGCGAAAATCGATTTTTCTGTGGGAAATTTATTCGTTAATGTCAAAAAATGCGGTTTTTCGTCTCTACGACCCCCTTCCGAAAAGTCGATTTTTAATTTTATTTTTTTTATTGGTACCTTTTTTTAAGTCCTTTAAAGTGCCATTAGAGTCAAGTGGCGAAAATCGATTTTTCTGTGGAAAATTTAATCGTTAATGTCAAGAAATCACGAAAAATGCGGTTTTTCGTCTCTACGACCCCCTTCCGAAAAGTCGATTTTTAATTTTAATTTTTTTATTGGTACCTTTTTTCAAGTCCTTTAAAGTGCCATTAGGGTCAAGTGGCGAAAATCGATTTTTTTGTGGGAAATTTAACTGTTAATATTTGGAAAACGCGAAAAATGCGGTTTTTGTAGATTAAAAGCATTTTCTGACTAATTTTTCATCGTGATAATGTTTTTTTTTTTATTTTTAATTTTTTTTTATCCAAAAAATCGGCGGCCATATTAATATGGCCGCCGACCAGTGATCACGTACTTATTTCGTGCTCTCCGCATTTTGACGCTTTCTTAATAATATCGACTGTATTTTTTGCTTTTACTTGCTACGAATTGAAGACTCTGAAATCTAAGTTTCATTCTAATATATTATTCAGTGTTTTGCAATCTTGAGTTGTGTATTTCGAGCTTTTACCGGTGAACGTGTGTGGTTCTTTACAATGTCTGAGAAGGATTTGGAATTAAGTGATAACTTTTGTACGCGCTGCTCCAAAAAAGTGGTTGATGCCATCGTGTTTTGCAAAAGATGTGATGCACCATATCATTCATCATGTGCTGCATTAATTAGTACTTTGGAAAGTGGAGTTTATTCAAGATGCTGTGGAACACGTGCTCGGACGCCGACCACATTGGAACCTCCTCCGTCTCAAGCTTCTCAAGGTACGCAAATCTACGCAGCTACAGTCTCAGATGTTGAGAGGATCATTAATAATGCGGTTGCAGGTATTAATCAGCGAATTGATGGATTAACGAGTTCAATTGAACGCTTAAAGGAGGATTATGGAAACCTAACCTCGAAGCTGAATGAAGTTAACTCAGAATTAAATACAGTCAAAGCGGATGTTGGTAGCAATGTCAACAGAGTGGACGATCTAGTGGAGAGGGTTGTCACCGTGGAAGGTACATTAAATGCAATTTCAAATAATACCAATTTATCAACTAACAGTCTTTCCCAAGTAAATAAATACTTTTTGGAGTTTGAGGATAGAATTAAGAGGAAAAGTAATTTAATGTTATTTGGCCTCCCTGAATATCTTAATTCTAGTAAAAATGGTGTTGACGAAACTAAAGAAAGACAGGGCATAACAAATTTTTTCTCGCAGCTTTCTTATTCCCAACTGAGTGATTTTAATTTCTCAAGAATTGGTAAATTTGTACAGGATCGACAGAAACCAAGACCAATCAAGATAGTGTGTCGGAATGCGATACTGGCCAAGGATGTTCACCAAAAATTCATGGGATTAAAGAAGGCTGGGCAAAACTGTCTTGTGCCGAAAGGTATTACACTTCAACCAGACAAGACGAAGCAGCAACAGGAAGAATGGCATCAATTACGCAAAGATCTAGAAACTCGTCGTCTACAAGGAGAAATAGGTCTTCGCATTGTTTATCGCAACGGTGTTCCGGAGATTCTCAAAAGTCCCTCTCCAGTGACGTCGAATCAGAAGGTGAAATCAGCCTAACTACCAGTGAATCATCGATTGAAACAGACGATACAGACACAGAACAGCAAGTCTCTCCCTCTGATACACGTTCAACTCCCCACCAACACTCATCGCAGGACAATGGAGAAGGTCCCTCACACGGTTCTGGAAATTCTACACAGATTAACTTCACATGCAAAGACATTGATGTCTACTATCAGAACGTTAGAGGAATTCGAACGAAACTGAATATACTACGTAGAAATCTTCCGACATCGCAGAACAAAGTTTTTATTTTAACTGAGACGTGGTTGAATGGAAATTTTAATACAAATGAACTGGGTTTTTTTAATTATAATATTTTTAGATTCGATAGGAATTCACAAACAAGTGTTTTTTCTCGTGGGGGTGGCGTTCTCATCGCGGTACACTCTTCTATACATGCTTCGTTAATCGAAACTAATATTTATTCTGTAGAACACGTAATAATTAAGTGTTTAATTAATTCAGAAATATACATTTTTGGCGCGTTTTATATACCTCCAAATTCTAGCCTTGAATCTTATAGTATGGTGAGACAAGTCTTAGAAAATGTTGTGTTTACTTTTCCGACAGCCACGTTGTGTATTGCCGGTGATTTTAATACTCCTTTTATCCAGTGGAATAATGATTTGAATTCGACTATAACTCATGAATGCATACCAGGCTCATCATTGGCACAGAGAAACATCGCAAATGTTTTTTGTGAATTGTGTAATTACTCGGATTTAAAACAGGTAAATACTTTACAAAATAATCTTAATTCTGTTCTAGATTTGATTTTTTGCAGTTCATATAATTATAAATTAACACAAGCAGCTGAGTCTATTGTGCCGGTTGATGCCTTGCATCCACCTATTATTATAACAATATTTGTTAATTCTGCACGGTCATCAGGTACTCCAATCATGCGGTCAATGAAATATGACTTTAAGAACACAAATATTGCAGGATTTTCATCTTTTTTGCAAAATATTGATTGGAGTACTTGTTTGGATAAATTCGATGTAAATCAAGCAGTGGCTACATTTTATAATATTATATATGCAGCATTCGATTTTTTCATTCCGATTAAAATTGTTATCCAATCAAACTATCCTTCATGGATGAGCTACGAGCTAAAAAAACTTATTTGTCTTAAAAAAATTGCTCACATGAATTATAGGCAAACAGGCTCCGCGAACGACTATGATAGGTTTTCCTTACTAAGAGCACAATGTAAAAGATTATCTAAATCGTGCTACAAGGAATATATTTATAGGACGGAAAATGCAATTTCTGAATGCCCGAAAAAGTTTTGGACTTTTGTAAATAATCTGCGAAATGACAGAAAATTGCCCAAGAGTATGGTTTTGAATGAATTTGAGGCCAATAATGATATAGATATCGCAAATTTGTTCGCGCAATTTTTTGAGAGTGTTTATGAAGTCTCTGAAGTTGAAGTTAGCAGTAATGGGCCGGACACTAATTCCTTGAATTTGAATAACCTTAATTCATTTAATATTAGTAGGGAAATTATTTGTAATAAATTAAAGAGTCTTGATCAAAGTAAGGGAGCGGGACCTGATGATTTACCACCCTGTCTTTTGAAGTCTTGTTATACCTCTTTTGTAGAACCTCTTTACTACATTTTTAATTTGTCGATTAAAACTAGCACTTTTCCATTTGAATGGAAAAAGGGAATCGTTGTTCCGGTACACAAATCTGGCAATAAAAATGAAATCTCAAATTACAGACCAATAACGATCCTTGATTCCATTTCTAAGGTCTTTGAGAGCATCATTTACGATATTATTTACAGTCATGTCTCGGATACCATAATTCCGCAACAACACGGTTTCATGAAAAATAAATCGATTAATACTAATCTCATATCATTTTCAGACTTTTTAAATAACAGTATAGAGAATGGTCATCAGGTCGACGTGATTTACACGGACTTCTCGAAAGCATTCGACAGGGTCGATCATGGGGTACTCCTACAAAAACTGCACGCGTTCGGACTCTCAGATGAACTAATTGGATGGTTAAATAGTTACATAACAAATCGTTTCTTGACAGTACGTGTAAATCAGGATTATTCACTATCCTTTAGTGTTGCTTCGGGTGTCCCACAGGGATCGAATCTTGGCCCGCTTCTTTTTTTATTACACATCAACGATATTGGTAACTCGTTTTTAAATTGTAGATTTGTACTATTCGCGGATGATCTCAAATTTTACAAGATTGTTGAGTCTATTGTTGACTGCGTTGACATTCAGTCTGATTTAAATAATTTAATACAGTGGTCAGCGGATAATAAGCTCAACTTGAATGTCACCAAATGCAACGTAATCTCTTTTTTTAGACGAAGGAACTTCGTTGAATTCCAGTACAAAATTAACGATGAAAATTTGCAAAGGGTCTGGAGGGTTCGTGATCTGGGGGTCACCTTTCGCAGTAATATAAGTTTTGATATTCACATAGATAACACAATCAACAACGCACTTAGAATGCTGGGTTTTGTATATAGAAATACCAATTACTTTCGTAATCTGGCAGTCTTAAGATCTTTATATTTCACCTTGGTGAGATCGATTTTGGATTTCGCTGCAGTAATATGGGTACCATATCAAAACTTCAATCTACTCAGACTGGAGCGGGTCCAAAATCGCTTTCTTCGGATTGCGGCGGTCAGAACTGGAGTACAATTTGATCGATTCAGTCATGATTATGAGATGCTAAGACGAAGTCTGTCAGTACCTGAATTTTCCTCAAGGCTCATCTACATTGATTTACTGTTTTTGTTTAAACTTATTAATGGAATAATTGACAGTCCGGAGGTATTAAGTTGTATTGATTTTGCAGTACCCTCGAGAAATTTAAGGAATTACTGTTTATTTAAACTTAGAGTCTGCAGAACAAACTATGGGGCTAGTTCAATAATACATCGTTTATGCACAAGGGGCAATACTTTTTGTGCGGAACTTGACTTTTTTGGAATTTCTCTAGTGAAATTCAAGAGTGATTTAAAAAGAATCCTGTTTGATTGGCGATGATGATACGACTGTCTACATCTAGTGTTTGCGTATTGTAGTATATTGTTGTGCGATACTGGTTGGCCTTTAAATCAAAAGATTATATTTTTATTGTTATATTTATATGTAAAATTCTATTTTTTTATTATTAATTTTTAGCGCACATGCGCAAAAGGGCATTTTATTTATGTAAGCCCGTACACAGTATTAAATAAATAAATAAATAAATAAATAAAAAAACTAAAAAAAAAAAAAAAATTTCGTTAATTTTTTAACGTTACGTTCTTCAACCCAATGTGCATGAAAGTGTACACGTTCGTTGTTCCAAATTCATGTGTTGACCATCCACAAGTTCATGCACAAGACAAGTCAATGCACCTGTGCATGATTTTATCCAGAATCATGTACAAGTTCAGTAGATGATCTTGTACACGGATTTACAACCGGGTAAAATATTACACATGCTCTAAAAATCGAAATAATAAACATAAAAACACTGCCAAAACACAAAACACATGGAATTTCACGCAGAGAGTCACACTAATATTAGTTCAAAGTCGGCCGATAGGGGCGTAGCTTTAGCTGTTTGAATCGCCAATCCCGTACTCACCAGCATGACCTCGTAAATTAATCTCATATTTCGGCCATTCATGTGGAGCTTCAGCTTTTGATCGAATTAATTCCTTCAAAATCTTTCTTGTTTTCGAATTATAGGGAGGAGGCATAACTTTAGCATAAAGCTGTACCTTCTCTTCATCAAAACTAATCCAACTTTTTGGTGCAAATTCAATCTCTTTGATTTTTGTTTCTCCACCAACTTCATCATCCGAATTTATAAACTCGAATATTTGATATTCTTTCAAGGCCTGCTTGGGTTTATTTGATGACATTTCTATAATTATTTAATTGTATTTTAACAAAAAGATAAATTAATTAGTGATGAAAATAAAATTATTTTTTTAATAGTGAAATTTTATTAAGATTAAGTAACTTATAAAAACGTCTTAAATAAAAGTTCAAAAAAATTCAATATGTTTCTTATGGTTATAGTTATTAAAAGAATACAAATATTTTAGAACTTACCAAGCTAATTATTGAAAATTATTATTAAATATTCTTAAACTGAAAATTATTAACTATTTAACTGACAGTCACTTTTTGTTTATTTTTCGAGAAACATAATTCTCTAATATTGAAAAAAATTGACTAGTGATGTTTGATAACTGTTTATTCTGAATTAAGCATCAAACTGTTGAATTATTTGACTTTATTTCATGACAGATGCGTTCTACTGTCACTTTTGTAATTGATAGAATAACCTAGTTCGCGATTTTTTTAAATTTATAATTTTAAATAATTTATAATAAATTATGGTACGACCAACGGAAGTAGCTCAGTTGGATAAAGCGCTGGCTCTGCGGCCGCGTCGAGCCGAACATAGCTGGTTTGCCTCCCGTTAGCCTGTTTTTTTTTCCGACTTATGAGGTAATCCGAGTGGAAGGTTTGACGTCGAGGGTCAACGATGTTCGCTGTCGATAATTTATCCGGCACACACCGTTGAAACCCGACTGTCGGTAACCGGTTGTACTCTGGGGTGGTTTTGCCACAGTTTTCCAGTCTCACTGGTGAGCAAGCCTATTACAGGCGGTCCAGGCAAATGCGAGTACTCCTAATAAAAGTCGTTCTGTGGACGCAAGTTGAGGTTGAGGACCGAGGCTTGAAAAAGGTGGTACCCCTTGGGGCGTAGAAAAAGACGTCAGCAAGGGGTACAGTAGGGAGAAAGGCTAGAAAAATGAAAAAAGGAGAAGGCTATGGGTGTTTCACCCCCGACTTGAAGCCAAAAATGGCAAAGTCAAAAGACCCTCAACCTCGCCCCTAACTTTAACTTTAATAAATTATGGTATACTATAAAAAATTAGATTTTGTTATTTTTTTTTTTTTTTTTCTACTTTTGTTATTTTTAAATATTAACATTCCTACTCAGAAAGCAAATGAAATGAACACAAGAACATTAGAAATTAGAAAGCAAACGCGTTTAAGGACTAAAATTTATCGAGAAAAAAAAAAACTGCGTGATGAAATAAAGAGAAAAGTTAAAGATTTGGAAGATTTCAGTAGTGTAGAAGGTAAAAAAACAACATTAAAGTTTTAACTGGAATAACTCTTAACGCAAGGCCGTGTCTAGAAAAAAGTCTAGGGTGGTTAGGGGTAACCTCTGTGTACCTTCTGGATACTGGCTTTTCCCGAAGATTATCAGCAGATAATTTATAGTATTCATAATTTGCAAAAATATATATTAAAAGACTTTTCATTAATTCATTAGATTAAATATTTAAAAAATTTATAAGGCTTCAAATATATTTTTAAAACTATATGTGATCCGTCAATTTTATTCAACAGAACAAAAAAATTTAAAGAATCAACAGCATTAGCTGAACAAGTATATAATGTTGATAGTGATTGTTCTGCGGATTTTTCAATTGCTTCGAGTGCACCTGCAGTTTTGAATCCTGAAACAATGACCTCAAAACCCCATTTTGAAGATTCCAATATTGCAGAAGGTAACATGAAATTTAAGTTTTCCAAACTGGATTAACTTTCAAAGCTATTAGGGACCAAACGAGACAAGGTTTCAGGAGGGAATTATATGCACGAGATAGAAAGAGATAACACTATATAGTCATCTTTAGTGTTATCTCTTGCTCCTAAATACAATTATAAGACTCCAGTGAGAGGCATGGGGGTCATAACCTACCTCAGATCTAAAAAAAACAAGTTCTAGACAAAGCATTTTCGAAAAAAAAAATTTGGGGAGGAAGGGGGGCAAAAACCCCTGCAGGCTTGTCTCAAAGATTACCAATAGATAATAATTATACATAGCGTTCATAAAACGTAAAAAGTCACTGCCTTTTTTATTGATTCTTCAAATTAAATATTTAAAAAATTTTTAAGGCTCCAAATTTATTTTGAAAAACTATATGTCAATTCTAGGTGAACCTTCAATTATATTCAACAGAGAAAAAATATCTGAAGATGTTACAAAGTTATTTGAAGACGTATATAAAGTTGATAATGTTTTTTCCGAGGACTTATCCGCAATTTTTAATCCAGAAACTATAAACTCAAATTCTTATTTTAAATCGTGTGATGTAAAAAATAATAAAGGTATTATTGCTTTTATAAAATTAAAATTAAACTTTAACAAAATAAATTACATAAAGCTCGTCACTATAATTTATTTAAAATTTTAAATATTCTCTCACTAATTACTAAATGATTTTCGAAAAAATTATAGACTAATTATTTGTTGTTCTATTTTAAATAAATAATACATATTTTTAAGGCTTCGTGTCTGTTAATGGTTTTCTTTTCTTAGTCGTGAAATTGTAAATCGTAAGAATGGGAATGAAAAACTCAGACATATATTTGCGTCCTTTTCTAACTCATTGGTTACGATGTTAAAATTGCATCATACGTTCTCGCTTCTGGACGAACGAGAAAAAGAGAGTGTATTTATTAAAAGAGAAAAGAGCTTTTTGTCTTTTTGATTTTAGGCAAAAGACAGAGAGAGAGAGAGAGAGAGAGAGAGAGAGAGAGAGAGAGAGAGAGAGAGAGAGACCAAAGCTTCCGAATGCTACCGAAATTGTCATGTGAAGTGTTCCGAAAGGAGCTGAGACTTACAGATATTTTAAAAAATAAATTAATGTTATAGTCACGAAACCCGCTATAGTTTAATTAATTAAAGCTTAATTAAAGCATTTGATGGAGAATGACGTCATTGGTATAGGCAAAATTTGTCCGTAAACTTTCTCTTAAAATAATAAATATTTTGATACCAAACTTTGTGGAATTACTTAAAATTTAATTAAGAAGGTCTCTCTGACCCCAATTTGTTCAAATTTTGCGGATAAATTAAATTTTTAAAAATTATCTGATTTTTGAAAAATTATAAAAATTAATTTATCCGAAAAATTTGAACAAATTTGGATCAGAGAGACTTTCTTAATGATATTTTAAGTAATTCCACAAAGTTTGGTGTCAAAATAATTATTATTTTAAGAGAAAGTTAACAGACAAAATTCGCCTATACCAGTGACGTCATTCTTCATCACATGGCCTTAAAATTGTCAAAAATTGTTCAGAAAAATTATATTAATTTTCTATAACTCCCGATTCTCCCGTTGATTTAAATGATAAAGAAGAACTTGATGAGGAATATAGTGTTTCTTCAGATTCTTCAGATTCTTTAGATTCGAGTGTGCCTTCGAGAGATTCTGAAAATCATTTGGACAATCTAGACATTCCAGAAGTTGAGACTCCCGTTGAAATTGAAAAACTACCTGAATTTGGACAAAGAATAAACCAAAAAGATCTAGATATTTTACTTGATATTTTAAGACCAAATTTGCTTCCTACGTTGCCGAAATCGTCCAAAACTTTTTTAAGAACAGTTGATGCGCGTTATAATATAGTTGAAATGGATGATGCTAATGACAAAACTGTCCAATTTGTGAACTTGGGTATAAGAAAAGGATTGGAAGCATGTGTTAACCCCGATTTACATAAAGATGGAAAAATTTTATTGCAGATTAATGTGGATGGATTGCCATTAAATAAATCAAATAACAACCAATTTTGGCCTCTGACGGGAAAAGTTTTTTTTGAACCGAATATATACGAAGTATTTGCGATTGCAATATATTTTGGTCCATAAAAACCCAAGAGCGTTGCCGAGTACCTAGAAGATTTCATTACAGAAATAAATGAACTCCTTAAGAATGGTATAATTATTGGCGGAGTACATTTGGAAGTCGAATTGATGTGTCTTATATGTGATACGCCAGCTAGAGCTTTCTTGAAAAAAAAATCTAGGCCACAAAGGTAAAGAATCTTGTGAAAGGTGTGAAACTGTTGGCAAGACCGTAGAGCGTAGAACTGTTTTTCCATCGATGAATGAAATTGAACGAACTGATGAATCATTCAGAAGCTTTCGACAAGCTAGACACCACCATGGTCCATCGGCATTATTAAATATTAGTCCTCCAGAACACTGAAAAAAATTTGGGCGGGCAGACGTACCTGCGAGTAAGTCTGCCTTACCAAATCAAGTACACCTGCTCACCTCTGTTTGGGTCGCCAGAGCTCTTAATGTGGGTAAGCTGACGACCCAATGTGAGCAAGCAGCAATCCCTTTTCATTGGTACGGCACGGGAAAATGATGGTTGTGCATCTACCCTTGCCTGTGAGAGCTCAGCCTTACCATCCTATGCATCTATTATTAGAAGGTGCGACAAAGACAATCACAGAAAATTTACGAAAAGGAAATAGTAAAGTAAGGCTTAGTGTGACTTTTAGAAAAGAATTAGATAGAAGCATAGAATATTTGACATCGCAAATACCCTTTGAATTTCAAAGAAAAACTATAGCAACAGCGAACATAGCAATGTGGAAAGCGACAGAGCTAAGACTTTTTCTTTTTTACTGTGGACCAATTGTTTTGAAGCATCTTTTAAAAGAAGAATTATATAATCACTTTTTACTGCTTCATGTGGCTTCTAGGATTTTATATTCTGAAAAATTTTGTCGAGAGTACAACGCTCATGCAAAAGCTTATTTAAGGAAATATTTTTTAGACTTAAAAAGTTTATATGGTCCAGAGCTTCAAACTTTAAATGCACATCATTTAATCCATGCCAATGACGATGTAAAAAATAAGAATTGCAATTTAAGTAAAATTTCAGCTTTTGAATTTGAAAGCTTTCTCGGAAAAATTAAAAGAAAACTACGAACTCCAAATAAACCTTTGGCTCAAGTTTGCCGAAGGCTATTTGAACAACGATCTTTAAATTGTAACAAAAAACTTACATTACCACCCACATTAGAAGTATTGTCTTCTACCTCTAATGGCGACATAGAAAAAATTAAATTTAAGGATACAACTATTTCCAAATTTTCACCAAATAACATGGTCCTATTGAATAATAAAAACATTGTGAGTGTCAATCAGATGATTTTAAATAATGGTATTCTAACACTAAAATGTCAAATTTGGAAGAAAAAAGATGTAGTGTATACTTACCCTAGTACTTCGGAGAAATTTAATATCTGGAATTTGTATGTAAATCCTACCAATACATTTGTATGTGTTCCAATATCTGCAATTGCTTGCAAACTAGTGAAACTGCAATTATCATTCGCAGTAAATCAACCTGAGGAATTGTTTGTGATTCCATTTCTTCATTAAATACTGTCATGCTCATGACAAATATAGAAGCATTATTTTGATTTTCAGATTTTAATCATTAAAATTGGAACCGATGTTCATCTTTCTTTCCAAGTTTAAATTTAAATATATCAGATAAATTTTACGAGTAGTAACTTTTATTTACAAATTTAATAAATAATTTAATGAATTCATTCCAAAATACACACCCACACCCACACATCCAAACACACACACGAACACACAACCTAAACATTTACATATCCAAACCCACACTCATACACACGATTTAATTTCCTTAAATATTGGTTTCTTAAAGTGTTATTCTAAACATATATATATCCTATTTTTTAATTAATAATTAATAATTAATAATTTTGACTATACTCGTTTTGTTAACTACAGCGCAATTTGAAATTAGTACAATTCTGTAAATAATATCTCTGTTATGCGTGTTAAAATAATATTCTGTTAAATTAACAACTGCATTTTATAAAAAATTTTTATTGGAATATTTAAATAAAGTGTTGATATTTTAAAATTGTGTAATTTACTAACTTTTGTAATTGTAATTTTAAGTTGGTATTTATTAATTCAGGCGATACAAAATATAAAGAATAGTGATTTTTTAAATTATTAAAATCATTTAGATATTTAATTAGAGAATAAGAATAAAATGATGAATATTTCCTTAAATTAGATATGATATTAAATGGTAAAGATTCTTGTTTAATAATAATATTAATTTTTGTATATTATAAGACAAATTTCATATAGAATAGATTTTTAAAGCCTAGAAAGATTATTAAAATTGAATAAAGTTTCTTATTTTTTAATATTTACATGACTTTAACTTTTTTTTTACTTTATAATTGAATTATTATTGGTTATAAATAAGATATATATACAAATTAACCTAAAAGAATGATTAAACAACAGTTGTAGGCATTAGGCAAGGAAACTTAGGGAAATTTCTCCACGAGTACCTATTTCTTTTATCAGTAGAACCTTAAAGGAACAAAATTGGCTTTTTGTACAACAGAAAAAGAGTTATTGGCTATAGTGTAGAGATTAAGTAAATTTAGATCTTACATACTAGGAGCAAAAGTAATAATATAAACTGACCATATGACATTATACTTTTTCGAAACTTGTAGACTGCTAAGTGGAAGATTAACTAGATCAGTTCTAGCAATTCAAGACTATGATTTTGATAACAAACATTTCGAAGGAAAAGAAAATATAGCAGCTGATACCCTTAGTAGAATTCCACAAGTGACTGAATCAGGGATAATTTAAGAAAGCAATGAAGGTAAAATATTTTTGTACAATTTAGCGGAAAGACCTTCGTCTGAGTTGAGAAAATTTTTTAAAAATTATGAAGCGGAACAAAAAAAAGATGTAATTTTAAGACAAAAAATTAAAGAGGTTAAGGAGAG
The DNA here is from genome assembly GCA_037103525.1 of Ganaspis brasiliensis. NCBI lineage: Eukaryota > Metazoa > Arthropoda > Insecta > Hymenoptera > Figitidae > Ganaspis > Ganaspis brasiliensis. The sequence goes on along the minus strand of JAZKLR010000041.1, from coordinate 653,785 downwards.
GTTTTAGTCCAAATCGACAAAAAAAAAAAAATTTATTGCTTTATTTTCATTCTTAGGGTCTTGAAAATGTGTTTGCAAAAGGATATTCCTCTATCTAATTTATTCTACGAGTTATAGCATATTAGACAAAAAGTGCGTCGGCCGAAAAACAAGTAAAAACGCGCGCTCGCACCGCCTAAGCGGTGTGTTTCAAAACTGCTATGCTCGCGAAAATCATTGTGAAATTTTCGTTTAAATCTCATTCTCTTTGAGAATGAGAAAGCAGCCTTATATGGTCCTGGAATAGCTGATTGGACGTAAGTTTAAAAAAACAAACATTACATACGACTTTTTCTTCGTCAAACTCTAAACGCGTTTTTCTCTAAACACCTTTCTTTTGCGCGCGGGGCCCAGTTAAAAATTCCTTTAAACGAACTTTCAAGGATCGTGTCATGAAACTTTAAGGAACATTAAATGTTCCTTTAAGGATCCGGACAGGTCCTTTGAGGATCGTCAAAGGTCCTGCAATAATTCCTTAGAGGATCCTGACACGATCCCTTGACGGAATTTGGAACAACTATCCTTCACAGGTTCCGGCGATGGAACGCATAATGTATATGTTCTCATGCAGGTTCCCGCGCAGGATCCTTTAATAAAAAATTTTTTAATAATTTTTTTTATCTGGTAATTGATTAAAATTATATGTTATTTTTGACGTAAGATTCTAGAAAACTAAAAACTACTGCGCAGCCGTAAGTATCATAGAAACCAAGTTCGACCAGTGCGCATCATGTATTCAGTTCTTTGAAAAACTACGCATGTTTCTACATAGGAGCTTACTTATATTCCTTTAACGAGTCCCTCGTAGGACCATAATGCAGCTTGTCCTGTACAGGAACACGCAGGAACCTGTAAAGGATTGTTGGCCCAAATTCCGTCAAAAGATCGTGTCAGGATACTCCAAGGAATTATTGCTGGACGTTTGAGGATCCTTATAGGATTCTTAAAGGACCTGTCCGGATCTTTAAAGCAACATTTAATGTTCCTTAAAGGTTCATGACACGATTCTTAGAAGTTCCTGCAAAGGAATTTTTAACTGGGGGCACGATTCACCTTCAACCGCTAAACCGATTTCGATGTTTGACGGCTCAAATTAAAGCTTATTCAATTTAGGGGGCCATCAGGTTGCTTTTTTTTTAAAAAAAAATTTTTTCATTTTTTATTTTACGATAAAATAAAAAAAGAGGGAAGAAACAGGTTTTTCTTTTTCAAATGACCCTAATTTTTTTAAAAGGTTTTTTTAAAAATTGGAGATTCATATGGCTCCTTAAATTTTATCTAGTTTAAGAATATTTTTGGTTTTTTCATGTCAGATAATTTGGAAGGGCTGTAGAGAGCCCCGCGCACTTTTAGTCTCGCCACGGACGGTTTCCTTCAGGGAGGGCTGAAGCCGCTATTTTTAATTATTTTTGCTTAAAAAAATTTTGTAAAATATTTCAAATTTATACCACACTGAGAGAAATAGATGGTAAAAACTTTACTATATTTGATGGTTGAGAGGTTATGTTACACTCTACCATCAGAGATGCTACACCGTACCATCTAAATGCTACATCGTACCATCCAGATGCTATCAGATGCTAATCCGTACACGGTAAAAAAAGTTCTCATGAATTATCAAAAGTATTCACTGTAATAGATAAACTTATAGCTAGAATGGAGCCATGGATAATCCAAATTCGCTACAATAGTGAAAATGACATTTCTTAAGATATTTAACTATATTATAGATGCATTATGAATAGGGTATAAATTCGATATGTCTGAAATAGTGATATTGAAAATCATCGAAATAGTCATTATCATCATATAACTGAAGTAAGATGCATACATAATTATGATGAAAATCTAAGATTTGAGATCTTAAAAAAAACCTATTTAACAAGAGTCATAATTTTAAGAATGCTGATTGACGAATTGACATTCTGAATATAGTTTTAAATAGAAGTTTGCTTTAATAAGTGATTTCCGATTAATAAAATATTTATTGTTTCTATTTTGCCAGTTATGAATCGGATTCAAAATTTTTTTCGTGCATGTGTGGTAGAAAATAATGTTAATTAACTAATACCTAAGATACTAGTCATTTGACTAATAAACGATATTTGGAGATTAAAAACTAATTTAGTTTATTGTAAACTCATTACTGGATTATAAAAAATTAACATTTGACAAATATTTAATAATTTTATAAACAAATTATTTAAACAAATTCGCGTTATATGCATCTGTGAGTGATAAATAGCAAAATGCAAAAGTTTACATTTTTATTAACAATTAACATTGTTTAAAATTTTTTTTTTAAAAATCGGCCTGCACCATTTTTTTTAAATTTAATAAGGATTAATTTAAGCGTTTAAAACAGAAATCGGTTGATATTTACGACCTATAGACAGTTTTGAAACAACGTGTGTCATTTTTCCCCAGTGTGCGTCGCGTCGCGCCGATTTATACATGTATATATTGTTGGTAACAATAATAAGTAAGAAGAACGAATTTCTTTAATGGAAAATATATAAATATTTAATGATTAAATACTTCTGTTTAAAGACGTCTAAACTCTCTTTAAATATTTACTTTCAATTCAATTGAATTAAGATTTAAATTAGAATTTATAAATGTGAAGCATTATTTTTTCAATAAAAAAAAGTAGGAAAATTTTTATTCAAATTTAATTTTAAATTAAAATAAAGTGAATTAACTTAATTTGGTTAAATAAAATTTTAATAAAATAGCCGTTTTTTAATATTTTAAAATTTTGTTTTAAATATTTACTTTAAATTCAATTGAATTAAGATTTACATTGTATTTTACAAATAATTTTCATTGTTTTTTCAATAAGAAAAAAGTACGAAAATTTTTATTCAAATTTAATTTTAAGAGAAAATAAAGGGAACTAAAGTAATTTGGTCAAATAAAATTTTAATATAATAGCCTTTTTTTATAATTTAACATTTTGTATTAAATGTTTACTTTAAATTCAATTGAATTAAGATTTAAATTAGAATTTACAAATATATTGGACTATTTTTCCAATAAAAAAAAGTACGAAAATTTTTACTCAAATTTAATTTTAAAATAAAGTAAAGGGAACTGCCATAAAACAGGGTAATTTCGCTCAAATTTTCATGTTTTTTTGAAAAAAGTATAGGAAAAAGTTAATAATCAATTTTGGTACTGATAATATATAATCTCTGACTCTTCCTCTTTAATTTCACAAAATAAAAAAATTACTATACATATGTTGCGTAAACCTATTTAATATACCTTTTTGCTGTGAGCGAAATTAGACCTCAATGTGGGGTAATTTCGCTCAACTTTAATGACTTTAATTCTTAACAACAAAAATATGTTATACAGTTTACAAGCTATAATCACTTTATAAAATTATTATAAATAAAATAATATTATTTAAATAATATTTACATTCATCAAAATAAATATTTAACCACGTGTTGTGTTTTATAATTTCATAAAATTCTTGAATTTTGTAATGAGAAATAACCTTAGATACTTAATAAACAATTGAATGATAGGGGAGAGTGGCCATCAATGTACCAGTTTTTTCAATGAACCATTCCAATTTTCTCAGAAACAATTAAATAAAAATTCTCCTAATTTTAAATATAAATGAAGTTTGCGTAATCACACTACGTCCATAAATTTGAGACGTGTGGATTCATTCTTTACAGAGAAAACTGAAAAAAACTGTTTTTGATGCACTGAAGAAAAAATTTACCTAAAATACAAACACGTTTTTTAATTGAAATAAGGCAATTTAAAAATAAATGTACTTACGATTTATTTTGTTTTGGGCCTTAACTACAATATTCTAATGAGATAAAGATTTTGAAATATTGGATTAAGTTATAAAAAACCATTTTTGTTGCAAATGTCATGTTGATTCAATGTACCGGGGAACAATGAACCACCTGGAATTTCAGTGTATTTTCGATTTCTAGAGTGGTATGCCTGATTATAAAACTAGGCATGCGTACAGCATGTTACAGCGATTGTTATCAGTACTTTTCTCAACATAGCAAAACTAAAATGCCATTTTAGCTAGTTAACTTAAATTTGAGGTATATTTATGTTATACATTATCAATTAAAAAGTGTTAAGTAATATTTTTTTATAGTATTTGATAGAAAATAAGTTTTTTTACAAAGTGAAAATTGCAATATTATTATTATTGAACATTTTTAGTGTTTTTATGGAGGTGGTTCATTGTGTACCCAGGTTGTTGAAAATGAAAATAGCTTGTTAGTTTAGAAAGATCCTAAATTTTATTATTTAATCAAAATAAATCGTGTATAATATGTGTGCATTATCTAGAGAAGTGTTGTAGTTTTATATTGATGCAAAGAAGTGCTTGAAATTGGTGAAATTAAATAAGTACTATGACCTTGAAAAAAACCCGGTACATTGATGGCCACTCTCCCCTACATTGTATTCATGAACGAAATTACCCAACAAATATAAAATATTTTTTTAAATTGACTTTTTTTAAAATCTATTAAACTTTTCAGTAATTTTATTTTTTCTAAATCATGTCAGGGATATAGGAAATAAGATTATTAGATGATTTTAGCATAAAAGGTTTTAAATATAGGTTTCACAAGCGACTTTTACACACTATTTGTTCAATGAGCAAAATAGACATCTTTAAATAAATATTATTTTTATTTAAACATGACTATAATTCTACTTTTAAATACCCTTGAGACACAGTTTGATGCTTTTCTTAACATTAGCAATTGCAAATTTTATATTTTTCTTCCTAGAAATAACAATAAATAGTTTTTGAAATAAAAAGTTTCCACTGAGCGAAGTTACACTACATGAGCGAAGTTAGCCTGTTTTACAGTAACTTAATTTAGTTAAATAAAATTTTAATAAAATAGCAGTTTTTCAATAATTTGAAATTTTGTCTTAAATATTTTCTTTGAATTCAATTTAATTAAGATTAAAATAAGAATTTACAAATATTTAGCATTTTTTTAATAAAAAAAATAAGAACATTTGTATTTAAAATTAATTTAAAAATATAATAAAGGGAACTAAATTGTGTCGGTCATACGATGGAATTCAACATTCCTCAACTAAATTACATAAGAAAGAAAAGGAGAATTTTAAATTATCGGAAATATTCATTTTTACATGGTGTAAAACTCCACTTCGTGACCGTGCACGAAGCATATTTTATTCAAACAAAGATATTACTTTTATTCTTTAATATAATTATATACTTTGTCTAGCAATATCTACTAACTATTTTGTGTTTTCATTGGTCCTTGAAGAAATACAGTAAAATATTCGCAATATTATTTCCTAGGATTAATTTAGTTTGTATGTGGCTGAAGTTTCGTTCAAACAACGAACACACAAAATACGTTTTTTTTTGGCTCAAAACAAATGTAAACTAAAGGAAAACGTGTTCCGCGTCAAACTTCAGCGGTTACATAATATCTCATAGATTTTTTCTTTACTACAGAAAAATAATATTTTCAGTGCCTTTCAAAAATGAAATACATTCCCAGCTTTTTTCAGATACTCTGGTATATCCGCAGAAAATTTCTCAACAAATGGCAATGTGGTGTAAGAATACATTTGGTTGCTGGAACAAATTTAAATGTCAGTTTCTGACAAATTTAGGTAAACAAATTTTTTTAAAGTTGATCCGAGATCAATTTTATCTTGAGCTTTTTTTTATCAGACGTTAGACTATTTTCAAAGACTTGTCTACAAATATCATGGTTGTGTAAAGATCCATTTGGATGCTGGAAGGAATTTAAATGTCAGTTTTTGACAATTTTTAGAAAAATAAATTCTTTTAAAGCTGATCCGAGATGAATTTTATCTTGAGTTTTTTAACAGACTCTAGACAATCTCCAAAGACTTATCTAAAAATATCAAGGTTGTGTGAAGATCCTTTTGGATGATATATTTAATTTAGATGTCAATTTTTGACAATTTTGGGGGAAATAAATTTTTTTAAAACTGATCCGAGATGAATTTTATCTTGAGTTTTTCTTTACAGACTCTAGACCATTTTCAAAAACTTTTTTAAAAATATGAAGGTGGTGTAAAGATCCATTTAGATGCTATATTTAATTTTAACGTCAATTTTTTACAATTTTGGGGGAAAAAATTTTGTTTAGTTGATTCGAGATGAATTTTACCTTGACCTTTTTTTAACACACTTAATATTTTTATCTTGATATTTTTAGACAAGTTTTTAGGGATACACTAGAGTCTGTTAGAAAAAGCTCAAAGTAAAATTCATCTCGGATCAGCTTTAAAAATAGTATATTGCATTACATGGGGAAAAAGGGCCGATTTACGGAGAGGGCGGATGTTTTTGGTTTTGAGTCGAGCACAGAAATGAGTAAAGCCGGAGTCCAGAATGCTGATGGCACGAGAGGGAAGGCTGAGCGAATTGACGTGCAAGACGAGTGACAAAGACTACGCACGGCAATAAATCGACCCTTCCCCATTTAATGCAACATATTTTTTATCACGAATACACGATTTAGTGAGTTTACGCGAAACGCGAAGCAAACATAAACTTTTGATTTCTGATTTGATGCAAAACACGTACGACCTTACTGAAAACATTGCCTGCGTAGAGCATGCGCGAAGCCGCGCGCGCAGTTGTGACATCTGATGGTGATTCTAGAATAGGCTTTAGGACCGTCGATGGCGACGCGTTCGTCACGTGATACCTATGCATTTTCTATAGAGATCACGTGATGAACGCGTTGCTATCGACGGACCCAAGGCTTATTCTAGAATCACCATGACTGTGAAGTGTGTGTAAAAGGTTTAAATCCGTGCAAGTTACTTATGATTCTACTCCCTAGAGTGCAAATTGGACATTTAAGTGCACCTAAGCGAGTCATTCGAAAAGCAGACGTTAAGACTTGCTTGGCGAAGCGTAAAACGAGCTAAATCGTGCATGAGTGATAAAAATGTATTATTCACAAAATTGTCAAAAATTGAAATTTGAATTAAATCCAGAATCTAAATGGATCTTTACACCAACTTTATATTTTCTGACAAGTTTTTCGGAATACTTAAGAGTTTGTTAAAAATAGCTCACGATAAAATTCATCTCGGATCAGCTTAAAAATAATTTACTTTTCCGCAAATTGTCAAAAATTTACATTTAAATTAAATCCATCATCAAACTGGATCTTTACAGTACCTTGATATTTTAAGAAAAGTCTTTGAAAATGGTCTAGAGATTGTTAAAAAAGGTCAAGATAAAATTTTTTTGCATCAGCATTACAAAAATTTTTATTTCCAAAAATTGTCAAAAATTGACATTTAATTTAAATCCAGCATCTAAATGTATCTATACACCACCTTGATTTTTTAGAGAAGTCTTTGGAAATGGTCTAGAGCCTGTTAAAAAAAGCAAAAGATAAAATTCATCTCGGATCAGCTTTAAAAAATTTATTATTCCTAAAATTGTCAAAAACTGACATTTAAATTTGTTACAGCATCCAAATGGATCTTTACATTACCTTGATATTTTTAAACAAATCTTTGGAAATGGTTATGAGTCTGCTAAAAAACCTCAAGATAAAATTCATCTCAGATCAGCTTTAAAAAATGTATATTTCCCAAAATTGTCAAAAATTGACATTTATATTAAATCCAGCATCCAAATGGATCTTTACACCACCTTGGTTTTTTGTAGACAAACTTTCGAAATGGTTTAGAGTCTGTTAGAAAAAGCTCAAGATAAAATTCATCTCGGATCAGCTTTAAACAAATTGTCATATCCCAAAATTGGCAAAAATGGACATTTAAATTAAATCCATCATCCAAATGGGTCTTTACACCACCTTGATATTTTTATACAAGTCTTTGGATATGGTCTAGAGTCTGTTAAAAAAAGCTCAAGATAAAATTTTTTTCAAATCAGGTTTAAAAAAAATTCTTTTACCAAATTTGTCAGAAACTGACATTTAAATTTGTTTCAGCAACCGCAAATGTATCCTTACACCACATTTCCATTTGTTGAGAAATTTTCTGAGGATATACTGCGGATTTATACCAGAGCATCTGAAAAAAGCTGGGAATGTATTTCATTTTTGAAAGGCATTGGAAATTTAATTTTTACATAAGTAAAAAATATCTATGAGATACATAAAGTTATTAGTTATTACACAAAATACAATTTGAATAAAAATTATTGGTGTGATTGAAGTAGAACAATTTTCGATTTTACAATACACTGAAGAAACGGTATTTTTACTTTAAGAATTATTATTGGTTCCTATTTATTTCCTATTTATTATTCCTATTCATTTCTAAAATAAGAGAAATATTTTTAAAATAAGAAGCACTTTTTTAAATTGAGAAGCATATTATCAAATAAAGAATATTTTTTATGTCCTTAAGAATATGCTTCTTATTTTAAGAAAGTTCTTCTTATTTTAGTAAAATTGTATCCTTAATATAAGAATATTTTATTCTTAAACTGTCGTCAAGAATAATTTTTAAAGTTAGAATGCCGTTCTTTAGTGTTAATTTTATAAAAATACTTATTTATTAATACCTTTTTATATTTTTTCAAGGTAGAACATTAAAAGAGTAAAACTCTATCAATTTCGTAATTCTAGTTTAGAAATATATTTTGTTATCCTGAATGTTCATTTAGAAATTTCCATTTATAAAGAAAGTACTTCTTTATGACGTTTCTAACATTCCTTTATAAGTAGTATATGAAATTTTATATATAGCTTGAAACATAAGTCAGAAAATCATTTTTCAATTTTCTTTTTCATTTTTTTAATTTTTTAAAATTTTATGTATACAATATACTTTTTCAATATATTCAAACTAATATCATGTGATTGAACGTCAGCTATGTAAACTCTATGCAGAGAAAGCTTTGGAAATAATTATAAGATAGAAAAGTATTATTTTAGAAAGAAGTAAGTCGGTTTTGTACCTGTTTAAATATATTATACTTAAATGATACGTTAGGTACAGATATGTCACTTATTGATACAATTTTCATAGTAAATGGATTTAAAATTGTATAGTTCTTGGGTCTCCATTAAATGTATCTCTTATTGATATAAACTTCATAGTAACTGAATTTAAAATTCTATAGTTCTTGGCACTCCATTAAATGCATTAACTAATCGATACGTATTCTATGCACGGCATTTGACTTCTTTTGTCTTATCATTCAGAGCATCTAGTAGATACATAAGAAGACAATGTTAGACATGTTCTATAAAGTATAAGCTTTTAATATATATTCTATACTATTGACAATAGAAAAACAAATTTTCTATTGGAACGTTTCATTTGGGATCAGTATCTTGTATAATAACTTTAAATAAATGTTTATATTATTTCTGAAACATGTACATTCATTATACAAGATAGTATGAGTGGTGAATTGATTAAATATAATTGTATACTATGGTAAGTCTGGGAGAGATGGAACACTCCTTTTAAACTGCTACAAAATCTACGTAATTTAACAAGAAATTCAACAACATATGAAATACATACTACATATATATATATATATTATAATAAGATATTATTACTACACTGAAACAAAAGAATAATAAAAGTTACATATTTTCGATTAAAGATTACTATTTTTGAGCAGTAGTTTTGAAACTGTTCAAAAATTAAATACTTTTTACTTAATTCAGTAAATAAATTATACTTTGATTGAAATAAAATTTACTCCATGGAATGGAAAATTTAAATGAAAATTGTAAGTATTAATATGAATCTGAGGAACTATTGTATCATCCAGAATAAGAATTGCTTTTCAACGGAGTGGCGTTTACATCGCCACTAACGATATTTGCTCAGAAAATTGTAATTTTGCCCCTCCACTGCTCGCGTCACTCACCGATGTAGGCAGTATATGCGTGTGAGACGGGAAACGGGAAAATGAAATAATACAGAAAATAATATTTTCTTGTTTTTAATTCTTTATAAAATAAATCAATGCAAATAAAAATAAAAAAGTTTCTACATTATTAACTTTATAAATACACTTCAATTTATTAATTTACAAGTTTCATTCTTCTAATATACAAGTACTTAGAATTAACGAGTGAACATTTCGGAAAAATCTTAGAATTATACGGGATCGAACTACCTAACTTAAATATAAATACGCAATGTCGCAACCCTAAAAACGCACGCTTTCGCATTAAGCCTCTCGGCTATCGACGCAACTGACGTCATATATTTTTTAACTTATATGAATTACCGCAATAAAATAAATCATGAACCCCATATATTTTACTACATTATTGAAATTAAATGTAAATATTATTTGAAATAGTAGTAAATAGAATAATATTAGAAAGAATAATATTAAATAAAAAAATTGTAAATATTTAAAAATAAATTAAATACTTATATAATCTAAAAAATTTTATAATAAAATATTATTAAATTTTTTTATACAATATATTATTAATAAATATTACTTATTAAATAGTTTAAAGAAAACTAATTTATAAAATAAAATAGCAAAAATAAAAGGAAAAATTAATTTTAAAAATGTTTTAATATTAATATTGAATAATTTATCTGAATATCAAAATACATTTAATTAATTATTATAACAAATGCAGTTTTTTGAAGAAAATAATACAAAATAATATGATTAAACATAAATGAAAAATGAAAAATTGTTTTTATATAACACCTGAGTTACAAGAAAAAAATTTTTGATCTAGAAAATTAATTACTTAATATTTACCAAACAAATTCAAATTTTATAAAAAAAATTGCAATGGTAATAGAATACATATTATTTAAAATATTTTTGTATCATTAATGAGTAACAATATACTAATTAATTTAAAGTATGAAACTACTAAATTCTCTAATTTAATACACATTTTGATATAAATTTGCTTATTATAATTTTTTTTAGAACAAAATATGTCAAAATAAAAGTATAAGATCCATATTAACAAAAGATTTGTTTAAAAAATATTAAAAATGTTTATGTAATAAGGAATTGAAGCATTTATTAAATGTACATATATTTCGATTGTATATGACTCGCGTATCGGTGAGAGGCGTGTAGTAGTATTAGTAGTAGTGGCACGGATTACTATTTCCTGAGCAAAAGTTGCTAGCAAATATTAAAAACTGATCCTACTGAAGTAATTGTTATATCACGCAGTTATACTTTTTAAAAATGCTTGAGCAATATTTAAAAAAGGACGAATTTAATAATTAATACTCGAAGTTGATAAAATTTATTAAAACAATATAAAGATTAAAAATATTAACAGAATTTTTAAAAATGACTAGAGTAATAATTACAATTAGTAAATTTTACTACGTAAAAAGTAATTTTTCTTTATATGAAGCACATTTTACTCTAAATAGTAATTTTTACTGCAAATAGTAATTTTTACTAAATAATTACATTATTTACTATAAATCGAGATCCTCTTTTCTCAGTGTATATTTTTCATTTCTTCTAAATTTAAGAAAACTTATTTAAACTATTTGACTAAGAGAGCTCAACTTTGGTACACAAAAGAATTTTTGGGTTTAGATTACAGGATAATGATAGAGAACATGATATCAATTGATGGTTATAACGGAAGGACTACTAATTTTCGTAGAAATAGTATATTAAGCAACAAGGGGTCAAAGGCAGCTATTTGTTTACGTTGATGTTTGTGTCACTCATACACAAACGAGTGGCATTACGATACTTTTTATTCCAAAGGCACAAACGGGATGCTTTTAAATACCCGTAGGTTAGAGTCTAAATGCGTTCATCTGTTTGACCGCATGAAAATGGCGTCTTTTTTCCCTAAGGTGGAAAAAATGCATGGATCAGATGTTCATTTTTTCTCTAGGGAAAAAATGTGCGCCATTTTCACACGGTCGAATAAATGAATGCGTTTAGACCCTGCCTACAGGCATCTAAAAGCGCTATGTTTGTGCCTGTGTAATAAAAAAGTTTTTTTCCATAACTTTTGCATTATATGACGTAGAGGGCCGTGTACAAATTACGTAGGGGTAATTTTTAACAAAATAAACCCCCCCTTCCCCATGTAAGGTCAAGTAAGATTTTATTAACCCCCCACCCCCTGTGCTTACGTAACGTTTAAAGAATTAATAAATCAAATTTTATATATTTTATTAAAGATAGATTTTTATAATGATATTTTAAACAAAGCTAAACTTATTTCAACATTTTTGTATTCCTTTTCTATTACTTGTAAGAATAAAAATAACATTTGAAAAAAATATTGTTATATTTTTTTAATTTTCTGAAAAAAATGGATTCGTTATCCATTCTTTAAGAGAACTTATAATAGGCACTGAAGATTCAACAAAATTAAAATCGTCTTTAAAAGTCTCATTTACTCCGGCACCTTGTACAGTAATGTCATCTGATTCTACCCACTCTAAATCATGTGTAGGGTCTGCGGTTTAAAGTTGTTAAAAGCGACATTTGACAAATTTTTCATTTCTTGAAATATTTAAAAAAATATTAAAAACACATTAATTTAAGCTAGATATTCTTTTTCTACAGGTTCTGTCAATAAGTTTTAAAAAAAAAGACGTCCCGATATGTTCATTAGGTTCTAAGCAATCAGCGTTTGAAAATCGCTCGGGTCCCGTAGACCCAATCTAGCAGTTACGTTAAATCCCGATAGTCTAGCAGTTGAGGGTTAATATTATTAGTAATATTTTTTTTTTTTTTTTTACAAAACAAGTTTAGGAGAGGAAAAAATGCATTTACGCACTTGTTCGTGTGGGACTCGACCACGTGCTGTGGCAATACCGCACTAAAACAACCTCTCCCAATTCTTGCTTTACTTATTCTTATCAACTTTTGCTCCTTCCGTCCTGGAAGGTAAGCAAAAGTTTCTTTTTTTTACTCTGTACAGTTTCACCATTCTGTTCTTTGGGTCTTCATGTCCATTGCCGCCGATGTTCTTATGCGGCCGACATGAAATTGTTGGATGCTTTTTTAGAGAATCAAATAATTTTTTTTTATTTTTTATTTTTTTTTTTTTACAAAACAAGTTTAGGAGAGGAAAAAATGCCTTTACGCACTTGTTCGTGTGGGACTCAACCACGTGCTGTGGTAATACCGCACTAAAACAACCTCTCCCATTCTTGCCTTACGTACTCTTATCCGCTTTTGCTCCTTCCGTCCTGAAAGGTAAGCAAGAGCGCGATTCTTTTGCTCGAGGTGTTTTCAGTTCACTGTTCTGTAGGTGTCCCTGTCCCTTGCCGCTGTTGTTCTTACGCGGTGGCCAGAAACGCTATTGGATGCTTTTTTAGAGCTACCTTCGTTAAATTATATTATGAAGAACAGTGCTGTCGGACCAGATTAAGTGAACCCAGAAGGACAGCCTTTTGCATACGAACCGTCAATGCTTCAGCTTGACGTTCGCAGTTTGGTATCTTTTTCAATTGGCTTATAAATGAAGCTTTAATCCCTCCCAAACAGCCTAGTATGAGAACAATTAATCGGATTTTATAACCTGGATACATTCGGCTCAGTTCAAACATAAGGTCTTGATATTTCGTCCGTTTCTCATCCTCCTTTTGTATGATGTTGCCCTCAGCAGGAGCCGAAATCTCTATCACACAAATGATCTTACTTTTATGATCCTGGAGTACAATATCAGGCTTAGTAGCTCTGATAAGATGAGTTGTAGAAAAGGAAAAATTCCAGTAGATCTTACACTGTTCATTTTCCACAACGGATTCCTGATCCCCTTGGGCATACGGCAAGATGGGTTCTTTATCTATACCATACTGGTGTCGAAGGTGATAATACAACACCTTAAGCGAGGCATTGTGTCTTTCAATATACCTGCAACACGCGTACTTCGGACATGCACTTAGAATGTGACTAAGTGTTTCCGGGTATTGCTTACATGCTCGACAGTTGTTATTGTCGACAGGTATATGCATCACACGACTGCGGTACACCAGAGTATTAATTACACCATCCTGACAAGCGAACAAAAATCCCTCAGTCTCCGATCTCAAACCAGCAGATTTAAGAAAAGCAAAAGTCAAGCCTTGAGACAATCCTATTTCACCTATGAGATTATAGAACTGCCCGTGAACAGGTTTGCTTTTATGTTCCTGTAACAAAAGCGCTTGTTCTGCCTCCTTGACACACTTTTTAAGCATCAATGGTGTTAACGATGCTAACCCGTGCATATCACTGGCTTCAAATGGGAGACTAAGTTCATTTGCAGCTCTTTCTGCCGCACGATATAAAAACGCCCCAACATTTGCAATTTCATGATGGTGGACAAATTGCATAAGGGGATCTCTACTGTTCATCACCGAATATGCTGCAGCCAGTACAATTCTTCGATGAAGACACTCTAAATTTAATAGACCTCTTCCTCCCCGGTCTCTTGGAAGGTAAATTCGTTGCACGGAAGACCTTGGATGATGACTACGATGGATTGACATCATCTTGCGGGTTTCTCTATCTAGTATTTTCAACTCATTCACATTCCACTTAACAGCTCCAAAGGTATATAGAAGTAAAGGAATGGCTAATGTATTTGTGGCCTGTATTTTGTTCTTCCCAGACAATTCGGAAGACCAAATTTTTCTGAGAAGCCCACGATACTTTGTTTGGAGTCGATCTTTAAGCCCACACACATCTTGAGTCTCCGACTGTGGAATTCCAAGATATGTGTAAGTCTCTCCACCAGCAAGATGTTGAATGGTGTTGCCACCAATGAGTTGAATGTTCTCAGAGTCCCTCGGAATTTCAGATGTTTCATTTCTTCCTTTAATCAGATGGATGACGGCACATTTATCCAATCCAAAATCCATTCCTATGGCTCTGGAATACTCGGCCACTGCAAACACCAAAATTCTAAGCGCATCCTTACTGGATGCATAGAGCTTCAGATCGTCCATATAGAAAAGATGGTTGATCTTATAGACTCTATTTCTTGGTTTGCCACACATGTATCCAGAGTGTTTTTCTCGAAGTGCAATAGACAGAGGTAAGAGGGAGATACAAAAAAGAAGTGGACTAAGGGAGTCGCCTTGAAAAACTCCTTTTCTAAACGAGATGATGTTAGTCATCACCTGCTGTTTGTTAGATGTTATAACAAACCTTGTCCTCCACTTAAGCATTAGATCCTTTAAGCATCTCACAATGCTCGGATGTACCTTTAAACATTCAAGGAGCTTGATGATCAGCTCGTGACTCGTGGAGTCGAATGCTTTGCGGTAATCAATCCAAGCCATTGACAGGTTACGTCGATAAAATATCGAATCTTGGGTAACACACCTATCTATTAATAGGTTCTCCCTACAACCTGACAGGCCTCTCTTACATCCTCGTTGTTCACCTATCGCACTCCAGACTGGTTCTATAGATGACAATATCCTCTCCTTGAGGATCCTAGTAAATAGCTTGTAGCAGGTGTTAAGACAAGCAATTGGTCTGTAATTTTTTGGATTGGACAAATCTCCTGATTTTGGTAGAAGTACCGTTCGTCCTTCCACCAACCACTGTGGTATTGCATGTTCCCCGTTGAGATAGGTAGAGAATATACGGGCCAAATGTTGGTGAGTTGAAGTAAACTTCTTCCACCATAGATTATTAATCTTATCTGGCCCGGGTGCTGAAAAGTTCTTAGTTCTAGCTACTGCTTTTCTTACCTCCTCTTCAGTAATTGGTGGACATATCTCTGCAAATTGGTGAAGCCCCTGTCTGACACAGAAGCTGCGAAAGAGTGACAAAGATAACCCTTCATCGTTTACTGAATGGGATGTCCCATAGATGTTGCTCCAGAAAGTTTCAATCTCTTCACGACATGGAGGCCTTTCAACGGTTGTTGATGGTACACTGAACAGGCGGGAAGGATTAGTAGCAAAGATATTATTTTGCTTTATCCATTTCATCCTCCGTTCTAAACGTTCCCTTATGACGACAAGAGAACGTATCTTCTCAATCCAGTGTTGCTTGATGGTCTGCAACTTTGACTTTTTTAGAGTGTGATGCAATCTTTTAAGAGTTTGGGCTATTTCCAAAACTCTTGGAGTAAACCTTCTATTTGATTCCAGATATGCAATCACACTCTGCAATTGAGAAGCATGTCGTCGAGCTATCCCGATCTTGATCTGCACTTGTTTGATTCGCTGGCAGGTTTTAGCAACGCGTTCCGCAACAGATTTTCTGTTACTTTTGCGAAGTAAGGACACAGCTTTTTCATACACAGCACAGTTCAATGTCCAGAGATCTACACTCTCTGAGAGTAATGAGAGTTCATTGTTCCCTTCAGAGATTTTATCCATTTTAATGGAAACCTTGAGATGAATTTTGGTTTCCCTCGAACTCATGTTTCCATCTTCGGCTGCGGGCGTTGGTGTTTCATACAAAATTTGTGTATTCTCTGAGGGGTCTTCCTGGTCTTGGAGAAGAGCTTCATATCCTCTTTTTCTCAGAGAGGATACCTGATCTCTTAAGTACTGAGGCGTCATTTCCGCGTATTGTGGGTGCATATTGATCCATCGCGCATGTAACCTCTGCATGTATCCTCTTCTGTTAGGGGAACTATTTTGCCAACACAACAAAATGTCCCTCCGAAGTTGGTCTGTCCACTTTAACCTTAATCGAGCTTGTCCCTGGTCGTTGCTTAGTCGTCGCCTGGGTTCTATCCTATTGCCACGCCCAACTGAACCCTGATCTCCATCCGAGAGAGACCTATTGTGGGTGGCACTGCGCGTTACAGTCGTCGTAACCGCAAATACTCTGTGTGGGAGGTTATCCCAACACAGAGTGGACAATTATGTCGGGTGCCCACCCCTATTTGACTTTTGGTCCGCCCCGGGTATTTTAATTTCCTCGGTAGCTCCCATATCTGAGAGGCCTTCCCCTATCCGCCACCTGGGGAGGCGCCCGATTGGGGTGTCAAAAACCCCATCTCAAATGCCATTCAAGTACTTGACCCAGTCAGCTCAGAAATTCTGTGATATCCAGTAAAGGGTACCACAACTCCCTTACCAACACGATCAAACACCTATACGATGTTCTGCAATGGTCATTTTAGTACTGAGCCAAGTAGGACCAGTATCTTTGAGCTGCTTGGTAACGGAAGCATTATTATTATTATTATTATTATCATTATTTTACTAGGTGAAAATTATGTCCATTTCGTGGAAATTTCGTTTCAAAGTTAGCAAACAAATTTGCTTTCTTATAGAAAAAGCAATATATTAATAATATAAAATTCAATTCGAGAAATTCATTAAAAAAAGAAATTTTAAGTGCAAAAAAATGAAAAAACATCAATTAATTTACGAATTTTTGATCAATTATAAAAGTTATATAGGTCAATCAATTCGTTTTGAGATAAGGAATATGATTTTTTTATTCATTAAGTTGTATTTTTAGCTTGGAAAAAAATTTTGGCAAAAAACGATTTTTTTCGATGAAAAAAGGTGCTCAACAAAATTTGATTGGGTATTTTCAAAAATCCCTGTGTCCAAATTTAGATATTCACGAGCTTAAAAAGTCATCCAAATTTTATTGAAATCCGTTGAAGCGTTCTCGAGATATCCTGGCGACAAAAAACGCTATACACACACACGTACACACACACACACACACACACACACACACACACACACATACATCTGGACATTTGCTTAGGAATGAAAATTTACGCTTTTTAGATGAAAATGAGTCGATTTAGACTATTTTTGGAAAATCGAAAATCTTAACGATCACAAAGCTTCCTCTATGAGGAAGCAAAATAAATTATTCGTAAAGAAAGTTTAACAAAAAATACGCCTTATTCTGGACTCTTAGCCTTTATTTGTGCTCAAAATGAGTTTAAATTATATAATTTATAATCATAGAAGATACATAATTTACTTATTATAAAAATTTGAAAGTTGACAGCTGTCAATTCAACGGTCAACTGTGCAATTAAGCAATTTATCAAAAATGATAGCCTAAGGGTTTCCGGTGTCGCGGATAACGAATCACATTGCTTTTTAAACCGATTTAACCTAAAAGTTCTAACACCTGGAATTTTCTTCTTGATTTCGATTCTGGATCATAAATACATCATTTTTCAATAAAAGCGAAAATCTTCTGTGTAGCCGTTCTTAAAAAAAGTACATTTGAAATTTCAAAATGACGAAAACTCAACTTTTCTTCAAGAAATATTGACTTGACAAAAAATTTCATCAGAGGGAATTTGTAGATATTAAAAAAAAAATTCTTTTTTTATTTTCATCAATTTTCTCTAGAATCAATTGTTTACGAGAAAAACGAAAAAAGCTAACTTTTTGCATGTATTTTTAGCTTTTCTTTATTTTAAAGCAGTTGAGATAAAACAATAAATTTTTTGGAACTTTATTTTTGCATAGTTTTGAATACTAACTGATTAAAATACTTTATAACGTAGAAAAAAAGTGTAATATAATTTTGTATTATGTAACATACATATATGCGACGCTCCGCGAGAGAAAGGACCTATCGCTGAGAAAGCAAACTTTAAAGGACGGATAGGCAAAGAGGAGGAAGAAAAATTGAGACGCTGAACATACCTATGTTTGAAGCTTAATAATAAAAAAACTAATCGTAGGAATCAAATTTTCATTTTTGGAACTCAAGAAGCAACTCAAAAACTATCAATTACCTTTAAAAAATGAAATCAATAAAAGACAATTTCACGAGACGGTCGTTCAAGGAAAATCCAAAAAATGCGATACACTTAACACGCCTAAGTTTGAAGCATTATAACAAAAAGTGTACTTAATAAATTTTTTTTTTTGAAACATGGAAATGAAAGAACAACTCAAAAACTACCTTTAAGCATAAAAAAATGAAAATTTATTTTTTCCGCGAAAGGTCCCTTCTCTCACGCAGCGTCACATATACAGATTGCCAATAGTAATTTTCGTTTATCTTTTATTTAGATTAAATTATTTATATGATCAAAAAGCAATTACAACAGGGATAAAATAATTAAAATAGAATTATTTTAGTTTAACTAGCCAGAAGTGTAAAAAAACTTAAAATACACGTATAAAGTTGCTTTTTTCGTAAACTATTGATTCTAGAGAAATTTTATTAAAATAAAAAAAAATTCTTATTTTAAGATCAACAAATTCCAACTGATGAAATTTGTTGTCAAATGAATATTTCTTAAAGAAAAGTTGACTTTTCGACATGTTTAGTTTTTAAATCAACTTTTTTCAAAAACGGCTTTACTGAAGATTTTCGTTTTTGTTAAAAAATGATGTATTAAGGATCCAGAATCGAAATCAAAAAGAAAATCCCAGGTGCCAGAACCTTTAGGTTAAATCGGTTTAAAAAGCACCGTGGAATATAATGTCAAATAGCCATTTTGACAATTGACGGATGTCAATTCAACTGTCAACTTTGCCAAAAAGTAATTTATTTCTATGTAAATGACAATCTAAGGATTTTCGGGGCCGCTGATAACAAATATAATGTCAAATTGGCATTTCGACTGTTGACAGCTGTCAATTTAACTGTCAACTTTGCAAAATAGTATATTATGCACTAAGGGTGGAAAACCCGAGTTTGTTGACAAGCATAATGTTTGATAAACAAGTCGAAGCACGAGTGAAACGAGTGCGAATACGAGTTCAGAGAACATTGTGTGAGACAATTAACGAGGTCCATTTGCGGTTCATACGTTATTTTCTTTCACAAATGAGCAAAACTCACGTTTGTGCGGGTGATGCATGGTTGAAGTCAAAGTTTTAGGTGATATGACGTCAGAGGGGAAAACAGACTCGGGACAGTAAAAAAAAGATGATGCGCAGCCGCTTCACTGCCCCGAGTCTTTTTTCCCCTCTGACGTCATCTCACCTCAAAACTTTGATTTTCAACCATGGCTCACGCGTAACAAAAACGTGAGTTTTTGTGCATGAATGGAAAAAAAGAAAATAATTTCTATGAATATAACAGTTTAAGGGTTCTCGGGGTCGCTGATAACGAACATAATGTCAAATTGATATTTATACTGTTGACAGCTGCCAACTGTCAACTTTAAGGGTGTATTCCTATGTTCGGGCTTCAAAAAATCGATTTTTTTTTCTTTACATATTTCGAAAGTACACTATATTGAGAGTATACTGTGTAAATTCTAGACATAAATACAAAATATTTACTGAGATATAGCCTGTTGCCAAAAACAGGTCAGGACCACCTGTTGCGAACCGAGCGACAAACGCAACGGTCTTATCTGTGTATTGTTATTCCATATCTTTATACCTAAGTAGCTCCATAAAAGTTTGAACCCAATGAAGAAGAATTTTCATAGATATTTTTCTGTACTTTTCATTTGTTTAAACAAATGAAAACAACAACAATTGCAATTGTTTAAACAAATTATTGTTAAGAATTATTAATTTTTTACAAATGCACCTAGAAGGACACAGCTTTTTCCTAATTTTACAAATTAATGAATAAATTAAAAAAAGTATTCAGTAAAATTAACCACAACAACAATTGCAATTGTTTAAACAAATTATTGTTAATAATTATTATTTCTTTACAAATGCACCTAGAAGGACACAACTTTTTTCTAATTTTACAAATTAATTAGTTAATTAATTGAAAAAAGTATTTAGTAAAATTAACCACAACAACAATTGCAATTGTTAAAACAAATTATTGTTAATAATTTTTAATTCTTTACAAATGCACCTAGAAGGACACAACTTTTTTCTATTTTTACAAATTAATTAGTTAAATAATTAAAAAAAACTGTTCAGTAAAATTAACCACAACAACAATTGCAATTGTTTTAATAAATTGTTGTAAATAATTATTAATCCTTTACAAATGCACCTAGAAGAACACAACTGTTTCCTAATTTTACAAATTAATGGCCTCTAATTAGAATAAGACAAATTATTGACTATAACTTATAAATTAACAATAATAAATTATTTAGACAAAGTAAAAGTAATAAATAATAGTTAATATCTTGTCTCATTCTAATCGGAGGTCATTAATTTGTAAAATTAATAATTAATAATTAAATTATAATTATTATGGACCACCTTAATATATATATATATATAGATTATGTGTACGAATTGTTAGGGAGCTGCTTTCAGGTATAAAGGGACGGAATATATGTGTATATACCCTTTGGTTTGTATAAGTATTTCGCTGTTAGTCGTCAGTTGAAGCCTGACTTTCGGTTACTAAGCATCTTTTGAAAAATGGACAGAAAACATTCTAAAAGTTCCAATAAACGCGCATGTTATGGTGAAAACAAAAAAAAGTTTCGTGGAAAGAAATCACGGTGGGGCTCGACGAAGTTCAACCCAAAGGTATTATCACTAAAAGTTTTTTTACAAAAATTTGTTCAGTGATGAAGTTAGAAGATTTTAAGCCTATAATGAAAATAATCTGTCGAGGGTTTTTAAAATTAAATCGATTTTTGTCGATTTTTTAAAGGTTAACCACTCTTACTTCAATAAAAATTGAGGTATTTAAATTTTCTTTTTTTAGATCTCTTCTTCCACGTCCCGTGAGCAATTTTCTTTAGTTAAAGACTTTTGTTTGTTTTTAATCGGCGTTAAACTTAAGAAAAATCACCAAAAAACGTGTTTTTTGGTGATTTTTGTGTTTTTTCTTAAAACAAATGAAGAAAAATGGTTTTCTAATCAAAAGTGTTTTAAAGCACGTACTTTTACCTTCAAAATAAAAAAAATTATTAAATTTGCTGCAACTGTTCTAAAGTTACAGCATTTTTAAGAAGCAAAAACAAGGAATCAAAGGTGTTTCGGGGAGAACAAGTACATGTAGGTACTTAAATACGCTACGGGGTGTAAATATTTTGATATATTGGAAAAGTTCATTACAAATAAAGTAAAATAAAAAAAAAATTCTTTCAGAAATCAGTTACTGTCTCACAGATATTCTTAAATGTATGTAAGTTTCCGCAAGTTTCTATTTACGAAATAATCTTTTGATTGTTTTTATAATCGGTAAATTATATATATTGAAAGAGCAAACTTTTTTATATTTAAATCAAATTGTAACAAAACATATAACATTTAGAACGGAAATGTTATTGTTTTACAGACATTAAAACGAATGCAAACCGTTGAACTCATAAAGAGCTCGTAGAAGTCTTTGTGGATAATCGGGGTGGTTTTTCTGCACATTGTATTTTTCCAGGTATTTTGGAAGTCAGAATGTACAGATTCCGATGCCTGTTTGATTTAAATATAAAAAAGTTTGCTCTTTCAGTAAATATAACTTACAGATTATAAAAACAATCAAAAGATTATTTCGTAAATAGAAACTTGTGGAAACTTACATACATTTAAGAATATCTGTGAGACAGTAACAGATTTCTGAAAGAATTTTTTTTTATTTTACTTTATTTGTAATGAACTTTTCCAATATATCAAAATATTTACACCCCGTAGCGTATTTAAGTACCTACATGTACTTGTTCTCCTCGAAACACCTTTGATTCCTTGTTTTTGCTGCTTAAAAATGCTGTAACTTTAGAACAGTTGCAGCAAATTCAATAATTTTTTTTTATTTTGAAGCTAAAAGTACGTGCTTTAAAACACTTTTGATTAGAAAACCATTTTTCTTCATTTGTTTTAAGAAAAAACACAAAAATCACCAAAAAACACGTTTTTTGGTGATTTTTCTTAAGTTTAACGCCGATTAAAAACAAACAAAAGTCTTTAACTAAAGAAAATTGCTCACGGGACGTGGAAGAAGAGATCTAAAAAAAAAAAATTTAAATACCTCAATTTTTATTGAAGTAAGAGTGGTTAACCTTTAAAAAATCGACAAAAATCGATTTAATTTTAAAAACCCTCGACAGATTATTTTCATTATAGGCTTGAAATCTTCTAACTTCATCACTGAACAAATTTTTGTAAAAAAACTTTTAGTGATAAGACCTTTGGGTTGAACTTCGTCGAGCCCCACCGTGAAATATACGTCGGAAAAAGATACAGAATTATCAAAATTATCAAAAAAAGTAAAGGCCACAAGTAGAGCAGTCAAACCAGCGGAAAACGAAGCGTACGAGGAGACAGAGGGTCTGCTCTATGCACCTAGCATTGCCGATTAATGTAAGTATAATTTTTTTACAAAATAAAATTAATTACATAAATTTTAATAACAAATTCGTAACCAGTGACCCTAAGAAGCCCCGAGTAGCAAGTTTTAAGCAAATAGAATTATTTTTAAAATTTCTTGTCCGCCATATTGGATCAGCCATTTTGAAATTTGAAATTTTGACTTCAGATTTCGTGATTAGCGACCTTAAAACCCTCGAGTAGAAAGTTTCAAGCAAATACAATTATTTTTAAAATTTCTTGTCCGCCATATTGGATCCGCCATTTTGGATCCACCATTTAGAATTTTTAAATTTTGACTTCAGATTCGTGATCAGCGACCCCAAAAACCCCCGAGTAAACATGTTTTAACCATTGCAAACATTTTTTAATGCATAGCATACTTGAATATTATTGTTCAACTTTAAACGCGTTTGTCTCAAAATGACATTTTTCAAAACGGTGCGAGTGATTGAAAGGAAACTATCGTTCAGATTGCTTTCATTTTTTAATATGTTATTCTATATATACAACTATGACTCTGGTCCGTTGTTAAATTATTTAATTTTAATAATAATTTTTTTTTATACAACTTTTTGTTCATTAAAAAAACACGATTTTTAAACGTTTTTGTTTACAAGTCAGCCATTTTGTTATTTATTGATAAAAATGTCTTATTTTACTATGGACGATAACCACAAGCATACAAAACGATAATCTACTGGATTTATTTGTTTTAGAGGACGTTGAGGGGAACGAGAACCCGCACCAACCACCTACCTAACTTCGAAGCTGCCATCTTTAATTTAGAATATTGTAAACAAATTAAATTGAAAAAGTTTCAAAAATTTTTTTTTACATAGTTGAAAATGTAAATAAAAAAATGTAAAAAAATGTAGTCATGATTTAATGTTATTTTGTATAAAAAAAAATATTGAAATAAGCCTTCAAAACAGCCTCGAACATAGGAATACACCCTTAAAAAAAACAATTTTGATATAAGTGCCAGTCTAAGGGTTTTCTAGATTGCTAATAACGAATAAAATGTCAGATTGACATATTGACAGTTGACAGCTGTAACAGTGGGACAAACGTGGAATTTGTTATTCAAAAAGGTTTTAGAAAGAAAAATTGGTTTACTGCAAAAGTTCATTTTGACAACTTTGTTTAGAAAAAAAGTTATCATACATATAAAAAATTTAAAAAGTAGCTACTAAACCTCTTAAAAATTTAATATCCTTTCATTTTTTGCATTAAGTTCAAAAAGAGAAATTTTTTTACTGCAAAATTTTCCTTTTACAACTTTGTTTAAAAAAAAAGTTATAAAAACCAATAAAAATTAAAAAGTAGTTCCTTAAACCTCTTAGAAATTAAATTATCATTTAAATAAAAAAAAATAAAAAATATTTAAGGAATTGCATTGGTAGAACTTTTTGAACAGTAAATTCCAAGTTTGTCCCCCTGTTAAATATACAGCTGTCTGAGCTGTCAACAGTCTTAATATTAATTTGACATTATGTTGGATATCAGCGACCTCGGAAACCTTTATACTGTCATTTTCATAAAAATTAATTTATTTTTTGCAAAGTTGAGAGCTGTCATGTGTCAAAATGTCAATTTAACATTATTTTTCTTACAGCGCTCCTAAAAATTCTTAGATTGTCATTTTCATAAAAATAAATTGCTTTTTGTCAAAGTTGACAGTTAAAATGACAGCTGTCATATGTCAAAATATCAATTTAACGTTATATTTGTTATCAGTGACCCCGAAAACCCTTATTTTGTCATTTTCATAAAAATCAATTGCTTTTTGGCAAAGTTGACAGTTGAATTGACAGCTGTCAATTGTCAAAATTTTATAATAAGTAAATTATGTATCTTCTATGATTATAAGTAATATAATTTAAACTCATTTTGAGCACAAATAAAGACCAGGGTTGTCACCGCGTGAATTGTCTTTTCATTATTGTCGCTGTGTATTACTCGCCTTGCAACGAAGCTCCCGATTTTTCTCACGTGTACGCATTTTTCTCTGCTCTAACTGTACCTACAAACAAGTGTTGTACATCAAAATGTTAGGAATTTTATGTGCAATATGAATCTGCATGCAAATTTTGATTATTATTCATTGTAAAAATTAACTAAGCTCATAAAGTCGAGACACACTCTACTGACCCGTCTTCTGAAGGCCAAGCGGACGAAACTACCGAATATTTTTGAAAATGTCGTCCAAATTACTCTCGACCAATGAATAGACCTCACTTTTCACACAATGAAAAAAGGCCTACTGCTCTATTGTACGAACGAACCTAGCAGATGTTTGGAAAAACAGGGTTTTTTCATGAGGGCCCATGCATTCATAACAGGTTTAGACCGCAGGCCTATGCCGATGATAGCGAAACGCGATTTTCAAAAATTCATAAAAAAAAACTAGAAAGTATTTTTGAGTTTTCTCTACGGGATAGTAACAGCATATTGCAGAAGTATTAAAAAATGTAAAAAAGTGAATTTCGAAAAAAGTGTCGCTTAACAACTTTAGACCGCAGACCCTTCATGTGTTTTATCTTTGGAATTAAAAAGAATGCACATCATTTCATTCTTAGTTTTTTTTCAAAACTGATTTTGAAATAATTTTTTTTTTTCTTCCAAGGCTTTTTAGAACCTTCATGCCTCAATGACTTCAAGTACTTTTCTACTCCTTTTTTTGTCACAAATTATAATCCGCAAGTAATATATACTCGGCCATTTGATTGGTCATTAACTGACGGGTAAGAATAGTCTTAAGGATTTGCAAAAATGGTTAATAAGAAAGCGACAAATTTATAGCCAATCGTTGAAAAAGAGGAAAGAACTTTACTCTATCATTAATATCACTCCATTTTGAGATTCTAAGCTACCGTTTTTATTTGTTACAGGACAGGGTGGAGGAAAAAATCCGATTGATAGTATTTCCCTTATATTCCTCCTTAATGAGCCACAACAATCAATATCATTGCACTTGCCAATCTAAAAAGTTTAACAAAAATGTTAAATATAATTTTTATCTAAATTGAAAACATCAATTTTACAATTTATAATTTGTTACTTGTAAAAAGTATTGGGATTTTCGAACATGAATAGCATACCATTCAGGTTTTGAATCATACACAGGTAATGTTTGCTCTTTGTTAGGATTAATATATTCCTCGAAAACAGGATAATAATCTATAATTAAATCATTCCAGACTTCCGCCAATGATTGACCAGCATTTTCAAAGTTTTTTATCTCCAAATCTTGATCGATTGATCTTCTTTGAGAATCTA
Organism: Ganaspis brasiliensis; assembly: GCA_037103525.1. Taxonomy (NCBI): domain Eukaryota; kingdom Metazoa; phylum Arthropoda; class Insecta; order Hymenoptera; family Figitidae; genus Ganaspis; species Ganaspis brasiliensis. The sequence continues at coordinate 627,328 of JAZKLR010000041.1, read as the reverse complement.
TGTGATTTCCACAAGCATCATGTTTTAATAGAAGTCCTGATAACTGACTACTTAATGGTGCCATTCTGCGTTCTACTCTATTGTAGGCACTGCGACCAGGAGCATTTGTAACGATAAATATGGCATCTAAATTGTGGTCATTAAAATGCTGAATGGCATAGGCTAGATCCTATAAAGAGAGTTAAGTCACAAGTGTGATGGTTCGTGATCGGTTGCAATTAAACCAAAACCAGAAGTGATTTTGTAATGTTGCAACATAACCTCAAATCGCGTCAATTTAAATCAATTCAAATTTTTCAATGTAAATTTTTCGCGCGTTTCTATGTGGACTTCTGGTTCTTGTTTAATCGCGATGCGCAGAAAACAACTGTGACTTAACTTTCTTTATAGGATCTCTAGCATAGGCTATATTTTTAGGAAATCTAAAATATACACTGAAAAAAATTTAATTGTAATGATTACAATAGTTGAACAGCTCGGATATGTGACCACTTTTTGTATTTATTAAAAAGCTTTGTTTGTTATCATTCCACAAGTTAAATCTACTTATTACGATTGTATTAAGAATAAATACAAAACAAACGTTTGTGATTACTATAGTCTACGTTCAAAGGAACTTAAAAAGTTCTATTTCACATTTACTGTATTCAACTGTAGTCAGTACAGCAGTGCTACAGTAAAATAAGATGATCTGAAGCGGCCTTCTTATTTTACTATAGTACTTTGTACTGGCTAAGATAGCGATATAGTTTTGCTTCTCAAAGACTGTTGTAAACGGAAAAAGCAAATATTAAAAAATTATTATCATATTTTTTTAAGCTATAATAGTAATATAAGAAATGTTCTTTTTGGTTTTTCTGTTTTTTATCATAAATCATTAATTAATTATAATTAATTATAATCATTAATACTAATAATTTACTTTTATCATCAAATATTGTAACGTCCATTTTATACACTATTATAACTATGAAAAATTCAAAACAATTTTCTTTAACCCTTTAAGGACGAGACGGACACTTTTTTGTACTCATTTTCAACGTTAATTTTCTCTATTTTTTGAGGTATACAATAATTATAGAAATCACCATTTCTGACGTATTTTTTATTGCTCTTTCAGAATCTGTTATCAAAGTTTCCAAAAACAATTTTTTAAAAAAGTTGTGGACTCTTTTTTGAAAAAATTGTGAAATTTTGACAATTTTGTTTAAAAAATGATTTTTTTTCATATTTTCAAGAATCAGAAAAATATTTTAACTTAAAATATCGCGTCCGTAATATCCAAGCTTGAAAGTGACGAACCGTACTTTTAAATATTTCAAGATGGCGGATCCAAAATGGCGTCCAACAAAATTTTTTTTTTAATATATGAGCACATAGTGTCCCTTTCATTACAAAAAAATTTTATTTTCATGACACTAAGTGTCTAAATGTTTTTTGACTCTCCAATCACGAATCTTAACTCAGATTTAAAAAATTAAAAATGGCGGATCCAATATGGCAGACGATATTTTAAAATTCGATCGGATTTGTTTGAAAATTGTTACTCAGGGGTTTTTGGGGTCGCTGAATACGAATCTGATGTCAAAATTATTATAGGAATAATTTTGTATACCTCCAAAATAGAGAAAATTAACGTTGAAAATGAGTACAAAAAAGTGTCCGTCCCGTCCTTAAAGGGTTAATTAAATTTACTTATTGAAATAAATATGTTAAACAATTTTTTTAATATATTTTAACATAAAGCATATTTTCTAACTATAAAAACCGAAAATTTTCTTTAAATTTTTAGATATTATGCTTGAAAAAATTATTAAACGTTAAAAAATATTTTAAATATATTACTGACCGAATTCATTTCAAATCAGGTAGGCTAGACTTGTTCGGGACTGAAAGTAATTTTCGCCTTTAAAATGTTGTTTTATAAAGAATTTTATACGACACGTATTTTTTATTTTGCTAAAAAAATTTTTTTTTTTTGAAGTTATAAGGATTTTAAGTTTAAAAGTCGGAAACTTTGTTTCTACAAAATTTAGGGGGAAAAATCTTTCGAGTGTTGGAACTTTATAAGTAATTAAGATATTTTATTTGTTCTTCTTGCATCTGAAAGGGATTTTGTTAGTCTTTTGAAATCCATTGAAAAATTTAAAAAATATTAAAAAATAACAAAATGGCGGTCATTTTACTAAAAACCTTAAAATTGAATTTACCCAAAAACCCCACCTTTTTTTTTGCTCAAAATTTGTTTTGGCAATTGTGATCACAGAAAGGAATGTTTTCCATAGGAATTTAACTTGTGCCCGATTATGGTACAAGAATAAAAATTTTTTTTAATTTTTTTAAAGAAAAAAATTATTTTTCTCAAGAAGTACACTAAATATGAAAAAATTTCTTAAATAAAAGTTGTTTGTCTTTAAAAAATCTAAAATAATGTCTTGTGTCATTTTTCTCTATTTTGCGTTTTTTCAGTAAATTATGAAAAAAACTGATTACACGCTCATCTTTGTTGAGTTTTTAATGTCGGTAACAATATTTTTTCATTTAAAAAATGTTTGTTTCATAGTAAAATAATATAAATAATATAATATAAATAATTAATTATCTTTGCTGTCATACAGATTAAAATTGTTGATAATTTTTGTGTTCAATAAAGTAATAGCGAGTATAAATATTAAGGCGTTAATGAGTTATATATTATTTTTGAAAAAACCAGAGGTAATGGTTGCATTATTTTTGCGTAGAAATGTCATTATTATTTTTGTTTAAAGTTCAATTTGGAAAGACGAACAGAAGCTCATTCAGATGCAAGAAGAAGAAAAAATGATCTTAATTACTTATAAAGTTCCAACACTTTAAAGATTTATCCCTCTAAATTTTGTAGAAACGAAGGTTCCGACTTTTAAACTTAAAGCCTTATAACTTAAAAAAAAATTTATTTCAGCAAAATAAAAAAATACGTGTCGTCTAAAATTCTTTCTAAAACGACATTTTGAAGGCGAAAATTACTTTCAGTCCCGAACAAGTCTAGCCTGCCTGATTTGAAGTGAATTCGATCTTTAGACTATTTTTATACATAATTCTTTCGTAACTGGGCTACTTGGCGGCGTTGAAAAAATACACCTAAATTAAAAAAATATTCTGAAGTGTACTAGTGAATTTTAAAGGTATTTATGAGTGTAACTGAAAAAAAATATACATAAATATATATATTATAACTTCTATTATATTGCACTACAACTGCTGAAATTTCAGCTCCGTGACATGTCCCTTTTTTATAATATTAACTTTAATTCAATAATTTTCGGTGAAAATATCTTAATTATGACTCAGCCTTTTTCAAGCATAAATTGTCTGTATTTATAAACAATGTAGATTTATATTGCACTTCACCATTCCAATTTTTCAACGCAATCTGTAGATTTATAATTAAGATGTCATGTGTTTAGTTATTACGCCTTCTAATAATTTTATTCTCAAGTTTGATCCATTAGCACTAAATCGCATTTAGAAAAAGTTGAAAAAAAAAATTTTTTACTTAAAAAAAATTATTTTTGCGAAAATCGCATGTGTACAAAAAAAGCTTTCAGTTCCATGTTATTACTATTATATTACTGTAACAACTATTTGATGGTATTGTTACCATTTTCTTGAAGTTTTTATGTGAAACAAGCGATCTGCAGAAGGAATAGATTTATTTTGCACTATTGTAGAAGTGAGGTTAGAAAATATGTCAAATTTCAGATCCATGGTAACACGTATAATTTCAGCTCCATGGCTTACATAAGGTCTATGAAGTAGTTTAGCTATGCCGGCTCATTCTGCTCTATCTCGATTCCAGATTATCCAAAAAATAAAACGAAATATTCATTATTAAATATTGTATTTGCTGTTGTTTTATAAAATTGTATATGATTTAACAAATATCTAAAATACTGTTATAATATTAAAGAATTTATAAATTTATTATTTATTTTCATTTTACCAAAATATTAAAAAGAAATTTTTATTTTGTACAATATATTTGGAATAAAAGGATGCGGTTCAGCTCCATGTGGCAGCCAATTTTCAAAAATTTGCTATTATTTCCGTAAAAATATACTGGTAGTAAAATCGTTTATAATATAATTATATTATACCCTAATAAGAAAAATTAGTGCACAGAAACATTAAAAAAAAAAATTTCTATCAAAACTTATCTTCAAATAGGGCAGTTACGCCAGAATCGACCATATACCTCTTAATTCTAACTCGCAACTTATAAATTAAAATATTTGACGCTGAGAGGTCTCGAACCCGCGACCCATGGGCCTAAAGCCGGTTTTTTTTTGTTTTTAAATAGACTTTATTATGAAAATAGCAATGTGTACAATTATACATTTTTTACAAAAATATACATAGGTACTTAAGACTATATTTACAATCATATGAGTAGTTCCCTGCTTATGAGCTTAACCTATTTATTAGAATTATTGTTCGATTGGTTTATCGCATTCACATCGTGACAGTATAGACATATTTATTTTAATATTTAATATTTATGTTGGTTTTAGTATTTTTCTTTGAGATAGGAAAAAAGTCTAGTATAAGTATAGTATAGTTTGTCATTTCACACACTATTTCGATATTCTTTTATCTCTCTTCTTATTGCATGAGTTTTGAAAAGAAGTTCATTTTTAAAGTATGTATTTCGCGTTCTTTGCCATTTTTTACGTGTTTTCTTTCTTGCCCAAATCATGTCTAATATGTATTGAGGGAGTTGATCGTGATCATGAGAGAAGGTTTTAGTGGGTATAGATTGAATTATTTCATTTTGAATAATATTTGTGAGTTTCTGTACCTCAACATCAATGTTTTCAGTGTTTTCTATTTTATTATTAATTTTTACTTTTTCTTTTAAAGAGAGCTTAAATTTATACCAATCTACTTTTTTATAGTCAAATTGTGTGTTATTTATCGTGCTTTTATTTTGAGATGCTATTGTAATGACTATTGGGTTGTGGTCTGATGTTAGATCTTGGAGTACAGAAACATTTGATAAAGATGTGATGTTTTTATTTATGGCTATATCTATTGTAGTGGGAGTGGTTCCATTGTAGGGATAGTGTGTTGGTTCGTCAGGAAACAAAACATTGCAATTATTTTGTTGTACATAATTATAAAGTGTTTTTCCTCTATTATTGTTAATATGACAATTCCAGACATAATGTCTGGCATTTAAGTCGCCTAGAAGTAATACTTTGTCTCCAACATTAAGAAGAGAGTCCAAGCATTGTGATGTGAATTCTTTATTTGGACTACAATACGCACAAACTATATGTATCTTACTTGCTAATTTAATACAAATATTTTCTATGGAGTCAGTATTTCTAATTTTAATTTCCGTAAAAGGCACATCTTTTTTAATAAGTATTGCAACTCCACCTGCTGTGCTATTTACATATTTTCTAATAATATGGTAGTTTTTAATTTTAATTGACTTAATCAGTCTTGTTTTGTTGATTAAAATTATATCTATCTTAGCTCTACTCAAAAAATTTATCAAATCACTTATTTTGTTTCTTAAACCGTCTGCATTCCAGCTTGCAATAGTTAAGTTAGTCATCGTTGAGGTTTGTACAGAATATTAGAAATACTTGTAATTTTTCCCCCTCAGTTTTACAATTAGTTAATTGATAATTTAATTTTTTAACTGTAGCTAGCATTTTTTGAATGTTCATTATTTTACTAAGTTTTTTAATTTCTTCATTTAAATTAACAAAATCATTTAAGTCGCTATTTACATGTTTTTCATGAGCTTTAGAATATAGAAAATGATCTGTAATATTTGACGTTATTGTGGATGGATTACCTGATGTTGTCGGAGGATTTCCTTCCAGTTTGCGCATATTTGCGCTCATGTTGGTCAGCTGAGGATATGCTCTGTTGTCGTTCATCCTTGGTGGAGGTTGAAGTTTTTCTTGGTATCTGTTAGAAGAATTTTCCCTATTTGTTTTATTTGACCTAAAGTCCATTAGTTTCAGTCTAGCTTTGAAGGATTCGCAGCATGTTGCGTTGGCAGGATGGTCTTCACCACAGTTTATGCACTTGGCCGGTGTGTCCTTTGGTTTCTTACAATCCTTAGCAAGATGTTCTTCTGCACATTTTAGACATGCTGGTTTAGCATAACAGTTGCTTGTAGAGTGTCCCCAAACTTGACAACGGTGACATTGAGTAATTCTCCTTTTATTTTCATAGTTATCCCATTCTATTTTAGTATAATTTAGATATGGAATCTTTTGTTTTATACTTTTTAGCTGTGTCATTGATGAGAAGGCTATCATGAACATTGGTTGTTTTGTGTTTTTCATTAAACTAATATTGTGAACTTCATATCAATATTCTTCGATTTCCTTTTTGAGTTCCTGAACATCGGTGTCTATGTTTAGTCCTTTAAATCCATTTTGGATCCAAATAGACTTCAGTAAATTGTAATCGGTTTGGCTGGATATAAAAACTTCTATAAAATCTTTATGATATTTGATATAAAATTTTTCTTTTAAAATGTCTTTGAGTGATTTCACAAAGTTTGCGTGATTTTGAACTGTATCATGAATAACTAGTGGTGGTGGTCTTCTCGGCTTAGCATTTCCAGGTTTTTTGTTTGCATCTGATACGTTTTCACCGAGGTTTTCACTCGTTCCCTGGTCGTGATCTATTTGCATGTCATTTTTGTCGTCATTCTCTTGCAATACTTTGAATCTATTTTTTGTGGTTAAATCTTGCACGATTCGGTCGCTTTTTTGTTTTTTATTTTCCTTTAAATGGTTCGACATTTTCCGTTTTTTTGGGAATATATCATCTTGGAAAATTGACTTACTTGTCTCCTCTTTATCAGAGGATTGGTTTTGAATTTTGAGGTTAGTTTCCGATATTTTTACTAAGTTTGTATATTTTGTGGAACAAAATCTTTAATGTTACTAATTCACTGTTCACTATTCACTGATAATAGAAACTGTTCCAAGAACTGTTTTAATAATAAACTTTTGGATAAACACTGTTATTTGTTAGAGCGTCTCGAAATAGAGCCATCTATTGCGAGAGCTGAACAAACACTATGCCATACGCTTGCTGGTAGACGTTTGACGAACTGCATATATAAGCTACAACAAGAGGTGGGGGGAAGAACATTGCCTAGGACCTACGCGCTAATGGTCCAAACACAGTGCTTGACAGGGTCTTTATAATTCTTCAGTTTCTTCTATAATTCAAATACTCAAATATTTCTTTTAAATATACCATGATAACATTTTATGAGAACTATGTTAAATAAATATTAAAATATGCTATTGATTTAAGTAAAGTAACAATTGAGTAGATAACAGCGATTTGATAGCACCATGCTATTATTTAAAAAACTTTAGACTTTTGTTTTACAAGTTGTGACGATGTAAATCGTCAACATTTATAATTTGTTTTGTCTTTCCCTAGAGATCTTTAATTTAGTTAATTTTGGAATAATTTATTGAAAGGGGCCGTGTTTTAATTATGAGATACGAGCCTGAGTGCCGAGTATTGATTTTCTGGTCGATCCGTATCTCTCGTCTTTCTCTAGATCAGCGGATTATTGTCGTTCTTCGTTGAATTCGTAAATTGCAATTTGCGCAGGTCAAGTTCACGAATAGTAACGAAGGTCAGCGGAAGGATCCGAATTTTTCTTTTAGGTGACGCCTTACCTTAGGTGCAATCGAGAGGGTGTAGGATTTCTTAGCGGCTGAAGAAATGAGACGCAACGAGGAAGAAGAAGACGTGGAAAGGGAAGGGTCGCGGAAAAGAGGATCTACCGGTCGATTGGGGTTTGACATGTGCTCGTTTTCATTCACGTGCGATCTCCGAATTTGTGCAGCTAATACTCCTGATTTTTACAAGTTTTCGGTTTATAAAGATTGTTAGAAGTTTATTGTTTTAAAATAAAAACTTTAAATAAATAATTGAGTTGTCCGAACGTGTGTGAGTTAAAATCATTTGACGAGAGTCCTAGGAGCCCTGCAGGTCAGCGTAGCGAGTGGTTGTTGGTTTTTCGGTGTTCACGATTAGAATTGGTAAGTTTCGAATTTTAAACTGGTACGAGAATTTGGTTTGTCCCAGCGTCAGCATTGTGGCGTTTAAGTTCGACGCAATCTCCCTTTGGTTTTATTCTTGGTATCAGCACGGAGAGAATCCACTTTTCATACGCGCTAATGGTCCAAACACAGTGCTTGACAGGGTCTTTATAATTCTTCAGTTTCTTCTATAATTCAAATACTCAAATATTTCTTTTAAATATAACATGATAACATTTTAAGAGAACTATGTTGAATAAATATTAAAATATGCTATTGATTTAAGTAAAGTAACAATTGAGTAGATAACAGCGATTTGATAGCACCATGCTATTATTTAAAAAACTTCAGACTTTTGTTTCACAAGTCTATGCTTCTGAATCAATAAATCTGTCATTCAAGTAATGGCATGAAATTCAATACCATAAAGATATTTGATTCAATAGTATTTTTTTTTAGTGTAATAATTCTAATTTCAATAATAATATTTTTCATAATCTGTGCGACAAAATACAAAAGTGTATCAAATTTTAACCCTGTATCTCAAATAAATAATATTAAAGTTATGGTAAAATTTGCAATTTTTCTTTAACAATGGTATGAGTATCAATCTAAATCATAGTCGCTATATATACAAAACGATGTGCTCTCTAAATCTAAATTAGTCAAAAATGACTAATTCTCAGTCATTAATGACTAATTCAAATAGAGCGGATTCGTTGACTGTGAATTAGTCAGCAGGTACTAATTCAATCACTAACAAATGTGTAACTAAATGAATTTGTAGCTTTAGGTACTAAATGAATTTGTAGACTGTTACTATTAATCGTTTAAGACATCGTCGTGGAATTGCATCAAACTAATGTTGATAAACTATTCCCAAACTGTAATTAAATAAAAAGAGTAAAAAAATAAATTTGGAAGCCTACAAACAGTACTAGTATTACACTCCTTAACTACTTATAACTAATAATCGCAAATACCTAACAGAAAAATCCCCTTTCGCTAGGGATTGAACGCACGACCCTAACACTAACAGTCTGCAGCCTTAACCAACTACCTACACAACGCACGCTGTAGAGTTTTATAAGAAATTTGAAGACATTCTTACTACAGACCACATATTAAGTAACACTGGCAATTATATATAATTAGTTTACAATGTGTTTTACTAATAAATTGCAATTAGTAAAATAATCCAGTCTTTCATTTTTTAATTTTTAAATCGCTAATTTATTAATTAATGCAAATGTAAGGTTAACAACAAAAGATACAAATTAGGTAAGCTGATATGTTTATACTAAATTATGTGTACATACAAATCAAATATTTATCTTAAATAATAATTAAATACTTTATTATCACATAAAGAAAAGTATTGTGTTTCAAGATTACTTGAAAAAAGTAATCTTTATTATGTATTATAACGTTAGGTTATGTTTTATTATTGTGATTTATTCAATTTGTAATACATGACGACAAAATAAATTAGTAGAATATCACTACTAATTCATTTAGCAAAGGAATATGACTATTTTTTTCGTAGAAAAAGAGGAAATAACTAATTCAGCAGTCAAAACTGACGCTACTAATTCCATTAGCCAAATTTTGACTAATTCAAATTTAGAGAGTGCAGAACCATGTGCAGAACCGTGTCTAAAAGTAGGTAGAGAGCGATATAGAAAACCAACGAAATTTAAATGTTATTATCTTTGTACTTTTACTGTACTATTTATAATGCTTTTAATTTATTTAATTTGTTAATTGCAATATTTTCAATTTGTTAAGTGCTAAAACATAACTACTCTCTAAATTTGAATTAGTCAAAATTTGGCTAATGGAATTAGTAGCGTCAGTTTTGACTGCTGAATTAGTTACTTCCTCTTTTTCTACGAAAAAAATAGTCATATTCCTTTGGTAAATGAATTAGTAGTGATATTCTACTAATTTATTTTGTCGTCATGTATTACAAATTGAATAAATCAAAATAATAAAACATAACCTTACGTTATAATACATAATAAAGATTACTTTTTTCAAGTAATCTTGAAACACAATACTTTTCTTTATATGATAATAAAGTATTTAATTATTATTTAAGATAAATATTTGATTTATATGTACACATAATTTAGTATAAACATATCAGCTTACCTAATTTGTATCTTTTGTTGTTAACCTTACATTTGCATTAATTAATAAATTAGCGATTTAAAAATTAAAAAATAAAAGACTGGATTATTTTACTAATTGCAATTTATTATTATTATTGTTGTATAATAATAATTTGGAAGGACGTAAAAATTTGTATATTGCAATTTATTAGTAAAACACATTGTAAACTAATTATATATAATTGCCAGTGTTACTTAATATGTGGTCTGTAGTAAGAATGTCTTCAAATTTCTTATAAAACTCTACAGCGTGCATTGTGTAGGTAGTTGGTTAAGGCTGCGGACTGTTAGTGTTAGGGTCATGCGTTCAATCCCCAGCGAAAGGGGATTTTTCTTTTAGGTGTTTGCGATTATTAGTTATAAGTAGTTAAGGAGTGTAATACTACACTGTTAGAAAAATCTGACTGAATTTTCACTCACATATGCTGGAAGTTTTCCCATTTACGTAAATGAAAATTAAAAACACGTGACTGAAAATTCAGTTACGTGTGACTGAAAATTTATGCGCATGTGCATTAATTTTAATGTAGGTGGTTGGAAAAAACTTTCAACATAGGTGAATGAAAATTCATTCATATTGCCTTAGATTTTCATGAACTATTTGTTTAAATACGCGTATGCAAGAAAGTCCAAAGAAACAAAACGTGTAGAAAACTTAATTATTATTCATTTGTTTACAAAATACACACGCGAAAAGAAATAGACGCACTGAAAACATAACCTACAAACCTTTGGTTACAATATTCATTAAATTCAGTTATTAAAAATAAAGAGGCAAGAAACCATAGTCACAAAGTTAAAGTTCATTTAATCTTCATCAAAGAAGTTTATTTTGAACACTATTTACACTATAAGTATTATAAAACTGTACCACAAACTGCACTAACAATAATTCTGCAACTTATCTTATTCCACGACGATATCTTAAACGATTAATAGTAACAGTCTACCAATTCATTTAGTACCTAAAGCTACAAATTCATTTAGTTACACATTTGTTAGTGATTGAATTAGTACCTGCTGACTAATTCACAGTCAACCAATCCACCCTATTTGAATTAGTCATTAATGGCTGAGAATTAGTCATTTTTGACTAATTTAGATTTAGAGAGTATATATTTTTTATGTGAATAATATTTAATTTAAAATTTCATTTACAATATAATATAATTTTTATTTATTATACTGAAGAAAATGAAGGGAGAGCATAAATTCATTACCCAGGAACAAAAAAACCCAATAAACTTTTTGAATCGGTATTGCATCCTTCTGAATCCGCATTTTTAAATAATAAGAAATTTCCGATTGAAAATTTAAAAGGAAATTATATTTAACTATTAATTTTTTTTATTCACAAATCTCAAGTAACTTGCTTTTAGAATATTAATAGATAGTTTTGTTACTAATTCTGATAGTGCAGTGTATAAATTCTTTTAATTTTTCAATAAATTGCAAAAATATAAATTTGTTGTGAAATATGGAAAAGTAACCTTTAAATTTTTAGGACAATTCAAAATATCGATGATCGATTCAGCCGGATGTTATTAAATCTGAAGTTTCTAATTCGAAGACCGCACAGTGGGCCAGAAGCGCCGATTTTTGGCCAAAACTCGACTGCTAAATATTCAAAAGTTAAATTCATTTTTTAGTTTTAGATACTTCAAAGTATGTAAACTCAAAATTTCAAGTCATTACAACCTTTCAGTTACTTACAGACTATGATGCAACATTAAATGCCGTTTGTCGACTCCCCGAGACTCCACTCGATATCAAAGAATATAAAGCATGAAAATACTCTTTAAAGTATATACTTTGACACCATTATGCTCATTTTTGCTCGTTTTTGAATTTCGAAAAGTAAATAGCAATTTTAGGTTGAAGCAAGTAGTAAGTCATAAAAACTAAAAAAAAATGTGCATTAAATCCCCCCTTCCAACCCCAAAATTTCATTTTAGAGCTAAAAAACCGTTTTTCTGTAGTTTTTATATAAAACATTCTATAACTTCGTCATTTTTGGTTCAATTTCAAATTTTTTTTTACTCTAAAGATGAAAAATAAAGCTTTCTATACCTAATGGACGTTTTGTGTTTTAAATAATATTTATAGTAGAAAAAGAGTGAAAAAGTTCGAAAATTGGCAGTTTTTTTTAACTTTTTTAACTTTGACAATAATTTATGCCTCAATTTCATATCTGCTTTTTTCTATGCTAAAGTAATTAAAATAAATTTAATTCTGCGTCAAATGAGCTTTTTTTAATAGAATTGGTAAAAAACTAACTAAATTATTGCATTTTCTGTCATTATAATCACAACATTTTTCGGGAAAATCAATTTTTAAAAACTTTGGTGTAGTTCTTAACTTTTAATAGGGGTCATCCACAAAGCATGCAATACATTAGGAGGAGGAGGATATCTGCAAAATATCACGCTACATATTAAAACACTGTGATTATGGTCACAAAAATGAAATAACTCAGTCAGCTATTCAATAATTCCATTTTTAAGAAAGCTCATTTGAATCTGACATTTAAATTTTTTAAAATCCGATATATTCGTAATCAGCGAGCCCAAAAACGCCTGAGAAAATAGTTTCGAGCAAATATATAGATTTTTGGATTTTAAGTCGGTCATATTGGATCCGCCATTTTGAATTTTTAAAATCTGACATCAGATTCGTAATCAGCGACCCCAAAAACCCCCGAGTAACGAGTTTCAAGCAAATACATAGATTTTTGGATTTTAAGTCCGCCATATTAGATCCGCCATTTTAAATTTTTAAAATCTGACATCAGATTCGTAATCAGCGACCCCAAAAACCCCCGAGTAACAAGATTCAGACACATATTTCTACTTTATAGGGTTTTGGCCAAAAATCGGGTTTCCTGGCCCACTGTGGACCGATTCAAAAGCACAATTTCGATTTAGAAATTTAATCTCTTTATCCGAATTCTTAAAACTTATGATTAAAAAAGTATTTGTTTAATCGGTTTTTATTTCCTGGGATAAATTAACCCTCCTGAGCACGAGTTTCTACCCCAAAAGTGGTTCCCAAATGCATACGTTTTTCTTACAGTTGGAATTTAATGTAACTAAGTATATTAAGGTTTTTGGAGTCGCTGATTACGAATATGATGTCAAGTTGACATTTTGACAGTTGACAGCTGTCAAATCAACTGTCAACTTTGCCAAAAAGCAATTTATTTTGTTGAAAGTGACAGTATAAGGGTTTTTGGGGGCGTTAATTACGAATATAATGTGAATTTGACATTCTGACAGTTGACAGTTGTCAAATAAGGTGTCAACTTTGCCAAAAAGGAATTCATTTTGACTACAATGACAGGATAATGGTACTTGAGGTCCGATATCAAATATAATGTCAAATCGACACTTTGACTAATGACAGCTGTCAAATTAACTGTCAACTTTGTGGAAAAGTAAAAAAGATAAAAAAAAGTTTGAAAAAGTTAGTAACAAGGTTGTCGTGTTGTAGCTGTCAAATAAACCGTCAATTATATAAAAAGATAATAAAATATCTTTGTTACTATGGCAGCTATCAACCATTTTATTTCTAATTCTTTATCAGGGACCTTTAGAATTTTTTTCATAATAATTTATAAAACAGAATCTGTTTTTAGCAAAATTAAAAGTTGATGAAAATAATGTCAAATTGACATATTGACAGTTGACATCTGTTAAATCAACTGTTAACTCTGACAAAAAGCACTATATGTTTAAGAAAGTGATTGTTACAGGGTTTTTGGAGACGGTGAATAGGAATATAATGTCATATTTAATGCACATTGGTATCTAATTTCATCTTGCTAAAAACCGATTTTCTTTTATAAAATATAGTAAAAGAATTGGCAGAGTCTCTGCTAATAAATTTAGTAGTCATATAAACAATAAAATGGTTGACAGCTGTCATAGTAACGAAGAAACTTTATTAAATTTTCGTTTAATCGACAGTTCATTTTTATAGCTAGATCACAACCCACTTGTTGCAGAAATTTTTATAAAAACATTTGACTTTTCAGCAGGATTGACAGTTAATTTGACCGCACTCAACTCTCAAAATGACAATTTCACATCATATTTGTAATCAGCGCCCCCAAAAATGCTTGCACTGTCACTTTTAGCAAAATAAATAGATTTTTTGCAAAGTTGACAGTTAATTTGAGAGCTGTCAACTGTCAAAATGTCAACTTGACATCATATTCGTAATCAGCGCCCCAAAAACCATTGTACTGTCACTTTCAGCAAAATAAATTGCTTCTTGGCAAAGTTGACACTTTATGTGACAGCTGTCAACTGTCAAGATATCAATTTGACATTATATTCGTAATCAGCGACCCCAATAACCACTATATAATAATATATAATAATATATATAATATATATGGGACGTTCCATGTCAACCGGGACAAGGCCGGTGCCAAAAATCTATTGAACCGATTTTAATGGTTAAAAGCTTGAAATCTTCGTCTTTAAGTCCTTTATCAAATACGATGTGGTACTTTTAAAAATTCGATATGACGACCAAAATATGTCGCTTTATATGAATGAAAAACACAACTTTAAATGTTAAAATTTTATTTAAGGTAAGAAACATAGGACAAATAGCTTGTAAGTAGATATTATCAACAACTGCATGTCTCTAACTAAAGATATAAAGACATAACGGCAAAATAAAATAAAAATTCAAAATGGCGGATCCAATATGGAGGACGAATTTTTGAAAATTATTCGGATTTACTTGAAAATCGTTACTCTGGGGTTTTTGGGGTCGCTGACTCCGAATCCGAAGTCAGTTTTCAAAAATTCAAAATGGCGGATCCAATATGGCGGACGAATTTTTGAAAATTATTCGGATTTACTTGAAAATCGTTACTCGGGGGTTTTTGGGGTCGCTGACTCCGAATCCGAAGTCAGTTTTCAAAAATTCAAAATGGCGGATCCAATATGGCGGACGAATTTTTGAAAATTATTCGGATTTAATTGAAAATTGTTACTCGGGGGTTTTTGGGGTCGCTGACTACGAATCCGAAGTCAGTTTTCAAAAATTCAAAATGGCGGATCAAATATGGCGGACGACTTTTTAAAAATTCTTCGTATTAACGTGAAAATCGTTACTCGGGGGTTTTTGGGGTCGCTGATTACGAATCCGAAGTCAGTTTTCAAAAATGCTAAATGGGGGATCCAATATGGTGAATGATTTTTTAAAATTTCTTCGTATTAACGTGAAAATCGTTACTCGGGGGTTTTTGGGGTCGCTGATTACGAATCCGAAGTCAGTTCTTAAAAATTCTAAATGGGGGATCCAATATGGCGGATGATTTTTTTAAAATTCTTCGTATTAACTTGAAAATCATTACTCGGGGGTTTTTGGAGTCGTTTATTAGGAAACCGACGATATTTTTGTAAAATTTAAAGTGACGTTTCCAATACGACAGATAAAATACAATTTTGGTAATAACATTTTTGAAGACGAGTATTTTGGAAGCTCTCTGCGTTAACAGGGTGGAGACTGTCTTCAAATTTAAATTATAAAGCCCGCATTACTTTTTTTTCAATTTTTTAAAATTTTAAATATTTTTTTTTAATTTTTAATTATTATTTCTATTTTTTTTATTTTTTGAATTTTTTATATTTTTTACGTTTTTAAAACTTTTTTATTTTTTACTTTTCGAAATTTTGTTATTGAATACTGCACAGTAGTTAAAATTTGTGTTGCATCTGAGTAACGTTTAACTTACAATTTTTTTCCATCAATCGGAACAAAGGAATGTCCGCATTGGATTTTGGAGCTAGCCAGCAAGCTTAAGCATCCAATGTCATCTTTAAATCACATGACATTTTTAATTTAGCAAAAAATAAATTTGAGAATATAACCATTTTTGAGTATATTCAAAATAAATAAATATAAAGACAGTCTCCACCCTGTTAACTTAGAGAGCTTCCAAAATACTCGTCTTCAAAAATGTTATTACCAAAATTGTATTTTATCTATCGTATTGGAAACGCCACTTTAAATTTTACAAAAATATCGTCAGTTTTCTAATAACGATCCCAAGAACCTCCAAGTAATGATTGTTAAGTATATACGAAGAATTTTAAAGAAATTGTCTGCCATATTGGTTCTGCCGTTTTAAATTTTTGAAAACTGGCTTCGGATTCGTAATCAGCGACTCTAAAAACCCTCGAGTAATGGTTTTCAAGTTAATACGAAGAATTTTAAAAAAATCATCCACCATATTGGATCCCCCATTTCGCATTTTTGAAAACTGACTTCGGATTCGTAATCAGCGACCCCAAAAACCCCCGAGTAACGATTTTCACGTTAATACGAAGAATTTTTAAAAAATCGTCCGCCATATTGAATCCGTCATTTTGAATTTTTGAAAACTGACTTCGGATTCTTAATCAGCGACCCCAAAAACCCCCTTTTGACGATTTTTAAGTAAATCCGAATAATTTTTAAAAATTCGTCCGCCATATTGGATCCGCCATTTTGAATTTTTGTTTTATTTTGCCGTTATGTCTTTATATCTTCAGTTAGAGACATGCAGTTGTTGATAATATCTACTTACAAGCTATTTGTCCTATGTTTCTTACCTTAAATAAAATTTTAACATTTAAAGTTGTGTTTTTCATTCATATAAAGTTCCATATTTTGGTCGCCATACTGAATTTTGAAATGTACCACATCGTATTTGATAAAGGACTTAAAGACAAAGATTTTAACCTTTTAACCATTAAGATCGGTTCAATAGATTTTTGGCACCGGCCTTGTCCCGGTTGACATGGAACGTCCCATATGTATAATAATAGTATTAATAATACTATTTATTAATAAAAAATTTAAATGTTGCTTAAAATCATGTGCATGATAATCTCTTTACCCCAAGCTTTGACTTACATTTTGTTTTAGACCGGAAAGTTAATTTGGTCAAACTGTAATGACTAAAATGTTTGGAATCAACTTAGTTTGGATGAATATATTCGGCTCTATGCTTAGGAGGGTTAATAATAATAATGACAAAATCGGTATCACTAATAATTAATTTTTAAACAAATAATTCGATTAAATTCATCTAATTTCTCCAATTCTGTAACATTAAATTTTTTTTCTAGAATTATATATAATTGAAATTTTTTTATTATCAGAATGTACATGCGCAAAAACCTTAATTTTTAAAAAGGTGGAAAAAAGAAATTAATTCTTTGTTTTATTTTATCCATGACATTCTTCAATATTATTTTGACGTTTCCTCTTTTGGAATTTTAAAAGATAACTGAGGAAACTCTAGAAAACCATTAGAAACCCTTGCACTTTCTAACAAAGAGCTCAACAAATGTTTTCAAGCTGCCGTTTACAAGTTTTCCAGTTTCTCACCAAATCTCAAAGAGGATAGAAGTCCAGGGGCGGACTTACACATTTTACCGCCCTAGGCAGTTATTAAAAATTGCCACCCTTTCAGACATACCTTTCTTTTTAATGTTTTTTTAGTGTAGCTTACCGAAATCTGCCGCCCCTGAAAATGTGCCGTCCTAGGCAGCTGCCCAAATTGCCTATCTAGCTAGTCCGCTACTGTAAATGTGAAGAACTCTAAATAAAATAAAAGTAAAAATACGTTGTGTTTCGCGAAAATAAAAATATAATAAGTGATTCAGTGATTTTAATTGTTACAGGATTTTCGTGATTAAAAGAATTTAATGAAATAGATATCTTTTCTCAATGAAAATATCGCAATCTTGTATTCTCTTTACTCGTTTTATATATGATTATTTTTGGAAATTATTTATAATATTGTTTTGATTATTGTTAATTCATAACTAATTTATTACTTGCACCTTTTATCCTTTCCTTTGCTTTATCCTAAGAAAGTAAATTATATTTCAAATTAAATAATATTTACCTACATAAAAATACAATAATGTAGTATAATTGTTATACTAAACTTTCACAATGTTATTACCTACATTTTTTGTTATAATAAATTAAAACCATTTTAAATAGTACTTAAAAATAATATACTATAATAATTATAAACTAATAACTTCTAAGCATTTTTAATAATACAGTAAAAATACAAGAATTATAAAATTTAAATTGAGTTGGTTTTTTATATTGCTTTCTACTTACTTTTAGATATGGTTCTGCACATCGTTTTGTATGTAAAAAGCCATTTTAAAATGGGAGGTCGTTCTTCATGTGGTTTTTCATGTCCCGTTTCACGTCCCTTCTGACCACCATTTACGCATAGAACAGAACATAAAAATCCATGTGAAAAGTGAAAATACAGTTTTGCCTGCTAATGTTTTGATTACCAGTGAAAATACGTATGTGTACACAATTCGAACTCTCTGTTTGTTTATATAACAAAAATCTTTGCCATGTGTACAGAAATAGGTTTTTGTTTGCCCAACTTTTTTTTAATGACCTTGTGAGTTGTGTGTTTAAGACATTTTCTTAATAAGAGTAAAAACTGCTGGTTGGATATTCTTTAAAGTACATAAAATTACATAAATATATGTGAATTTATTGAAAGAAAATCTGTTGCCACACTGAAGAAAAAATGGTATTATTAATCAGACAAATGGTTGGTTAAAAGAATTATTTCTTTTTTAGGTTATGTTATAATTATGATTATAATCATGAAGTAGGATAAGGAAATGAAACGCCTGTAGTTTGTCGCAGGAAAACTTGGCCTTAATCAGAGGATCCTAGTAGTAGGGGAGACCGAGGAGGAAAGTAACAGAGGTGGAAAGTAACAACGCATATAACTCCTATAATAATCAGCGGACAGACATGGTTCTAAAGTAATTTTTGATCAGTTTTACCATCTCTACCTCCCCCATATCATGCGCGGGCTAGTTCCAAAACCGTACGTTTGATATTGACATGTTGTGCAAAAATTACGGCAAAAGTGAGTTTTTGCCTGAATTTTTAAAACATATTTTATCGATTTTATAGATTCTTCAAATATCCTTTTCGTAATTTTAAAGCTTCATTATTTTAAAAACGATGCCTTTTAATATCATAGCTGTAGAACGAATATTAAAAGGATAAAAAAGCTTGATTACAGAAAAATGCAAAAAGTGTGCCAATTTTGTAGAAAAATTTTGTAATATAACTTTGTCTTTTTTATATGTTCATAAAAATAATAAATTAATTTAATAGCAGTTTTATACTTGAAATGTTAGCCTTAATTTTAAAGTATTACTTTCCTCTTTCGTGCTGTTACTTTCCACCTCAAGGGCGAGGAGGAAAGTAACTTCTTTTTCACCGTCTTTGTTATTGGAAATGCATTTACGCACTGAGCCAGGCATGTTACCATACCTGGAGTGCCGGACTCACGAAAGTACTACCGGCTAAAACCAACCAACACATGTCCATGTAAAACATTTGTCCTCTGATAACCGGGAGAATTCACCTAACTTGATTACCTTAATTATTTCATTAAATGTTTAAGTTTTCATATGCATACTTTAACCCTTTTTGCACATCCATCAACCAACTTCGATTGACCGAACGTACACCTCAGAGCACCGCACCAGAAACGCCTCCGACTTACGGCTCGCTCAATCGCTGGCCCTAACTAGCACTCGAGTCGTGCGATTAAACATGCGGAAGCCAGCAATGCCCCCAATGATCGATCTTGACAACTGAATCTTAATGTCGTTTCTTCCAAATTTCAAGGCTTATAACGTGGCAGAATCTTTCTGACACGTTATCTTTGGTTTCGACCAACTCTCGAAGGAGCCAATCGCGAAAATACTCAATCAGGAAGCAAAATTAGTCTTTAAGGAATTTATGTATTTTTATATTTATGTTAACCGTTGGGTTTTGCTCCCATTATGGGGTTGAGAAAGTCGGTTTGAAGGTTCCATGCTCGAAGGAAGTCATTCTTATTGTTGAAGATCTGATTATTTATTGTTTTTATATTTTGTTTGTTCACGTAATACCGCCCAAGTGGGCGGAGGAATGTCCACAAGAGGTTGCCAGCGTCGCGCCAGGTTTCGCCAAGAGCGCAGCTGAGGGCTGTACACCGAGGGCGTCGAGCGGATGAGACTCCCGCTCTTCGAAACTCTCTTGGCGAAAAGCAACGGGGCCAAATCGCACAGCAAGGGACATCTGTACGAATCAAATATAAGTTTGATTCGTAATTACCGATTAGAAGGAAGGATGACTCAAGGAGAAAGAAGGGGGAAGGCACATGACGAGCCCCCGAATTATCTCCACCAGCTTCCTTCCTGGTTGAGCCGTCAAATAGAACGGTCATAATTTTAATTAGAAAAAGTTGATAACACAGGCACACAAAAAAAAAAAAAGGTCAAATACCAGAGGGCAGACCAACATATTCCTAGGTTTTTGGGGTCGCTGAAACCGAATATGGCCATGAAAATATTATCTGCTTGCCCATTTTCCCCCTAGCCCCCCCCTTACACCCCTCGGGGGGTGACATTTCAGTTTTTCCAAAAACGTCAAAAAGGCAGTCTATTCCTATGTTTTTTGGGGCGCTGAATCCGAAAAAGACCACCAAAAGCCAATCCCCCCCCTCCTGCACCCCCTAACACCCCCTGGGAGGGGGTTGGAATTTCGAATTTCACGAAAAGTCGAGTTCGGTGGCTATTTCTATGTTTTTTGGGGCGCTGAATCCGAAAAAGACCACGAAAAGAAAATTCCCCCTCTCCTTCACCCCCTATCACCCCCTGGGAGGGGGTTGGAATTTCGAATTTCACGAAAAGTCGAGTTCGGTATCTATTTCTACGTTTTTTGGGGCGCTGAATCCGAAAAAGTCCACCAAAAGCCAATTGGCCCTCCCCTTCACCCCCTATCACCCCCTGGTAGGGGGTTGGAATTTCGAATTTCACGAAAAGTCGAGTTCGGTGTCCATTTCTATGTTTTTGGGGGCGGTGAAATTGGAAAAGGACACCAAAGGTAAATTCGTTCCGTTATTCACCTCTTAGCATCTAGTTACTAACACTGGGAGGGGGGTTGATATGTTCTCTTTTATGTGTAATTAAGAAGAATAAGCAATGTTTTTTTTACGCATTTGAATAAATAATAACTAGGTAGGCACCGATGATTACACAAGTATGTACCAGCACAATTTGATGGATCTTGATTTTACTACACTTAGCGCGACCCAGGAACAACGGCGTGGACGTGGTAGTTTTTGTTCCCTTTGGGGTGCTTTTTTAACGTGAGTCCCCTTGCCTCTCACGATTGGTGGCGCTGCTTTAATGTGTTTTTCCTTAGAACGAATTTCGCTCATTTAGTTTTTTTATAGTGATGCATTTGAGCGAGATCTCTTCTCAAAAAGTCTCGAAAAAATGAGAATCTCGTGAAAATTACATTGGAAACAAATGAATGTACTGTTTTCGTCTCTTTTATCTTTTATGAAAGGACAGATTCTCGAAATGCATCACTAGTTTTTTGGCATTCATTTCTGCCTATGGTACCGTACTCGCTTGGATTCGAATGACCTCTTTGTTTAAGGCTTTTACAAATTGCTTCATCAACCCAAGCTTTATATGCAATGGAGGAAGAAGAACCTTTTCCGGTGATACAAGAGGATTTTTGAGGACATTTGCCAAGCCAGGAACAAAAGAGGTTCTAGCAGGCCATTGGAAGTTATTATAATGGTTCTTTCGATCTCGACTATTCCAAAGGCATAAGAAGCACGGATGACTTGTGAACCCACTTTGTTGACCCAAAAGAATTGTTATTATTTTCAGATCCCCGCAAATTTGCCAGTTATGTTCCGTGTACTTTATTTTTTCGAGTACCAGCTTCAAAGAATTATAGTCTTCTGACATATTAACGGAATGCGCTATTGGGATCGAGGCTAATTCATTGGTGTTGTGCAAGAGTACTGCTTTTAGACTGCGGGTGGAAGAGTCGATGAAAAGCCTCCATTCTTCACTCTTGTAAATGTTTGGTTTCAAAGAATTTATAAGCTCCCGAATATTTGTGCAGTAGACAAGACTTTCTTCTTTTTTGAAAAAGGGAAGAAATTCTTTTTCCCGATTTCGGAAAGAAGAAACCTTAGTACCTTTAGCCAAATGACCGTCCTCCTTGAGACTCGACGCAAGGTACTCAGCTGCATCTTTGGCTAAACCCAAATTTCTTACCACATCATTGAGCTTTTTTTGATCCCATAGTTTTATAGGTCGATCTCGTTTGAAGCGAACATCTCCTTCATCACTGTCAGAATTCGAGTCAACTTCACTTCCGGAATAAGTACTGTTGGAATCCACAGTTGGCTCATTAAGGTCCATTTGACTTTCAACTTCCACTGTATCAGCAGTGACATCCATCTTGACATCATCATCTGAAACATCATCATCGTCATTATAAATTGGAGGGGTGAAAGATGGAATACTTGGATATATAGCGTGATTAGGAGACATCATACCTTTAAATTTAATGGAGCAAATGTAACATTCCACTTGAGTTTTGGGCTCTTTCCACATAGCAGGAAACTTCAAAAAATTCTTGCCGCTTGAATTGGATGACCCGCGCTGTAATGTACCCCTGCATTTGTTACAGATACTGCTCGGTACCCATGAATTTCCCCGACCATTTTCAATCTGCAATGAAAAAAGAGAATTGTATTTATCCTCATATTTAGAAAAGTCTCTCCGATATTTTTCTATTTCAAACTTACCACATACGTAACAAAACATGGATCTGTCTTTGTTACAGGTGTGAATGGTATTATCTTGAATATCCATACCATTGTCCGTAGGACCATCAGAAGCGCCTTGAAGATTTTCACGATTTGAACGCAAAGCTCTATTTCCATTAATTTTTCTTCTTGAAGCATTTAACTCAAAAGTAGCCAAGTTGCCCACCACCCTAGAGCTGCGGTTGCATGATGACGACGCCTGCGGGCCCGCTTGCTCACCCTGACCAGCCGCCGATACTGGGGTCTCCCTCCCCTGCATCGTAATCTTCTTCCCTACTTTTGCCATGAAGGCATCTTTTTTACCTAGGAACTTAGCCGGTTAACCGTTATCCGCCTTCACCGCGTGGAGGTGTCCTAGTTGCAAAAGTAGATGTGGAAGTAATTCATGAAAATTGAAATTCTAAACCCATCCCATGGGAGGGGGTAAGAGGGTGCTAGGGGGTGAATGAGGGGACGAATTTATTTTTGATCCCTTTTTTCAGTTTCATGGCCCTAAAAAATATTGGAATAGACTCTAAACTCGATTTTTCATAAAATTCGAAATTCCAACCCACTCAAGGGGATATTAGGGGCTTAAGCGGGCGGGAATTAGCTTTTGGTGGTCTTTTTCGGATTCAGCGCCCCAAAAAACGTAGAAATAGACACCGAACTCGATTTTTTGTGAAATTCGAAATTCCAACCCCCCTCCTAGGGGGTGATAGGGGGTAAAGGAGAGGGGGAATTGGCTTTTGGTGGTCTTTTTCGGATTCAGCGCCCCAAAAAACATAGAAATAGACACCGAACTCGACTTTTCGTGAAATTCGAAATTCGAACCCCCTCCCAGGGGGTGATAGGGGGTGAAGGAGAGGGGGAATTTTCTTTTCGTGGTCTTTTTCGGATTCATCGCCCCAAAAAACATAGAAATAGCCACCGAACTCGACTTTTCGTGAAATTCGAAATTCCAACCCCCTCTCAGGGGGTGTTAGGGGGTGCAGGAGGGGGGGATTGGCTTTTGGTGGTCTTTTTCGGATTCAGCGCCCCAAAAAACATAGGAATAGACTGCCTTTTCGACGTTTTTGGAAAAACTGAAATGTTACCCCCCGAGAGGTGTAAGGGGGGGGGGCTAGGGGGAAAATGGGCAAGCAGATAATATTTTCATGGTCATATTCGGTT
Source organism: Ganaspis brasiliensis (assembly GCA_037103525.1). Lineage (NCBI taxonomy): Eukaryota > Metazoa > Arthropoda > Insecta > Hymenoptera > Figitidae > Ganaspis > Ganaspis brasiliensis. The sequence goes on along the minus strand of JAZKLR010000041.1, from coordinate 603,230 downwards.
TCAGCGACCCCAAAAACCTAGGAATATGTTGGTCTGCCCTCTGGTATTTGACCTTTTTTTTTTTTTGTGTGCCTGTGATAATCGACCAAACAGCAGACAATCAGATGTGAAGTCGATCAGATCGTTTGCTCGACATGCATCACTACCCACGAGTTGAAGTCATTCTTTTAACAGTCTGTAACACCACATAAGTAAATAATTTCCTGTCATTTTGTTTTAATATTTTGCATGTACAACATCGTAAAAACAATAGATTCTCAGATGTAAGGTTATGTGTCCAGAAACAAATTGTATATTTATTGAACATATTTTCCAAAAAAAGTTATTGAACAACTTACCAGTAGAAGTAGTCCAACAGAAAAGTATTAATAATACATAAATTCAAAAAGTTAAACGATTTAAAAAAGTACGTTACAGAGAAAGAACTTCTATTTGACATCCATGACAGTTAACCTCTTTGAGCGGGAAAAGTCAATTTCGGTATCATTCGAAAATAATTCACCTTTTAAAAAGTGTACTAATTTTTATACTTGTAGCAATTTTAATTACTTGAAACTTCAATTAATTTAAACTTCCATTGATTAAAAATTCAATGAATTACACGCTTCAAAAAGAAAACAGTAAGTTTGAAGTGATTTTAAAATTTCTTCAATTTTTAATAATTCTTTTCTATTATGATTCCAACTGAAATTTTCAAAATTTTCATCACTTTTCAATTCTTTTCTTCAGTCTTTAAATTACTTTCATTAATATTTAAATTTATCATAGGTACTTTTTTTAATTATATTCATAAAATTTCAATTATTTTGGGAATGTTTAAGTATTTTATTCAAATTTCAATTATTTTTGAAATTTTTAAATTATTTTCTTAAAATTATAATTATTTTGTTTCGATTTTTCAATCTGTGTCATCATTTTTTTATTTTTATTCAATTTTTTAAAAAGTCTTGACACTTTCTTGTTCATATTTTTTTAATAAATTATTGTTATCATTTTAAAAGTATTTTGTGATTTTGAGTAAAATTTTTTCATATATCAGTTATTTTCTTTAGTCTTTAAATTATTGTCATTAATATTTAAATTTTATAATTTTAAAAGTATTTTGTGTTTTTGAGTAAAATTTTTTCATATATCAGTTATTTTCTTTAGTCTTTAAATTATTGTCATTAATATTTAAATTTATTATAGGTACTTTTTTTAATTATATTCATAAAATTTCAATTATTTTTGAAATTTTTAAATTATTTTCTTAAAATTATAATTATAAATAAATAAATAAATAATTTTTTTGTTTCGATTTTTCAATTTGTGTCATCATTTTTTTATTTTTATTCAATTTTTTAATAAGTCCTGACACTTTCTTGTCCATTTTTTTTTAAATAAATTATTTTTATCATTTTAAAAGTATTTTGTGATTTTGAGTAAAATTTTTTCATATATCAGTTATTTTCTTTAGTCTTTAAATTATTGTCATTAATATTTAAATTTATTATAGGTACTTTTTTTAATTATATTCATAAAATTTCGATTATTTTTGAAATTTTTAAATTATTTTCTTAAAATTATAATTATAAATAAATAAATAATTATTTTGTTTCGATTTTTCAATTTGTGTCATCATTTTTTTATTTTTATTCAGTTTTTTAATAAGTCCTGACACTTTCTTGTCCATTTTTTTTTAAATAAATTATTTTTATCATTTTAAAAGTATTTTGTGATTTTGAGTGAAATTTTTTCATATATCAGTTATTCGCTTCAGTCTTTAAATTATTGACATTAATATTTAAATTTCTTATAGGTTATTTTTTTAATTATATTCTTAAAATTTTAATTATTTTTGAAATTTTGAAATTATTTTCTTCAAATTACAATTATTTTGTTTCGATTTTCCAAATTGTATCTTCATTTTTTTAATTTTATTCAATTTTTCAATTAGTTTTGCCATTCTGTTGCCAATTTTTGTCTTCAACATAAATTATTTTAGTCATTTTGCAATTATTTTCTACATATTTAAATTATGTTTGCTATTTTCGAAGTATTTTGTGATTTTGAATTTAGTTTTTTCGTATAGCAGTTATTCTTTTAAGTCTTTAAATTATTATCATTGATATTTAAATTTATTATATCTTTTTTAATTATTTTCTACAAATTTTAATTATATTCTTCAAATTTCAATTATTTGGGAAATTTTTCAAGTATTTCTAACATTTTCAATTATTTTCCCCGATTTTTAATTATTCTCATTTGTTCAAATAATTTATAATAACAAATTATAATAATAATAATTGGCGCAAACACAATTCTCAGAAACTGATGTGCGCTAGCGCGCATTGTAAAATATAGTTTTATAATAAATGTACGAAAAATTAGTTTTAATAACCCCAAAAAAGTTGAGAAAAAAGAAAAAAATTGGTCTGAAAATCAGGGAAAAGTCAGGGAAAATTGAAATAAAATATTTGTAAATAATAATTTTGCAATTACTTCCTGCAAATTTAAACTATTTTCTTAATTTTTATTTTATTTTATTTTTATTTATTTTTTTTTTAATTTTGAAAAAAACATTAATTTCCAGCCTTCAAAAGTCAAACTTAAAAAAATAGCGAACAATAATTTGAAAAAAGTGAGAATAAAAATTTTAATTAGAGTAACTGCAGAATAAGTGAAAACTTAGTATTGAAGAATCGTTTATTCTGTTATTTTTGTGGATTACTATCCGCATGAGGATGGATGTTTTTTATAAGTCTTCTCTTTGCTGGAAAAAATTTGCAATAGCTAAAAATAATTTTTAAATTATTTTAAGGATGGTAAGAATGAAATAGTTTCGATTTGCCCATGCGCAATTCTTTTATTTAGGTGGATTTAAATCCACATGAGTATGGATGCACATTATAAGTCTCCTGTATCATCAAAAAAACTTTGCTGGACCTAAAAATTTTTTTTACAGTTTTTTAAAGGTGGTTAGAACGACATGGATTCGATTTACCCATGCGCAGATAATCTGTTTAGGTGGATTATAATCCAAATGTGTATGGATGCTGATTAGAATTCTCTTCTGTGATGAAGAGATGTTGCTAGACCTAAAAAAGAAATTGTAGACTATTTTAAAGGTGTTTTTTTCTAGTAATTTAAGAAATATATATATATATATATATATATTAATTTCTACATAACAAATATTGCAAACAATCCAGACTTTAAAATCAATTTGAGAAAGAAAAATCAGAATTACA